>CM026204.1:11818797-11953797 GCA_014839995.1 Xenentodon cancila | reverse complement strand
GATGTTATAATATGTGCCATGGCTAGGAGCTGTTGCTTATTGGCATTTTAATCTTTACTTTAGTTTTGTACATTTTAATGTATGACTCAGATTTGTGAATGTCAGAAATGCTGGTTGGAGGTTTTGTTCACATTCAAAGTTGTTAACTGTTTTTCCCTTGCTGCCAGTCCTCACTAAACTAATTGATCAGCTTGTTTTGTTTAGCAGAAAGCCATTTTGGCATTTAAACAAGCTTTTGTCTTTTATAGACTAGGACTAGAAAAAAAAAAGTGCTTTTCTTCTTCTTTTTTTTTTTTTGCTCTAAGCTCCGAAGGTACAGTCTGTCTAGCCAGACTTTATCAGCTGTGAAACAAAAGAACAGAAGACAGTGGGAGATATATATGTGTCTGTTTTAACCATGTTTTTCTCACAAACTTGAGTAATAGTCCTGGTGTGGGTGGACCCTGGCTTACCCCTCCAAGCCCTTCTCTTGTATACATACTTAATGTTAATGTGAAGTATTACAGCACTTTCCTTCTTAAAGGGCACAAACCATTATGACATGTTGTAGTATCAGACACATTTTTGTAAAAAAATTGCTTCTAATTGTCACTCTTGAGTCTGTAATGTGTTGTTTTTGCCCTCTTCTGGTCATAATTATTTATTGCAACTCACAATTTCTTAGATGCCTATTAAATCTATATAATTTCCACTATTAAAGAGCAAAAATGAGCCCATCCTTTTTTTTAAATCAAGATTTCATGTTTATTGTAATTGAAATGTTTATTGATACACCATGTGCTCCCAGTAAGCATCATATGATAAAAGGAGACTCAATGAAAAGCTGATCTGCAGACCTATCCCAGAGTCTGGGATACAACTTTGTATTGTGCCAGTTCAGTATAAAGAAAAAAAGAAGCGGGTGGTTTATGTAAAAATGACTATCATAGCATATATTTGAGCAAGTTCAGGAGAAATGACCGTGTCTTAAAAATCGATGACAAATTAAATACAGTTAATGGTACGAAACAGGAGAGCAGTCATGGAAATAAAACAAAATTAAAGTAAATTAAAGTACTGGATCTGCAAACTTGATTGTGCACATAAACACAAATACACACTCACTTGCAAACAAACATACATGCAGGTGTACACACGTACACACTTCCTCTCTCTCTCTCACACACATTTGCCCACACAAACACAAACCCACAGATAAAAATGTAGTGATTGAGAAAAATGAAACCCTGGAAAAAACTAATGGTATTATACATCCATGTCTTGTGTCTGAAGTGCTGGAAACAAAACAAAACAAAAAAGCTAAAATGGATATAAATTCAGATGAATAATGAAAATCATGCCCACCTTCACAGATCTAACCCAACCTGAAACAACTTTAAACCCACTGTTGCCCTCTCTAACATACCAAAACCCCATTTTCACCCCTTGTCCCATCCTCACCTACCCCATGCCCTCTTACCCTTATCAAGTCATATCCACATCCTCATCCCCTCCCCATTTCTAGAACCTGCTTCTCCAAACTTTTCTGCTCGCTTTCAACGTTTCTGCATAGCAGATGAATATCTGTCTGGGAAGAGGAAGCGGCTGTGGAGGGAAAGACAAGATGGCCACTGCTTCATATATATATATATATATATATATATATATATATATATATATATATATATATATATAACATCCAGTTAGGACTACGGAGCTTAAAAATCCTAAAATCTTGTTGCATGTTAGTCTACATGGGTTAGTTTTGTGGGATGGTGTGAAGTCATGGGATGGAGGCCATGGAGTTGGGGTCGTCAAAGCTCAGGGCTTAGTCCCTCATCCCTCAGCCCCGGTCAGAGGAGGGGCAGGAAAAGGTTTATAAAGCTTGTGTCTTGAGCTCAATAGGCTCCCCACGGGTGTCTTGTTGCATCTCATTCTCGGGAGGTCGGCTGCCCTTCAGTGTTGCCAGGCGCTCAGACAGACCCCTCATGCGTGGGAAAAGCATGAAATCATACAGAAGGGCACCCATGGCCCCTCCTATCATTGGCCCAACCCAGTACACCTGTCGGCAGGAAGATATTCATCACCAATATATTGTTAAACCAACCCTGTTAAGAGTGTAATGAAAGCTGAGTGGTCTTGCCAGCAAGATGACATGCTTACCCAGTGGTTGATAAAGTTTCTGAAGAGTACAGCAGGGGCAAAGGACCTAGCAGGGTTCATTCCAGCACCAGTGTAGTACATCTATAACACAAGACACGTGTTATTGCATTGTGTTCTAAAGTACATTTTTCTGTCCACTATTATGACCTTCTGATAGTTGTCTCACCCCCATGAGATGTCCAATGGTGACAGAAAAGCCGATGGAGAGGGCAGCAGAACCTAAACGACCATTTCTCCTTTCGTCAGTCACAGCAAAAATGCAGATGACAAGTTGCATGGTTAGGAACACCTCCACCGTGGTGGCCATCCCCAGGCCCATGCCAGGCTGCAGCTAGAAACGCAACAATGGAAATAATAAATCTTAAACGAATCATGTCAGATCTTTTTTTGTCTTAATGTTAAATAAAACATCTCTAACATCTCTACCAACAATGACCTCAAACGTCCATGTTTATTTCTTACCGTGTTCAATGCCATGTTGCCTCTCATGTTGCCAGGGGTAACCCCATACAACACAGCAGCCCCGGCTACAGCACCCAAGCACTGGGCAAAAATATAGAAAATGGCACGGAAAAGTGACATTTGTGAGCCAACAAGGTAGGCAAAGGTGACAGCTGGGTTGATGTGGCCGCCGCTGATGTGGCCAATGGACTGGATGAGGGTGGCAGCTGCCAGCCCGAAGCACAGGGCCACATGAAGAACATGATGAGGCCCCGTGGTCCAGCGCAGGGCAGCACCCATGCCAAAAAATACAAAAAACATAGTCCCGAAGAACTCTGCAAAGACTGCCCGCCAAAAATTCATAGACCTGAACTCCCACATGATGACTGTACACCTGAAGCTCTCCACCAGATGAAGACAATTCTGTAAAAAAAATAAATAAATCTGGGCACCTATAAAAAAGTTTTGCTTATTTTCTTTAGTTTTTTTTTCCTTTTCAGTCCTTTTCAAATACCAAAAATAACAAAAAAAAAAAAAAAAAAAGATTTTCCTTCTGTTGTCAGCTGCCTTGGCTGACCAAAAACACGCAGAACAAGATTTTAGAACCCCAATAGAAGAATCCACTTAACAGATCTTTACCAAACTGTGAACTGGGTAAGTAAAGTCAACTCAGCCACATTTGCTTGACAGATTTGTCCACCTGTTGCAAAGACATAGGAGAGAGAAAATGTGGGTGGAGATCTCAGGTGGGATGCGTTGTCAAGAGGAGGTGGGCATTAATGCAAAATTGATGATTCTGAAGTAGAGAAGGGGATAGATGAATTGTCCGGTGGACCTTTTAGCCTCTCTGACGGAGGGAAGGGGGCCAGACAGCAGCTTTAAATAAGAGCACCCCCAGGGGCCCCAGGTGACGTTATAATCCCCCTGTAGGGCCAAGGGTGGGAGGAGTTGGGGGGTTGGGGGGGTCAGCAGTGCTGGATGCCCTAAACCCCCCCCCCAATACCACAAGGGCAAAAGAAAAGTAGTGTAAATACACAGTTGTTTCTACTTTTCTTCTTTCACATGAAAGAAGAAACATAATATGAGAAAATATTTAGTTGACAGCTGAAAATCAGTGTAAAATTACCTCATGAAGGACTTTTGGTTGGGGGGGGTGCCAACTTAACAGCCACTGCTTGTAGCAGCTGGACCTCGGAGAAGTGTTTTTCTTTTGGGCATATGTAATCTGTTGACATTTCATAAGTGTCATGATTCAGGGACACAAATGCTTCCTGACAAGGGCACAAAACACACATGTATGGACAAAGACGACATATGCACACAGCGCGTGTACACACACAGATAATACAGTTGGGGCCCCCGACGGAAGAGCCCAAAGCTAACTGTGCTAACACTGAAACGCCTGACCATGTCAAACCATTGTGTGAAAAGCAGGTGGGCTACATATGCTCTGAGACAGGACAAAAATACATATAGAGAAAGTGCTGTGTTACATTTGAGAATGTTTGAGCTGCATTTAAAGTTCAGGATTACGTATACTGCTTCTGTGACCCAGGTTAACTTCCTAATCACTTAACCAGAAATCTCTATATGAGGAAAAGTGCAGAAGCCTAGATGCATCACAGCTAAAACATGATCTTGACATTGCCTCGAGGATATGTGTGGACAGATACCACTGCACAGCGATGTGGTGGAGTTGGAACAATGTGACAGAAAAAGAAATGTGGATGAAGTGTGCCAACAGTCAACACACACACACACACTGAACACCAGAGAGCCACAAGCACTTCACCAACAATAGTACAACAGATCTGACTGCTTTCTGCTGCAGCAGGGGCATCTAGGGGGTGCTTGGCAGAGGCCTGCAAAATATGTGTGTGTGTTCCAGGAGGACACGCAACCAAAAGCCCTGAACTTTCCCAGTGTGTGTGCTTACAGAAGGAGGTGCAGCAGGGCAGTAGGGAGGCAGGGGCTGCTGCTGGTGGTAGTGGTGGTGGAGGGTTGCTGAGCAACCAACCGAGAGTAATCGCTGTTTGAGAGTGTGTGTGCATGTGTTTCAGTGTGAGTGAAGCTGGGGGTTTTGAATGCAGAATGCTGACTTGCTGTTTTAACTCCCTTTTATACATGTTAGAAAGAACACACACAATGCAAAATGCTGGCAGCATGGTGGCAGTTATAGCTATTGTGTATGATGTGTGTGTGTGTGTGTGTTTGGTCAAATAGTGCATGCACTAAACTATGATATAAAAAAGAGCCAGCACATGTAATCTTAAAATATACGTCTAGAAATATATTGAATGTTAAAAAGCATTTGCTTTATAAGTACCATCAAGACAGCAGTTGATTTCAAAATAATCAGTATCAACCCAATGTTCCTTTTAAAGGATCAGTCCAGTTTACTTCTAGAGTAGACATTTAATTTACATGCACAACTTATTTTAGGACAAGGTAAAAATGGCAGTTTCTAGCAACAAATCCTAACAAATCCAAACAATTCAAGCTTTCATGAAAGCAAAATGTAATTTTCTGTCAGCCTTCCAAACAGTACTCACACACATACACACATACGCCTAAGGTATCCATTTTACACTACAAAGCTTTTTCCAGCTGAAGATGTTCTTTCTGTAGAGCGATAACAGAGGTATGGAGGTCCATTTGATTGTGAATAGGAGGCGTCAGAGGGACAGACTTGAGAGAGATGCTGGACTGATTGAGAGCATAATTGAACCCCTGGAGCAGAGGAAGGACCTCCTTAGCATTTCAAAGCATTGAAAATCACGATGTGCCAATAGAACTTGAAGGTGCTATTCAGCTGGATTTCAATGAATCTGTTTTACATATTATAATGATGTGCAAAAGTGAATGCTGCATCACTGAGAAGTGGCTGCAATATGCATTCATTTAAAATGCAGCTTTCTCCTTACTTGGAAAAGGGTTCTCTCTAACTTGAAAATATAAAAACAAATCTTCTGCAGTGTGACAGTCTTAATTTATGTTTTTTTTTCTCTTCTCCATCCACTGACTATACAATGATCCTTGGATTACTGCCAATTTCTCTGTTATTTTATATAGTATAGCGTATTTTGATGAAAAATCCAACTGCATCGTTCTCCTTTGTTCCCAACACCATCAGGTCTGATTTAATCACTGTCTAGATGCAAGTCCGTTTCATTCAGCATCAGCAAGCTTTCATGCATGTGTCTTCAGTTGTTCTCTGGTTTGTGGGGCTGTTTGGCTCTCATGGCATTCTGTGTGACTGTGGACAGTGATGATCCAGTCATGCTGGCAGTCTCAACAATCTCTATATCCTTACAGGTCAAACAGGCCACCAGCTTCTGGCGAGAGGCACTTCGTGCAAAGAAGAACTCGTGCAACATACCAGCAAGTAAAGCACCAAGCACTGGGCCGATCCAATACACCTGTAAGTAGGTGACACACAAACATGTTACCAGTCAAATGATATAAGACAGATACAGAACATTATACTTCTATGGCTATGTTAGATGTAAGCTACAGCATCATATCAAAGCAAGTTTTGATTGTTTGGAAAATGCAACTTTCTTCTTCTTCTTTCATCTTTTTCCTTCAATTGAATTCAATTGAATTCAAATCAATTCAATTCAATTCAATTCAATGGATCATGTTGGTGTCCCCATGCAGTATAGGTCTATAGCAGTATATCTACAACAAAGTTATGTTTACGACAATCCTACTAGTCCTGTCCTGTAGCTGCAGCTATGACTGTTGGCCCTAACGTGTTAAAGTTTACTACATAACTCCAGTTCTTAAATCTTTACACTGTCTGTCATAAAATAAATTTTAAAATCCTGATCTTGGTTTATAAATTTCTAAATGGTCTATGGCCAAAACACACCTCGAATCTCCTGGTCCATTATGAAGCAACAAGGTCATCAGGATCATAACTACTTTTAGGTGCTGAAACTCAAAATCTGCAATACAAATAAACTTGCCTTGCCTTGCCTTTAGACTAAACTATAGACTTTACTAAACATAAATGTTTTAGGTTTGGTTTTAAAGGTGGAGGTGATGTCATCAACTCCTTAAGTTGGTTCCATAGTAATAGTGCCTGATAGAAGAAGTCCCATTCTCCAAATCTACATTTGGATATTCACGGAGCTACAGGGGAACTACTTTCAAGGTTGCCACAGCAGATCACCTGCTTCTATCTCATCAAGTCTATTTTTCTCTGTCACATCAACCAACTTCATATCCTATTGAACACAACCAGAAATATTCCCTTTGGTCTTCCCGTTTGTTTTTATTTCTGTCTGGCATCTCCCTCTGTAGCATACCTCTATTAATAAATTCACTATCCCTCCACTTTATGTGTTCAAACCCTCTCAATCTACCCTCCCTTATTTTATCTCAAAAATGTCTAACCCTGGCTGATTTTATTCGTCCTTGTTGCTCCCAAATAAGAGTCTGCTTCTTATCTCTTGGTTAGTGCTGCTGTCTGCAAGCCATAGAAAAGTTAGGGTCTTACAAAACCTTTCCTCTTAATCTCATCAGAGATAACTCCAGACACTCTTCTCCATCCACTCCAGCCTACCAGCTCTCTCTTCTTCACATCTTTTCTGAACTTTTGCTTTGTATCATTGAGCCCAAGAATGAAAATTTCTTGTACTTTCATTATCTCTTTATCTTGACTCCTTGCATCCTCATTGTTCCATGTGTCCTTTCTAGATTTTCTTCTATCTGCTTTCTACTCTCACCATATTGCATGACACTCGTGTCTGATCTCACCTGTCAAACTATCCATCTCCAGGGGTGATCCTTGATACAGTCCCACTTCCACTTGAAATCCTCCTCTTCCACCTACTGCATATGCTTGCTGCTACCATGGTGCCGTCACACAGCTGACATACTTTTCTGCCACCTAAGATTTTTCCATATAATACCCCAGTTCTTCCATCTGCGCTCTGTCATACATTTTCTATAAATTCGAACACAGTGCATATCCTTCTTACCTTCTCTGTACTTTTCCATCAAAATTCTCAAAACAAACACTGCATCACCTAGTGCTCTTTCCATAATCAAACCATACTGCAGTTTACAAATAGTAACAATTTATCTTGACCTAGCTTCCATTATTCTTTACCAGATCTTTAAAGCTCATTGGCTTTATAACTCTGTAGTTATTGCAGTTTGGAACCTTGTTGAAAACGAAATAAAATGAAATAACTGGGTGATTCTTAAATTTACTTTGGCTTTTGTTTCATTGTAGACAGTGTGAGCCCAAAATATTTTTGGGTATATTACATAGTATTATTATAATATAATAATAACATTTTGTCTAATCACCTTGTTTTATTTATTATTGGACATTTATTCATACATTTAAGACCTGAAACACAATCCCAGAAATTAGGACATGTGAAATTTAGTGTCAGTTATAAAAAAGAAAAATAAATAAAAATAAAAATAATGATGGTATTATTTCCAACATTATGACAATGTGATTGTAATGATTTAGTACAAAAGACATGTATGTTAAGTTTTTTGAGGAGCAAAATTATGGGCAGAGGATGTCTCGTTTGTCAACAAATGTGTCAGAACATCACTGAAATGTATAAAAACAATGTTCCTTAAATAAAGACTGGACTGCATTTATATATAAATGTATGTGTGTATATATATATATATATATATATATATATATATATATATATATATATATATATATATATATATATATATATATATATATATATATATATATATATATATATATCTGATCACTCAAATAGCACTGCATCAATATCTGTCATTTATTAATAGCTTATATGAACATATGGGTAAGGTCTTATTTTTGGAAACCTTTTTTGTCAAGCACTGGAACACAGTTCTAATAATAATAATAATAATAATAATAATAATAATAATAATAATAATAATAATAATAATAATAATAATAACAATACATTCATATCTAAAATATATCATTTTGAAATGAAAATTGTGACAAGCATGCCCATGTACTGCTGCACACCAAAGACATGCAATAGCAACTCAAACTGCTTGGTATCCTCAGTGCCAGAATATGTTTTAAGTATTGCATAGAAGGAAAGGCATTACAAAGTGATAAATGCTTTACTGTTTAAACTCTTTTTTTTAATGTGTTGCAAGCCTAAAATACAGGAATGGTTTTATGTTAACAAATTGAATGGAGATAAAGAGACAGAACATAAATTAAATGTCATATATTCATACTATCTAAAATTAAATAAAATATAATTAGGTAAATAGCATAATCTAATGCAACAATTAATTTTTTTTGTCAAAAATTGTTCTAATTTGGAATAGTATTTTAAACACTCCAGGGAAGTATATCCTAAATATTCCCAGTCCTTCTGCAGTGCTGCTTGAACTGTCAGAATGAAACATTGGTCAAGTTTTTCTCACCCAGTGGTTTTCCCAGAACCCAGTGATGATGGCTGGACCCAGAGACCGTGCTGGGTTCATACTTGCACCAGAGAACCGCGCCTAGTGTAGAGACAAAAGCATGTAGAATAATTTTTGCACCTAAATATTAGATGTACTTCATGTAAATGCAGACAAAATAAGTAAAAGGGAAATTTGACAAAATTCCATCTCATTTATCCTTCCCTTTAGATCATCTGGTCAGGATAGGCTTTAGGAGGTCTGTCTGAATCAACTGTCTCATTCTGTGTACAAAATTGTACTGTAGATAGATAAATCTGACTGGTCACATATTTGTTGCACACTATTCAACAAGGTTTCTATGATTCTGCTTTCATTTCTAATAAATGAACCATTAGACTAAATAAGAAATACCAATAAATTCAAGTTAAAGCTTTAATTTCTCTGTATTTCCCATTTATACCTAGCATATTGTGTTATAGATAAATATGTTTTTGTAATATTTTGTAAAATGCGTCATGTGAAATTTTAGATAATAATATTGCACCTTTTGTTTTCAAAGTATCTCACAGAATATAAACAGCACAAAGAGTGAGGAAATTTGTGTTTGGTAGATTATTTTTTTGTTGTAACAATGCTTCCTGGTAATAAATCTTGGAAAAGACGGAAAGTCTGTTTATTTCCTTTTAAATGGTAACATATTTGTAAGGAACATGCATTTGTGGAATGAGCAGCAGAGTTAAGTATGTGGGTTGTGTGTTTTGAGCTTTTGATGCCCTTTTGGCATGCCACGTTTGACGGATTGGGCCATTCCATAGGGAATCATCAAGCTGGTGTTGTGTAAAACCAAGCTTCAGCATTGTTTGGAGAGACTGTTTTTGGCTGTGTATGGTTCTTGCACACGCTACCGAGGCTCCTGTTTCTTAAATGGATAAATTGTTAAATTTCCAATATGCGTTGTTTCAATCATTCAATCCACCAAACACCAAACATGAGTTAAAGTTGTTCGGCATTGGCAGAGAAGATTTAGTAAATTTTTCATGGGTGCAACCTACATACTCAGCTCTGCTGCTCATCCCTCAAATGCATGTTCCTCACAATTGTGTTACCATTTAAAGGCAAATAAACAGGCTTTCCAACGGTATAAAGCTTTATTGCCAAGAACCAATAACAAAAAAATAATCTATTAAACACAAATTTCCTTACTTTTTGTGCTAAGTTGTGCTAAGTTGATTTTTAGTTAATATCATAGTCATGCTTTTGTTACTATTCATTTTTTCCCCATAAGGTATACCTTATGGGGAAAAAATGAATAGTAACAAAAGTGTATATGCAGCTGGGTGAATGCAAAAGTGCATAGTAGCATAATAGCATAAAAGTGCATATGCATAGTCCATTTTCTTAAAAACACAAAACTTCATAACATTGTCTCAAACCTCTGTCACACCTCTTGTGATTCTAGAACTGTTTGATTAAATTAAGGCTATTTATTTAACACACAGCAAAAAAAATTAGTGTTAACTATTTACTCATCACTGTTGTTATGTGTTTGGAAGGTAAAAATATGTAAAAATGCAGTGTGATGTGTTTTTAGTAGTTAAATGAAAATGAAAATACCCCTATTAGGACTCCAGCACTGTGTGCAAATCCAATGGCCAGGTTTCCTGGTTCCATGCTCTCCTTCCGTCGTTGATCCTCCACTGAGAAGACAGTGAAGACCATCTGGAAGGTGCACAAAACTTCAATGCCCAAAGCCTGGGCTGCATTTAGTTCGATGGGCACCTGATGGCCCGCAGAATTGAGGAAAAACACACACAAAACACACATACACCAAAATGAAGAAGAAATAAAATAAAAAACACCAAAAGACAGAAATGTTCAGATAAACACATTTCTCATGCTTTCAGAGGTAAATCGCAAATATTCTGGGAACTGACCCTGTTAACAAAGTGGTCTGCAGTGGTTTTGAGGGGCAAGGCCAGGTAGATGGCCAAAGATCCTAAACAGGCTCCCAAACACTGAGCAGCAATATAGACCAGGGCCCGCAGAACATCGAGTCTCCGCGTGGCCAAGAGAGACAGAGTCAGAGCAGGATTCACCTGATACAGAAACAAATACATGCAAAAAAGGAATCTTGCATTTCTTTTTATATTTATTTTTTATTTTTTACCTTCTACTTTGTCAGGAAATATAAAACCTATTTTTTTCACAGTATGACAGCACATTTAAACATAAAATTATGCATTTATGAAGTTAAATACATATTGATGACATAATAAATTGTGTATGGGAACCATTTTAATGTATGACTCACTAGACCTTTTACCTTTACATATAATTGAAATGGACTATATGTGGTTTTATCACCTATACTTAGAAATCTGAAAACCTTTTTAAACTTTTCCATTATGTTTAAATGAATCAGGGAAAAGAGGGAAGAGTTTAACTACCCGACATTCACCTGTGTTCCACTGATTTCTCCAAAACAGTGGCATAGTGCAACAATCACCACACCCACGGCCACTGCTGGGTACAATGGTCCCACGGAGGCCTCCCCAGGACCTGGAACAGAGGCGCCCAACACGGCGCTCACTAACAATAGGGTGCCGAGCAGCTCTGCCAACATGGCACTCCAGAACTGCCGACTACGTAGCTCCTGAACAAAAAAAAAAAAAAAAAAAAAAAAAAATATATATATATATATATATATATATATATATATATATATATAAGGATAGCTGTTGTTTAGTAGAAATACATGTTTTAAATTAATGTAAGGTCAAACACATAAGAAATATTTATTCTAATGTCACTGGTTGATGGAGATGTGAACCCCAGTTTCAGCCAGTTTGCTGTACACTTCCACTGCTTGTTGGTATTAATTAGGACATGTTCTAATTGCCATATCGGCATGCTAACTTGTGAAAACCAGAATGTGATCATGTTTGTGTGACTGGATTCATATTGTAGCAGTCACTGTATTTATCCTTGCACGATAACACTAGCATTTTCATTTCAAAGCAGTCCTGAGTCAAACGGTGCGTTCCATTTGTACTTGTATGTAGGGATTTCTGAGTTACTGATTGAAAGCTTCAACTGGAACAGTTGAAACTGTTTATAAAGTCAGTATATCAACTCAGAAGGTCAGAGAAACCTCATGTATCCCGACAACAACGTGGCTGCTACTAGCATCTCCAAAAAAATCTTTTCCTATCTCACATTAAAAAAGACTTACTGTTTACCATCATATCAATGCATATTTGTAAGCGTGAAATACTGTCCTCAGCATTGTTGAGCAAGGCTGTTAAGCCCCTGACTGCTCCCTGGGAGCTGGAAAAATAGCAGCCACCTGCTCCTAGTGTAACTAGTGATGGGTTAAAAGCAGGTATATACGAGATATATACGGACAAATAAAGATAATTATTATTATGGATAAGCTGACATTTAGAAATGTCAGTTTTCTGACATTGCAATTGAAACAAAGGTATGACATCATTCCCACTTCTGACCTCCAGCCTCTGAGGTATGTGAACGCACCAGAATATACGCTGCCAGAGCTGCTAATGTGGCTATGTGTCAATGTTCTTCAGTATTTACCTATTAAGGCCCACTGATCTACCTATGTTCACCTATTTTTAATAGGAAAGGAACTTGTGGCTGAGTTCCCCATCATTGTATGCTATTGTAAAACTAAAACAATGAACATTTTAAAAAGTATATGTAGTTCCCCCTGCTCCTCAACAAGAGGTCTGTAACAATTAGAAAAAAAGAAGTCTCCCAGAGACAGAGTTTTTGAGAAGCAAAGGCAAGTAAGGGTTTGTTACTCTGTGACAAACCTTTACTTGTGCAAAACCTGTATGTGCATTGCACTGACAACAGACTAGAATGTTTTGAGGAAATATTTACATGAGCTCGAGACTGTCACATTTTGGAAATGTGTCATCCACTTTGGAAATGAAACATGTATATAAATGCAATCCGGATCTAATGCCGTCGCTGCTCTGAGCTAATTTTTAAAACTGCCCTGGGATCTTAAAAATTAACTTTTTACATTGTTTTTTGAAAAACCAGGAACACCATGCCGCTTTTTCTAAAAAATAAATGCACCTGTATTTGTTATGAAATAGGTGAACTTCTTGGAGTTATTTAATTTATTCATTTAGTCAATTTCTCATTAGAGATTAATAAAGTATTTTTGCATCCTTGAATGTTTAATTTTCAAAACTACAGCCCAGAAAATCCCAAAATGATTTATGTTTCACAAGCTGTCTTTTTTTGTTGTTAAAAAACAAACAAACAAACAAACAACCAAAAACAGACAAAGCGCTTTGTTTGTTTCAAGCTCAACAAATAGCGGGTACCTTTTTTTAAAATATACATAAATCATGAATTGGAAATATTTCAATAACAAAGCACTTAAGGATGATGCTCACCTCACGCCATGTCATTTTGAATCCAGTGAGTATGCTGTCCTCAGGCTGGTTGTTTTTATTCACTTAGTCTATCAGTATATCCGTCGGTTTTTCTGTCTATGTGCAGCTCCTGGGGTCTGAAGGCTTTAGGGCCTCATTCATTTGTAGCGTCTGAGAGGTTGTTTGATGAAACCACCCTCCTCGCTCTCAGCCTCCCTCCTCTCCTGCTCCTTCTCCCTGCTCTCCAGACTCTACGAGTGTTCCTGTTTACACACAGAGCCAAGATTTCCCTTCATGGTTGTATAGGTAACATCCAATCCTCCTTATCACCTCCAACATTTTCGTTGGAGCCATTCTCTTATCTTTTGTCTTTCACAATGTCTGGATAAAATAAACTAACAGCCAGTTAAAATAAGCAAAGAGTAAATACACAAAAACATATGAACACATTGAATATGTAAAAGGATGGAAATAACTTGAAAACAGCAACATTGCTCCAACATTGCTGCAACATTGAAAACATTGCTCCTATGAAACAACATTTACACAGATTCCAATACCAGAAATAACATTCAAGTATAAATGAGTCTGGTGAAATCCTTTATTTTCCTGGTCATTAATAAAACACAGGAGAAAATCCAAAAAAAAGTTTTATTTTGTTTTGTTTTAAACTTATCAAACAGTGCAGTCATTGAGTTTTCTAAAACCATGAATCAATAAAGGTTAGGAGGATAACTGAATTGTCATGACAATTGAATGAATGCAGGGTGAGGGGTTGTGGGCTGACTGGACTTGTGTGGTTATATGTGTTTATATGTGTATGTGGAAATGTGTGTATTTATGCATATATCGATTGTAATAAGTATAATTTTATATGTATGCTTTAATGTGTATAGAAATAACTATGAGTAAGAATGCTACCGACATATAAGATTGTAGAAGAGTGTATATAAATTCACATTGTAAATGAATGTATGCATTTATGTATAGATGAATACAGGGAAATACAGGGAAAATAGCATTTATATACTGTGGCATGTAACTGCACATGGCATTATTAACTCAGGTAGCTCATTTATATTTATTTCCAACTATTAATATGTGTAACTTCTAATTACGTCAACATTTTTTTGATATCTTAAACCAAAGAAATAATAATGAGGATGCATCTGAAGACATAGTTAAGTTTAAGGGGTGGGAGTTCAATTCCCTAGCCCGGCGGGAGTCTTTCTGTGTGGTGTTCTCCTTGTGCTTACAACCATACTTAGTTGATTGATGATTATAACTTGCAAGTGAGTGTGTAAAGTGTGAGTGTGAGCGTGCATGGTTGTTTGTCTCTGTATGTGGCCCTCTGATAGACTGGCAACCTGTCCAGGGTGTACCCCTGCCTCTCACCTGTAATTAGTCAGGGTAGGCTCCAGCAGTCCTCCGGGACCCTACAAAGGATAAAGCAGGTATAGAAGATGGATGGAATCTGGAGGGATCTCAGACCCTGTGATCTCTGATCCCTCAGAAGCCACTGCATCAAGAACCACCATTCATCAACTTTTGTTGTGCCCAGCACTACAATGCAAAAGTAGTTCACAAATAACTCTTAAAATGGACTGTGCAAGGGGTCACGGTCATGTCTGGGCTCAAGGGCATCCGAAAGGACAATGACATCATGTCACCAAAGACAAAAAGGATAATCCAAATCGTTATCAGCAAAGCCATGCTGTGTGATGTTATGAAGTTGATGATATCACCTCCCTTTGCAAAGTTCACTTGCACGTTTTTTATGGAAGCATTAATGCAACACATGCTTCATATCTTGCTTTAATGGTGATGACGAGGTCAAAAAATTAAGCAAAAGTTGTTGTTTTTTTGTATTTTTCAAGTTGTCCATATTGATAATAATAAACCCGTAGTTCAGCATGGTAATATTGGTCTGCAATTTGTCCATTCACACACATCCAGATAGGGATTAGAAGATTTCAAAAATGTGGAAACCATGATTTATAACTCAAGTCTTCATCAGGGACAACTTTTATTGAGTTTCCTATAAAATACATTTTCACTGCTTGCTTGTAAAAAAGTGCGCTAATTAGCATATTATCATGCTAACTTGTGAAAGTCGTGGCCTGGACATGTTTATATATCTGGATTAATATTACAGACACTGTGATTATCCTCACAAGATCCTAGTGTGTATATAAGCTTTAATTACTAAAATTAGAGAGAGAAAACAGAAGAAGCGGTTTTGGCTTTGGCCCATAGTTTTCCTTCAACTAACATGACAGATTTGCATTCAGGATTATAGCTTCATAGGGACACATCTTGTTTTGAAAATAAAGAATGAAGAATTAATAATAGATCTGTCCGTTCCTTTCAAATAATCTGGGCACATATTTCATTACAATTTAATTTCAATGGCAACTGCAATCTTTTATGAGTGAGTGTGATTTTTTTTCATCTGTGTGGCTCTGTGATGGACTTGCAACCTGTTCATGTTTACCCCTGCCATTTATCCAAAAGATTGGCTCCAGCACATCCCAATGACCGTAAGTAGTAATAAACAGGTATTGATAATGATGGATGGATGTTAAAAAACTTGAGCAGGAGTTTCACTGATCATTTAGTTTAAGATACAGCCAAACAACTGCTGTTATAATTTCTTTACACTCATAGATCTCATACATGATACTGTAAAAACTCAGCTTTTTTGTTTTCTATGAACTATTTATGAGCTTCATCTCTGATCACCATGGGGACAAACACTTTCATGATGCTGTTGCCATAGAGCCTCATTAGATGTTGCGCCTCTACAAGCTTTCAGTATACACAAATTTGTTTCTATATCATTTCTTTGCTTAAGGGCTGCTAAACACAAATTTTTCTGAACAGCAACATTTTTGGTGTCTGTACTCATTTTCTTGATCACTTTAATTGTCAAGGGAGCCTCAATGTGGCTGACTGTGTCGAGAATGAAATGGTTGGTAGTGGGGTGGGGTTATTGGTGTGCCCCATTATGCAGTGGATTACCCCATTCTCACTACGGCAACTGTGTAACTGTTATCCCCCCTTTTGTGAAACTAAGCCCAAATGTGTGAAGGGGGGTGCACTGGAACCCGCTGGCGTGGGGAGTTTTCGGCCACATCACTCAACCAACCACCCACCTACCGCTCAACCAACCACCCACCCACCGACCTACCCACAGTGCTGACACGGCTACTATTTCACACATAACATGCATAGACTCACCCATTCGAAGTGCAAGCTAAGGGGTTTGAGGGAGTGATAGAGGGCAAAGGGAAAGAAAAAAAATACATCAGGAGACAGTGCAAGCATTTTTGATGTTTAAATCTGACAGTTGTGTGCACTTGTGATCCAGTTCTTTACAGATGTAAATGATAATGAGTAATGAGTGTGTGCATGAGAGTGCATTCATCCTGAGCCACAGTGAACCGGCTGGGGATGAAAGCAGGATGCTTCTGGCAGCATGTGCTTTGGACAGGACTCTACAGGGAGCTGAAGAGCATACAGTATAACAAATGCTTTGCCAGACCTCTTTGGTAGACCTCATTCTGTGGTAGAACTTTCTGCATTCTTGTCATGTGATACTCACATCAAGGCCCAGTTGAGCAAATTATGTTCTTAAAAAACTGCATTTCTACAGCATCTTGTGAGGTGGGGAGGTCTCGGTGGCTGGCGGGAGGGTGCTGGGGAGTGCCTGGGATGGCTCTCAGGTGTTGCTGTGGGGGGCCTGGGTACTGGTGTTGGTGTGTGAAAACACACCAACATCTTGTGCTGGCCAATCGGGAAGGGGGACTTCCTAGTTTTGTTATTGTTCTGTCACGAGAGGGTGCTGGGCTGGTGGGGGGACTGGACTTCTATGGTTCTGGGTGTATATGTGTGTATATATGTATGTGGAAATGTGAATGTTTATACATATATCAATCGTAACAAGTATAGTTGTACATGTATGTTTTAATGTCTATAGAAATCTCTATGATTAAGAATGTTTGTAACATATAAGATTGTACAAGCATCGTAAATAATGTATGCATTTATGTATAGATGAATACAGGGAAATACAGGGAAAATAGAGCTTTATGTACTGTGGCATGTGGCTGGTATCCGCTGATTTATACTTAGGTATGCCACTATATATATTATACTGTGCAAATTTCTAGCTATTAATATTTATAATTTCTAATTACATCAACATTTTTTGATATCTTAAACCACGGGAATAACGAGGATGCATCTGAAGACAGAGTTCTGAGGGGTAGGAGTTCTTAAGTTTTTTACTTCTTCCTACTCCTTTTGAACATGGGCTGCTGCTACCAATAATGTCTGCCTCTTGCATTCCTGGTTAAGTACTTTCAAGGGTTACGGTCTGTTACTTGCGATAATGTTCGAGATAAAGACTTTTTGAATTGAATTTTGATTTGAATCTTCTGAAAGAATTACTGGAACTTCTTATGGAACTGCAGCGTAAACGTCACAGTAAACATAATTACTATGGTAGTGAAATGGAGTAGATGTTTTAACCAGATCAGAAGCATAACTGAAATTTCAAAAACACGACCTCTCAATTGTATGCCGACATGTAATCCACAAAATCTGGTATTAATAGTTCCACAATTCAGTGTTTGTTCTGTCCAAATGACTGATTGTTGCAATTCCTGATACTTATATGAAATTCAAACTTTTTAACAATGCAGACGTAATGCAACAGCTGTCATTGATTTAACACAGAAATATTAGTAGTTATGGGTTAAATTAAATTAAAACAATTGAGAAACAAAAAACAACAAACTTGGATTAAAATGTGTATTTAAACACATACACAGAAACAGGATGAAACTTTTAGAGAGATGAGGCCAAAATAGTAAGACACTGTTGAAAAACATACTGTCTACAAGATGTGTTTTTATTCAGCTCACAGTACATTCTACAGATGCACACGTGTTACATCACCTTAATACAACAGAGTTTTGTAATACCTCCTCTTAAAAATGAATTGGTCCTAAAAATATAAAGCAACAAATTTAAAGTCACCAAAACTGTACATTATTAAAAATTCACTTAACACCACATTTGGTTTTCATGTTCTTTTTTCCTTTTCTTTTTTTAGTTTTCTTTTTTTTTTTGGAAAGAAAAAAAAAAGAAACATACTGTCCCTTTAAATGTAATAAGGAACATCAAAGTTTATTTCCTATCAGTGGATGTGAGTTCAGTGTAAGAAAGTTTAAATAAAAGTCGGACTGTGGAGTCATCCTGTCACCTTTATAGCACACTATCCATGCTGCGCAACATCACACATGGACCCTTGAACAGCACCAAAAATAAAAGTAACATAACAAAAGAGGAATGTAAGACAGAAAACCAGACAGAAACTTGCCCAGTACTTCATCATCAGCTCATTTGCAATGCTAGTCCTTAAAAGAAGAATTTCAGTCTGCTGTAGCCACTTCAACAAGTTTTAATCTGATTGGATGAGCTACATCTACAAAAGGTGAGTTTTTAAAATACTTGCTCAACTCCAGCCTAGCAGCTGCAGACTTTATTTTGTCAGAGATGTGCAAATATTAAAACAGACCTGTAAATAGCGATTACAGTGCAAGAGTGAACTTTCAGTGTGTGCGTGTGTGTGTGTGTCCAAACTATTTACAGGTGCTAGAACAACTGAAGGATCCTTTTGGTCGTAGACAGATCAGGTGAAACTAGCAGAATATTTGCTTTTGCTCATCACAGGTAGGACACTGAAGTCTAAATCTAAGACTGACCAACGCTAAAACCCCTCCAGTTTCATAAACCAACGTTAACACAGCAGTAGAAGGTGGGTATAAATAGTGTGTTGAAAAGTGTGCGTGCAGAATTAAGTGTAGGTTATACATCTACTCCTGACAGTCCAACAGATTCCTTTTAGTTTGACTGGCCTTTTTCATAAATTGTCTAAACATCTCTATAAGGTAATCTGTACACATTCACTACAAGCTATTGCTATTAAATAACCCCACCTATGGTAATCATCATATATATTTATATATATAGAATATATAATAAAAATATATTGACCAAAAAATTACTTCTAGGCATAAGACCACATTACATTACATTTCCAATGAACAGGTGAGAAATGACCTGAAGTCTACCAAGAGGTTTAATCCATTTTTTTCATTGAGCGGAGATGAGCAGGTCCAGTCTGATGCAGTCGGGCTGCAATAGTGTGATCAGTCCCTGACCTTCAGTAGAAGTGTGAGAACTAAAATACTCTGGGCCTGAGGCTGCATCATTAGCCGAGAGCAGGACTTGACCAAGGGCCTTGCTATGACATGGAGCTCGCAATATGACATGACATGACAGGAGATGGGGTGGTGAGGTAAAGACAACACGAAAGGTGGAGGGTGAAGATGGCATGTTCTCACTTTGACTGGGGAATGGGCACAAGTTCAAGCCATTTCAGCTGTGGGCCTTTTAAAAAAAAAAAAAAAAAAAAAAAAAAAAAAAAAAAAAAAAAAAAAAAAAAAGAAAAAGAAAAAGAAAAAAGATTAGGCCTGTAGAGGAAACCATAACAGACAAAGAGCCGAAATCTATACATATATACCTATACATGAGATAATAGATTATACACAAAGCTGGAACAACCACCAGGAAGTCTTAGCAGTAATGGAGAGTGTGAATGGGACACTGAAAGCACCAACAGTCTACAGCCCCACCATCAGGGCGGTCCTATTTGTCCTTGTCTGAGTAGAATTCCGCCCAGCGGCTCTCAAAGAAACGCCTCATAGAGTGTCCTGCCATTCCCACTTCAGATGTGTCCTCATTGAAGAGCTCACAGTTGTTGAAGACCAGCTGAGCATCAGCTGCAAACTCCTCACAGCTGCAATACCTGAGAGAGGAAAAACCGCCAAGGATTGATGTTAACAAGCACAAGAAAGGGACGAGTCACAACAACTCGATAACAGAAGTAAGAGCTGTACATAAACTATGACAATAGTTTGAAAGGTGTAAGAGAAAAAAAAAAAAAAAAAAAAAGACAAAAAAGGGAGGTGGAATTCAACACACTGAACAAAGAGCTTAGAAAAAAAGCATTTAATTTGCAATTTTTTGTCCATTCTTTTAAAAAACACAGCATCGCCATTTGTTTTTTCCTTGCAACGTGATGAGGACTAAATTTAAGACTAAATTTAATGACCAAGTTTTCTTAAAAACAAAAACCAAAAAAAAAAAAAAAAAAAAGAACTATTTGTCAAAGTATTTAGCTCTTACATTCCCTGTAGCAGCCTCTCTCTCATGGTGAGAAAGTCCATGGGGTTCTTGATGATGCGACGGTAGCCTGGCACCAGCCGGGGATTGACTGGTTCGAGGAAGGGCCAGGCATCTGCATGGGCCTCCATCTCCATTAGAATAATCCTTAGAAATAAAATAAATAACGTACAAAAATACAAAAACAAATTCACCAAAGCATAACTATTAATACTTATGTCAGCCTGGCATCCAAAAGTTCCTTTTAAAATTGTATTTCATGCCATAATTAAATCATTTATACATGAATGTCTTAACAGTGTTTAGAACTCACTCGCAGAAGGTGAGGTCGGGTTGGTTGCGTGTCATCATACGACGCCGTTTAGTGCTACCTCCTTCGCCTGGGTGATGGGAGGATGATGAAGGTGCCACAGAGTCCTTGTGTCTTGTTGCCATGCCGGCACTGCGCCGTGTTGTTATCTCATCCTCAGAGCTGTCATCTTCATACCGTCTCTTCTTTACCCTGGTACGCTTTTTGGACGCTCGTTGGGAGTCGCCTTCCACCTAAATGGAGAAACAGAGTAGCGAGTTTAAAAAAAAAAAAAAAAAAGAAAAAAAGGAAAGAAAGAAAGAAAAAGAAATTCTGTGCTGAAGTCAAGAACCGCTTGATGAATTTTGACCTTGGCAACGCAGGTTGGACAAAACCAGTCTCCCTCTGGCACCTGTGTGATTTTGGGCCTCAGGCAGTACATGTGGCACCCCCGGTCACAGCTGTCACACAGCAACAGGCACTCATCATTGTCCCCCTTTTTGCAAACCTGGCAGGTCTATTAAAGATGACAAAAAAAAGTTAGACTGAATTTCCCATGCACCATAAAATTAAATCTGAATTAAATCTAGTGGGAATTCTCACCACTTTAGTAACAGATCTCTCCCAAGCAATGGCTTTCTCAAGCTGAAGTAAACACAGACAGAGCTGGGGAGCACTGCGACAACGATCTAAAGCCTGCCGCCACACTCGCAGTCGAGAAGTGATTTCACTTTCCAGACTAGAATAGATGACAATCAATGAGTCAATCATGTTTAAACATAAAAAAACAATAACGTGTGCATCCCCAGGGTCCTGCTCACCTAATGACATCCATCGGCTGCTCTTCTCCAGGTGTAGGGGTGAGCGGAGCAAGTCGCATCACTTCTGCTGGGTTCCACAGCGGCTCTTTCAGGTAGCGTCTCTCAATGTTCCTCTCCAGGTTGGCCAGCCGCAGCACAGCCAGGTCCAGCGGATGTGTGGCAATGCGAGGCAAGCCTGACCACTCCTTCTTGGTTCGCACAATCCAATCATCCCGTGGGTCCACATCATGTTCGTAGTACTGAAGGTCGTCACGCGTGGAGTCTGGATCAGGGATGGCGTAGGGCTGAAAAGAGACAAAGACACAAACAGCTCAAGTAATGCTAAAAATGACACCTTAAAAACACATCTGGTCTAAACTTGCAGTGAATTGTTTAATCAAGTGTGACAAAGATTACCTGAAATTCAGCTATTGGTGTGGCTGTACTTGTCTCAGCATCATTCACCACACTCAGAGGAGGTGCCTTAAAGAAACAAGTTTTCAGATAATTCAGAAAAAAAAAAAAAAAAAAAGAACTTGCTCAAATTTATAGTGAAACTGAGGAAAAACTAAATTCAGCTTTACTCTCACTTTCATGTGTAGATCAGAAGCAACGATCCGCTGCTCCAGGTCCTCCACCCACTGAAGAGCGCTGATGTCCGTCTCTATCGCCTTCTCCTGTACCTGCCAGGGCTGCTGCAGAGCCTCCAGCAGCCTGTCCTTCTGCTCAACCTTCAAGTCAAACATCGGATCTACTTGGAAAGAACAGAAAGGAACATTTTTAGGTTGAGCATGACACCAGTGGCTTGGTAAAATGGTGGATGGACACAGAATGAAAGTGTAATTGCTAACAGCACTCACCGACAATAGTTTTGGTGCACATTTCAGCTAAGCTCTCCATGTGCTTAGCCAAATGCTTATGTAGCACCTTCTCCCTGATGCCCCTTGGATGGAGAGACTGCAATGTGGTATACAGTTCCTCTGGATCCTTGATCCACCACCAACCACGCACCATTGCTGGGGAACAAACCATTAGACTTTGTTACACAACAGATTAAGAAATAGAGAAATAATACTCAATTACAAAAATAGCACAAAACACAATCATCAGCTTGAGTTTTCTGTGGAATACTGGGACTTTTGTTAAAACCCAACCATGATTGGGGACTTAAACTAAAATGAACCACAAAGTTTTGCTTGCAGTAATTTCAGGAGTATGAAAGAACACAAAGGAAGAAAGAGTTCTATAGGACATCCGTTCTGCAGAAGCATTAAAGACCTCTATTTTGTCAGTCAAATGACTAAACTCAAATTCACAGTTGTTTAAGAATTACACACTGCTAATTAATCTAAAAGAAAGCAGAACTGCTTACATGCTGGTATGGGCTTGACCACCAACTGCGTGAAGTACTGCTGCTCCAGTTCCTGGAACACAGAGTTGGGTGGGCGGCCACGGCGTTTAGCTGCAGCTCCTCGGGCCCCTCGGCGGGCGGGACTACTGCCTCTGCTGCTTCTCCTCCGCCTGCGGACTGGCCTGGCAGGGGTGGTAGGTATAGCTGGACATGGAGTAATGGGAGCTGCAAGAAGCTGAGGACTTGTCGGCAGAGAACAAGCAAGTACAGGGTAAGGAGCACCTGAGGGGTTGCCGTCCTGTTGGTCCGCTGGAGTTCCGTCCTGCAGGACTGCTGGAGTGCCGTGCTCAGCAGAAACCTTGGCAGGCAAAGATGAATCCAGCTAATGGAATGAGAGAATTTTATTTTTGTATTGTACAGATAAGAAAAAAAAGAGCAATATTACAGGATCTGCATTTTCTGCGGGTTCATAAGCAAACCTGCATGACTGGAACAGGGACCGCTGTCGAATCACTCGGGATCTGAGGGAGAAGCTTTGGAGGCAAGCCGGGTGAGGTGGGCATTTGGGGCTCAGTCAAAGACGTATCATCACATGGTTGTTTGGGGAGCAGATTGAACCACTGCCCTTGTTTTTCTGCCATATCTTTGACACTCTCCTCAGGCCGATTACCCTCTGAAGCTTCCCCTGCCATTGAACACGTCCCGTTGGCCACCGTTTCATGTGGCTGGCTGTGGCTGAGCCAGCTTTGGAAAGCTGCTTGAGTAAGGTCTTGAGTAGTACTGTTGGGTGATCCGAGCCCTTCTCCTCCATCAGACCTGATGCTACTTCGACGCCGACGGCGGATCTTTGCTGTGCGGAGGTGAAGCTCAACTTCAGGTTTGATTTTCCGTGGTCGTCCACGGCTTCTCTGCGTGCTCATGAGGGACGCAGTGCCAGGAAGAGGGTCCTCCTCTGGAGAGAAGGCCTGAGCCTGGCCTGGAGTGACAGAAGATGGAGATGAAGACAGAACAGGGGGGGGAGTCGTTGGCATAGGAGGTTCCTCGACTTTGGGCTCTTTTTTGAGGAAAGTGACAGGCACCTCAGCTACAAGGACATCTCCTGAAGCTGCAAAGAGTAAAGAAAATGTACATTTTTAATACATCAACATTCTAGAAAGTTAAAAACTCATTCAGTGATTCAGTGTCAGACTCACTGAGCAGTTCTTCGGGACCCTCAACCAGAACTGCTCCGAGTTGAGGTAGAGCCAAATATCTGCGTCGATAACGGTCCTGACCCAGCAGGATGGCCCGCATGGAATGAGAGGACTGTAGCAGCTTTTTACGGAAAAACACTTGTCTCTGTGGAGGTTTAAAGAAAAAGCATATTTAATAGAACGCAAATACAAATACATAAAACACTGTAAATAGCATCAAGCTTACTTTGGTTAGCTTATCTATCTGCCTTTCAAGCTCTGGAATGCTGGCATTGCTGGGGTTCTCATTCTGTCACAAAAACAATGAACATTAGGTGTAAGAATGCTTAAGTTTTTATTTTGAAACAAGTCCAGATACATACTTTGCTGAGTTTAGGTTCTTCTTTGCGTGCTCGTCGGCTCCCTCTCTCCAGGACCACACCGCTCTCCTCTAGACTGAGGTTCTCTTCTTCAGCTACTCTGGCGCTGCGCCTCCTCTCCTCAAAACAAAGCTCCTCCTCTGAGCGCCCTGTGCGACGTGCTAGTGCAGCTTTTAGTCTGACAGAGAGAGACAGAAAAAAAACGAACTTAATTTAAACATATTGGATGTTAAAGAATAAAAGAAAAAAATGTAAAGAATAAAACTAAATCATTCTTAATCTTAATTAGAAAAGAATGATCATACTTGCGCAATTTGCCTTCAATGGTCCACTTGTTCTTTCTGTATGTTGCCATATTTTCCAATGTGTTGTCGATGTCACTAAGATACAAAACATACGTCATGTAAATATAATGAAAATTATGTAAATGTAGTAAAAAGTTAAGATTTCAGTGTAAAATGTATACATTTCTGCAAGTACAGAAAGCAATTTTCTAAGCTCAACCTTGTCACAATGTTGCAGCCATTAAGCTCTTCCACAAGGAAACCCAGGATTGACGCCTTGGTGTCTGGAGGCAGGGCATGAAATGTTTTGGTCCTTAATGTGTTGCAAACCTCCGTCTCATAACCATGAGATTCCAAAAAAATGCGAAGAGCTTCTGAGACCGTGCTGCGGGTCAGCTCCAACTCGACCAGCTTTTCCCCAAGTATCTTTACCGACTGCATATTGGTATGAAATGGTGAAAAAGCAGAAAATACAGACTGAAATGTCTCATAAATCCTTAGCAACAGTTGCTTAAATAGAAAGAAAAATTCCGTTTGTCACAGACCTGATAATAGGATGGCAGGCCTGGATCATGCAGTGCTGCCTCCACCAGTTTTATCAGTAGGTCCTGCACTTCTCCTTGACTCTCACCCAGACCCAGCAGACCTTCCTGAAGGGTAGCAAGACTGGGAATGTCCTTGGGTACATTGAGACCAATGAGCTTTCCGTAACCGTGTAGGAACTCGACCACAGCCAGGCAGTGTGCAAAAGCTGTTCCAGAAAGAACCACACCAGGAATGCGGGACAGCTCTGGAAGGGGCTGATGGATGAAAGATTTTTTTTTTTAATTCAATCTCAATAGTGAAGCCTTTAATGATACGAGTCAATCTAAAAACTCACTTTGTGGTCAGTGAGACACATGTCCTCTGCAGGCTTTTTCAACTCTTCTGCAATCAGCTGCTGCCTCTTGCGCTCCTCCAGTCGTCTCTGGGCTTGTGCTCGCCGCTCTGCTGCCCTCTTAGCTGCTAGAGCAGCCTGAGCTGCTGCCTCTGCCTCCGCCTGGGCTTTAGCCAGGGCCTTAGCTTTACTCCGAGCACTCGTCACCCTATTATTCTGGACTACCCTTTCCATGGATGTTTGAATGGGTGCAGTAACTTCAACCTTGACAGACCTCCTACGGCCAGGCTTTTTGGGCTCTGCAGCAGACTCCAAATAAGTAACCTGAGAGGTTGGCGAATCTGTTGGTTCAATCTTTCCCTCAAGGAGTTTGGTCTCGTGCTCAAGCTGAAAATCACAGACAAAATAGAAAACAGGGTTGAAGAAGATCTGATGCTACAACAAAAAACCAATTATATTACATTTTAGGGAGGCAAATAATCCTGAACCTTGGCTTTCTTTTTTTCTTCTCTCATCTTCTTGATCTTTGCATCCTCCCTCCTCTTCATTCTTGCCTAGAAAATGAAAAGCAACAAAACAAAACCAGGATGAGAAATAAACAGTGTAACATGTCAATATTGCAACCAGTCTGAACTACATACCTTTCTTTTCATTTTCTTTTTGATTTTTGACATTTTTTCCTTTTCCTCCTCTGTAAGAGCTTCTATAACAACTTTAAGATAAATAATGAGCGACAATAACATGAGTACAGCAATGTGCAAGCCATCAATCAACCAGCTCAAAGACATGTATTAATTATAGCCATAGCCATACAAATTAGACATATAATTCTGCTACTCAGCCTTGACTGACCCTTGGCCTCAAGTCGCTTCAGTAGTTTAGCGTCAACTTTGCTAAGGAGGTCAAGCATCTTGAATTTAGGGGGTCTACCAGGGCGGCGAGCCTGTCCACCCTTCAGGCCACGAATCCTGCGAGGTCTCTCTTTATCAGGATTTGGCGGCCGACCGCGCCGACCGGTAATGGCCATGATCATAGAAGGAACCTCCTCATTAGCCAAGAGGACCCACTTCATGCCCTGCAATACATTTCAAACATAGATATGATTTACTGCGACTAAAATGTCGTCTACACAGTTCTGTCATTTTAGTAGGAGTGGGACTGTACATTTGCAACATTTCTGATCTGAATCCATCACTGTGACTGACTTTATCTTAACAGGAAAAAAAAAAAAAAGAGTGTTTACAGACCTCTGAAGTTTCTCTTTCCTCATAGAAATCTCCAACAGGCATCCGCGGGCTGAAGCTGAAGTGTTCTCTGGTGACCACACTGTCCACGTGTCTCTTCAGGTACTGGGAGAGGTCATCATGAAACGGTGGAGCAAGCAAGGCAGAGCAGTCAATGTTATGACATAAGTGATGACACTGTGGTTTAAGCCTTTAAATCTGTGTTTATTTAAAAAAAAAAAAAAAAGTTACCTTAATGATTTCAGGAAACTGCTTCATCCTTCTTCCACAAGGGGTGTAATACCAAGTTTCACCCTTCATGCGGCTTTCCATTTTCTTCACGCGAATCTCCCTCCTCCAACTACAAAGTACAGTCTGTCATTAAATTCCTATCACAATTTTTAGATTGTACATCAAGTTTTGTGATTTTTTTTTCTTTTTACATTTTTTTTCTTTTTACAGTCATCAAATCCAATGAAAAGGCCAACAGTGAAATAATTATAAAGATACTAGAGACCATGTGTCTGATAAAACATTTACCTGAAGCATGAAACACTCATGTACATGTTTCTGTTGGGAAGCAAACCTTCCCAACAGCCACACAGTGGAAAGGAAAAACTTCCCTCTTAAAGAGGAGTTTTTCCTTGCCACTGTATGACTTAAGGTTTTTCTCCCACTAGGAGGATTTTTCCCTGCCACTGTTTATGTAATACTTGCTCAAGAGTCATGTTCTGGGTCTCTGGCCTAGAGACAACTTATGTTTTAATTGATGCTATATAAATAAGATTGGATTGGATTCTGTTTCGTCGTAAGATTATCATAGTTAACTCACAATTTTTTTCCCATGTTGTTTACCTTCAAAAAGATATTTGTTAAAAAATGCAGTAGAACAGGAGCGGTTTCCTTGCTTAAAGCGAATGGTTCAGTGCAACAAGCAAAAACTGATGTTGATCCGAGTAATTCTATCCCTGTTTTTAAGCAGTTTTAATGAACATATTTACAGCCTGGTTAAAAAAAAAAAAAAAAACAAACAGAAAAAAAACTTTAAGTTTGTATTGCTTGATTTGACCTCTCATAAAAAATCTGAGGGGGATTCATTTTTTTAAAGACATCAGTTGAATTTATATAAAAGAAATAAATTCATTAATAATATGAGCCATAGCCTTTTGATTGACAGTCAGGTAAGCCAACGTCTAGCCATCATCACTTCAACTGGTCTTTTACAATCTATGCAAAAAAGAGACTAAACAGTAGCATGGGAAAACAGAATTTGTGTTAACACTCCAACGTTGACAGCCCCAATAAACATGTATTTTTTTTTTAAATATCAAAAGGAAAGTTACCCGTGCATTAAGGGGAACCGCACTTGCTCTTCTGTTGCCACCCTCCTCTTGTTCGATTCTCCTGCTCAAGACAATCAAACAGGTTCAGGATCTAACTCTCACAACTTCTAAAGAATGTCAATATACTATTGTGTGATGTGGGTTCCCTAAACAGAAGAATTAAGCTGCTTCATTACCTGCAGTGGAGCTGCCGTCGTCATTTTCGTCATCGTCATCAGCACCCAGTTTGCCATCTTGTTTTTGTGTTGTCACTAGATTTCCTTCTTGATCTTGCTTCCTGACTCTTTTCATCTTCTTGGTTTTCTCTACTGCCGGGCTGATGGCTGAAGCGTTGGCCAAAACAGCTTCAATTGCAGCTGTTATTGGATCAACCTCCTGTGTGAGAGGCCCAGCCTCCCTTGACATCTCTGAGGTTTCTTTAACATTAATCTTGAGAGCTTTCGGTTTTTTTCTGCCCCTTGCCCTATCCTCTTTAGTGGCAGCCTCTTCACCAGTCTTTTCCACTTTCTGGGTTCGAACCCGAGGCTTCCGCTGTGTCTGTTCAGTAGCTTAAATTGAAAAACAAAAATGTTTTAAAAGGATATCTACCATTCTTTTAAGAGTAGATATGTGGTTAAAATCAGAATGTCAAATACCTGTGGTTTTAATCAATGTTGCCTTTGGAGTTCGAGGTTTGCGTGGTTTCCCTGGGGTGCTCAGATGGCCTCTGGCAGCTGACATAGCGTGCTCAGTGACTGGTTGGAGTGAGTGTACAGCACGACTCTCTGCTGGGGTACTGAAGGCAATGAAGTTCTCATCTCCCATCTTCAAACTCGGGGGTGTCAGTACCTCATTAGCAGGGGTCCTAATAGTGTTTCCAGCTGAGTCTGGTGTATCATGTCCCCCCAACTCCTGCTCTGCTTCAGGACCTGTGATGAAACAACAATAAACTTTCTCAGTAAAATTCAGATTAAGAAAATTGCATAGAAAAAGACAATATTTATAGCTCACTTTATTTTGAAAAATGCTTCCATGTTTTAAAAGAAACAAAAAAAACAACCTATTTGGATAATATATTCTGTTAAATGCAATTTTATGAAAAAATTTGACAGTGCCAATTAAAATCTAATTAATGTACCTTGAGAAACTGACTGAGATGACACAAATAAGTGCGAGTTGGACACATCATTCGAGTCAACTGGAGGCTCTCCGTTGTGAGAAGTGTTTTTTAAAGAGGACTTCAACATGAATCCTCCAGTAATCTGACAGCTGTTCCTAATTTCTTCTGCCTCAGATGTTTCCCCTTCCTTGGTCATATCCACTGTATCATCTCTGGAGTTTTCCACTGGAACTCTGCCATCATGAGCGCTGTCAAAAGTGGCAGATTGCTCCTCTTCAGTTTTGTCAAACTGACAACTGTCCCCTATCATGGGAAAGCTGTTGTCAAAGTGAGAGGAGTCATCTAAAGGTGAGCTATCACTGCATAAAAGAGAGGTCTTTTCCATGACAGAGCTGACATTAATATCAGAGGGGGTGTCACATGTTGAACTGCCATCATAATAAGAGGCAGTATGGGAAGTGTTATCAAAACTTTGTTTATCAGTCAGATGCTGCCCCCCTGTGCTGTTAAGCTGCAGGGACTTTCCGAGTGGAGTTGACGTTGCCATGGAGTCCCCTGTCTCAGAGATGATGCTGCTCTTTATGTGGTGCTTCTCAGAATCTGCCTGCTTATTCTTGAGACTTTGATCGAGAGCACCTGTGGTCAGTAAGGATTTTCCTGGAAGATCAGTAACAGATTTGTGTGAGAATTCGTATTTCTTAGTTTCAGTTGCTTCTACCCGTGATGTCATTACGGTGCCTGGATCAAGATGAGGAACGCACTCCTTCGGTTTTATTTCATTTTCCGCTGCTTTCCTAGCCTCATGGCGTTCCAACTTGGGAGGTGACCTTGATAGCACAGGTGGAGTGGTTGTGTTCAGAGGATGCTGGTCAGAGTCTGAGCTTTGGACCACTCTAGAAGATGTACCCATTAGAGGAGGCACGGAGGCAGGAGGTGTGGACACAGGTGCAGTCCTGGAGGCTTGAGTGGTTACAAGAGGTAGGGTAAAAAGAGGCTGGACAGTAGGGCTGTCTTGGGCTGCTTGTGGGGGTAGGTTTACCACCCCTGATGCTGCTGATGTTGCAGAAGCTGCTGAAACGCATCTGTCAACAACTGGAGGAGTGTATGTTTTACACTGGGATGTTGGAGGTGACTCACAAAGTTTACTACCAAGTGAAGGACTCTGTGGTGTTGACAAACATGGGCCAGGTAATGTTGAAACTGAAGGCCCCGATGTAGACATGTGAGATTGAGCCATATTGGTAGGTGAGGAATTTGGACTCGCAGATAAAGCAGGAGACATTGACTTTGTAGAACCAGGTATTTCATGATGGCCTCTAGATGCATCTGTGAAGCAGGGTGTCAAAGGTGGCATGGACCCATGAACAACTTGCATCTCAAGAGATGAGCTGGATTCAGAGTAAGAAGGGATGCAGACTACGGCAGACGGGGAAACAGTTGTAGGAGGTTCAGAAGCTTTAGGAGGCAATGTTGGCTTTGATTGATGAAGCAGTGGCTCCAATGATGACGAGACTGGAGGGCCTGCAGAACAACCAGTGGGTCTAAACACACGCTCAACTGAAGTAGCAGGTGTGGACATTTTTGAGGGTGACTTGAGTAATGGGGAAGAAGATCCTTCCATCAGATGTTTAGATCCTGCTAACTCAGCTGCACCAGAGGTGGAAGCCCTGATGCCTTGCACCATTAGGGGAGGTGAGGAAGGTCTGGAGGAAGCAACTGAAGATTGAGTAAATAACACCTTGGGCGGAGATAACATTTGTGAAGGAGCAGCTTCTACATCATGGGATGAAACAACCGGGGGTCCAGGTACAGATGTGGGGGATCCAGAGAAAGCAGGAGCTGTAGAGACCCGTGGAGGTGTTGAGGCCTTTGTTAAAGACGCAGGACCTCCTGCATTAGATCCAGAGGGTGGAGATGACACACACTGGGGATGTGGGTTAACAACTAGATCTCTGACAGGGGAGGTCATTTCTGAATGCTGAATTGCTGACTGCTTTGTATGGAGACAATCACTTTGAGGACCCATATGAGCAGCAGTTTGGGGTTGGCAACTGTCAGTCTTGGGTGGCCTCTGGGAAACAGGTATTCTTTCACTGCCATTATAGCTTGCGTCCAGCTCCTTGACAACCTCCCTTGAATGTCCTAAAAGATAGAAGAATCAAATTTGACTCAGCAAAAGTAAGAAAATCATATTCAACTGGTCTCACTAATAATCAAATTTAATATGGCTTGAATTGTGTAGAAATTAATTTGCATAAATGTAAATGTTCAGAAAGCATTTGCATCCTTCAGAAACCCTTATGGATGGAATTTTATTTTTAGACAATAGGACAAAGTGAAAGAGTGCCACCTACTGGTAAAACCCTAACACTACCCCACCTCTGGAATTGAGACTGAAGGTGCAACCTTCCATCTATTTTATTTTGCCTTCACAGTAATTGTGCTCCATCAATGCTTCTTTAGACAAAAACAATATGAAACTGTAGGTCAACCAAGAGAGTGTCATTCTTCAGTAAGACCCTGAGCAAAATGACTTTGTGAAATAGAGGCCAAAGAAAAAAATGGCACCATATGACCAGATTGACTCCTGTGGTACTAACGAAGAAATTAAATGCTTACAGCATTTTGAGAACAGTCTGACTTATGAGGAAATCAAAGACGGATATCAGAAGTACAAACAATCGAAATGTAGAAGTAACCATTTCTAGGTATAACAACAAAAAGTACCTTTTAGAAAGGGGAAAAAATGCAATGGACAAGATGAAATTAACAACAAGGATAAAAAGAAAAGTGACCTTGAAGTGGAGAAGACATCCCCACACTGGTAGAATGGGGGCTCCATTCTTTCTGGCCCTTGGGTGATCCACTGTCTTGCACTGCTGATGGTGACAGAATCTCTGTTGATGACATCCCCACAGGCAGAGGACTGCCAGTGCTCCTTCTGCCTAAACTGTGGTGCTGGGGGCTGCCACGTGGAGGTGTAAAATTCTGGGATGTCTGGGGCATCATCTGAGCCTGGCCTTGAGGCTGAGACTGCTGAGGGGGTGACTGCTGTGGCTGCTGCTGGTAGTAGGGCATTCCATTAGGCATCACTCCATAATGTTGTGGTTGCTGGTGCTGCTGGTGATGGTGGTGTGGTTGACGTTGGGCATGCAGATGCTGCTGTGATGGTTGATGTGGGGACTGTTGTAAGGACTGCTGCTGGTGATGTTGTGTCGATGTTATCCCAGGATGTGCCTGACTCTGGAAGGTTCCATACATGCTGTGGGAATTGTAACTTATATGCTGCGAGCCTGGGTTACTCCTGTTCCAGTACTGACTCCCTGTTAGAGGAATGTTAGTTGGGCCTCCAACAGAGGGCTGGGGGGAACTTTCAACACCCCCATTCAGCTGGTACTGTCCATGACCCTGGAAGTGGTGCTGTGACTGAGGCTGCCCCATCCCAGATGCAGGCTGCTTCTGGTGCATCCCGTGACCAGGAGAGGTGCCCATGCCTGGACCATACTGGGGGTGTCCTACCCACAAGTAGTCATAGCCCATGCCGCTCTGGTGGTGGTTACTTAAGTGTGGATAAGGAGCTGATGGGGGATGGGAACCAGGCACACTGGACCCGAGTACAGTAGAAACGCCATTAACATTCATTTCGCCATTCAGATCTGTTAGAAACAAAGATATAAACTGAGTTCAAAACATTTGGATGAGTAAAAACAAAAAGATGTTTGCTGCTGAAATTAGTTGAACTATAAGTGTTTGGTTAGGGAGAAAAGTTAGTTCTGGCTTGCTGAAGCACATTAACTAGAAAGTGTTTTCACAATAAGGCGTATTTTACTTTGCATTCTGATACATGATACTGATACCAAACATAAACAAATTGGCTGGACAACTGGCTTCTGGGCACAGGGATGAAAATGGTGCTCAAACCACCACCTACACAGCTGAAAAGGCAAAATGTTAATGCCGAGTCATTTTGAATGCCCTTGTTTGCATTTAACATTCTTTACATATGACTAGAAGGTTCTTGGTTTGACTCCCTAGAGGATGGGTTACTGTGCAGAGAAAACCCACGTAACAATGGGGGTATCATGCAAACTTCAGATACCCCGACTTCCTACAGTCTGAAAACAAGTATGTTAGGTTAAATGATGACTTTGAATTGCCTGTAAGGCTAGTGTGAGTTCATACGGACGTCTGTCTACATGTAACCTTAAAATGGAATAGCACACTGTCAAAGGGGTATACCCTTACATTTAGACCAAAACAAAACCAATAATTTTGTGTGCGTGATGTAATTTTGTCACTGTTTGAAATGTTGTGTCTTGTCTCTTTTTGATCTATGTAATTTTATGTGACATTCTGCAGATTGAGCTCAGAGGGGGTACTACCCATCAGTTATACCTCAATGATTCAAAAGGATTTAAATAAAGAAATAAAATATACTCACTCTTCCCCTGCTGAGGAAAACTCATGGAGGACCCGTTAGTATAAAGAGAATCCCCTGAGGAGAGTTTCAGTCCTGAGTTTGCTGAGGAGTGGGTGCCATAGTTGAAGTGATTATTTGAGTCCATCTAAAAAAATAAATAAATAAAAACAGATCAAGAAAGATAAGAGATCCACTTTACTTCTGACTGATACTCTACAATTACAAATAAGGTGTGAAGGGAGGGTTCAATTGGAGCCAACGACGTTATGAGTAACCACGTGAATCTCAAATGTACTACTTATTTCGTTGTTAGTTCTTATGCAGTTGTGAGAACTCTGCTTGTATTGGTGCAACTTCCTCCGAGAATTGTATATATCCTCTAATTTTTGGCAAGTGCCGCTTGTGACAGCACCATTTCACTCCAACAACAACCGTCAAAATGTCGCAGCCAGGAGCAGCAGGCCCTGACGAGTGCAATGAGCGACTGGGACTCATCATTACAGCTTACGAGGCGCTGCAAACACACGCGCAGCCTCCTCGATTTACAAACGTTAAATGTATAACTCCAGGCGAGCGTAGCCGCACAACACCAAGAGCTGCTGGCCTGACTGAACAGTTGACAGATTGGAGCGAATATTTCGTACTACGAGTCCAGAAGGACCGTTCGCCGCGACGGTCGCTGTGTATTTAACGGCTCCCGGTAGCCCTCCATGATACTTGATTTCCTAATTCAACAAGGCCGTTGCGATAGCAGGCGGCGCGTTAGCCTCGCGGTGCTAGCAGCGCCCTGAGACGTGAAAAAGCCGTTTTAAAGCGCTGCGCCAAAAGTCGTAGCATTCAATAAAAGATACAGGACCGTTACATTATTTGTTTATTTATTTATTTTACTGCTTTATTTCAACGTCAAAACACCCCACGGAAAGCACTCCCGCGGAAGTCCCAAGGTTATTTCGCTGCTCTATCACAATAGAAGCAGGCTAACAGATGGCAGCGTCGGAGCTAACATCCACAGCGGTCTCCGGAGCGGAGGAAGCGGCGTTAGCTCGTAGCCAGGTAGCAGGTACCGCAGCCACGCTACTCAGGACCCGTGATGCCCGTCAGCCAGCGCACAGTGAAACACAACATAACAAACGTTCGGCCTGGTCATTTTAACGACGGTTAACTCTCTCGTCAGACATTGGAGATAACAGACGGAGACGCGCTCTCCTTTTGTTTACGAGCTAACGCCAGCTAGCAGATGAAGTTACATTGTTTACGCTACATAGACAATTTCTGCAGAGCATCATCCTCCCACACCGCCACCATCCAAACTTTAGCTCACATCGCGCCCAAAGGCTGCCCAAACCTTTCAGTCCTCGGCTTCCGGAGGCATAGGCGACTCTAAACCTTCGTCTTGACAGGTAAGCTGTTGGAGATGACACGGCGATAAATAATAAACAACAACTCCCTAACCTTTGGGTTTTAAATTAGCAAACATGGCTGGTGTGGTCCGGTGCAGCCATGATCACGGAACAGAGCGAGTAACAGCGTAAATGTGTCAAAAGTAACTACACACATCCGGTAAAAGTACTTCACGAAACTTTGCAAGATATTTTGGAAATTATAGAAAATAAACGCATAAAAATATAGAGGCGCAGGTACAATTAACTATTGAGGAATTTAATCAAAATTAACTCCTAACCTATTCACCATATGCGCTTAAAACATCGTATGTATATTTATTTAATAGGAAACGTAAACTTTACAATGTTTATAGTTATATTGCAATACTCTAAAATAATATATTACATACGTATAATAATGCTAAATGGTCTGGTTAATTAGAAAATGTTGAATTTATTGAACAAAAACGTTTTTTTTTTTGTTTTTTTTTACTTTTTTCTGTTTGTTTTTTTTTTTTTTATTTTGGTTTCTCGTTCGTTTCCTCTAATTATTTGTTACTGTAGCTTTTACAGCAGTTTGGTCACTTGGCGTTGTTTTAAATGTGCTATCAATTTTAAGTTGATAAAAACACCTTTTTATCACATGCTATGTGACCATACGTGTCAAGCTTTTATTTTATGTTTCGGAGCATCAACAGGAAATCAGGGTTTTACGTTATCGTTGCTTTTCTTACAAATTAGTGAGGAAATCAGGCCCGGAGAGGAAGTATGCTTATACTCCGATCCGAAAAATGGTGGACGCTTCTGGGTCTTAGCGCCGAAAAATGCGGGCTTGAAACTAAAAAGTATAAACTGCAAATTATACTCTGAATTTAAGTACCGTTATTCAACTAAATAAGACGACACTGAATGCTATGGCCCAGTTCTGTTTCCTACACAAACCCCAACCATTATGATGCGGCCCCTGCATCATAATGGTTAGTGTATTAATGAGAATTTCAATTGACATGTAATTTTGCTCTTACCACTATAATTTACACCTTGTGTGAATGTATGTTAAAACAAAATCTGACATAAGTTAAATGTAATTTAAGAACATTTAGGAATAAAAAAAAAGTTTCTTAAACTGTTTATTAGAAAGAAGACAATTAAAAAAAATCAACTGTAATTGAACATTTGTCTCCTATTACATTTTATTGGACAGTGCAAATATGATTTGGTCACCACTCGTTTCATTCCAATACTTCCTCACTCATGAGGGAGGATAGATGAACAAACAAAGAACCTGAAGGATAGTGTCAAACCACATGAAACAAAAGACCAACTGAGCTTCTGATTTCTTCATAAGCTTCAAAACTTTTTACTTTTACTTCAAATTTTTACTTTGTAAAACATGTGTGTATATGGAATTCAATTACTACAGTAGATCATTACTGGGAAGATGCAAATATTTCTCATTCAGATTATTCCAAATTTATAAGCATTACACAATAAGTAAAAGGAAACAAAGTGGAAGGTTAAGCTACTGATACAAAGACAGGTTGCCTGTATATCTAATTCACAGCACACGGAAGGCTTTAGAGGATCCCAATCAGAAAATCTACCTTATTCGTATATCATGAAATAAGTTGCTCAAATCAGCTAACTTACTTATTTGTAAGTTAGATGAACCAAACATACAAACAACATTAGGAAGAAATGAACCAGGCCATTTTTGAACCACATTGCATTTGAAAACAGTTGAGAAAACTACAATTTTCCCCAAAATAAGGTGTGCTTACTCGTAATATTCAACAAAAGAAGATATCCAAAAAGTGCAGTACAGCAAATGGAAGTGGAGATAGCTGCTCTGTACAATGTCATGCTAAATCAACTGTAAGTACTCTGACTGGTCAAAGAGATTGTAGCTGAGGCTATGGATTTAAATATGGCTACCGACTCATATGTACAGCTGTTTGTCACTGCCTTCAGTTTCAAGATATAAATTTGTTACGCTTCCTCTTCTCCTCAGTTCGTCTGTGTTCTTTCCAGAGTATTAAAGTCTTCTACTCCAAGTCTGGCATTTCTGAAAATGAAAAACACCATTCAGTTCTCAAATCACAAATGGAAGCTATAATTACATTATGTTAAAACGCTCATGAACACTTACTCTCATCATCACTATCTGCCGAGTCATCCTAACATAAAAACAAAAAAGAGGTTTGATCACAAATCAACATCTGATAATTCGGTTCCCTTGTAACTAGTTCAGTGGTTAGTGCACAACTAATGCTAAATGATGAAATGGAAGAATATGCCCCCCCCCCAAAAATAAAATAAAACTTACATCATCTGCACCATCTAGATCAGGTAGGTCATCCTCACCTCCCATGTTATTCATCATCTGAAATTTACAGCATTAAATTCACATTATTAATGTAATGTTTTTTAAATGGCAAATTGAGTATAAATAAAGCATAGATAAAGCATTTGGGCACACGACCCATTGGTTTCTGAAGACTGGCTTCGTAGCCTGTTTTTCTTCATACTGCCAAAAGTAACACGCTGGGAGCTTGAACCCAGCCAAAATATCTGCAGACGTTTATAACGAATATAGCATTTAACATTACGCGACGGTGAAATCAAAAATGACCGTCATGTTTAGCCAACGCTGGGTTAATACAAACAGCCGTTTGCTCCACTAAGCATGGGAGCTTGACAATTACAGATGAGGAAATGATAACAGCCAGCCATTGGCTGAGACGGCCGCAAATCAATCTTATTAGAAATACATTTGTTGCTTGATATAAACTCTCCTGGTGGGTACCAAAAATTCATGCCATGGATGTGACAAAAGATTGAGATCAAAATGTTTTTTTGAAGCAGACTGTAAATATGTTTTTCTGCTCTAAAGTTTGACATTTTAACATGCGAGTCAATGGAGATGGATTTGCTTGTGCACCCCGTCTCTGTCAGTCGAGAAACTACAATGGATCTTAGTTCCACATAAGGCTCAATCCAGAAGTTCGATGGTTACCGCTTGGGATAAACCAATGCTGCCAAAGAGATGAGCCTCAGCCCAACAGGTTCACAATAAACATAATTAAAATGGTCTACAAATCTGGATTGTTGAGTTTTTTTAGTTAAGATTAGATTGGGACCAGAATACTTCACAACTTTGAAGTCACCATTTTCCTTAATGAAACAAATCATCTCACATAATTAGGCTTAATTAGGATTTTCACAAATGTTTCTCGACTGAAAGATCAAGTATATAACGTATCCGATACAAATGAATGGAACACTCAAAGCTGTCGTGTTGATATTTCAGGTGGTTGATTCACATTGGAAACAGAGTAACATAAAATAAAATTTTAACTTTAAGAAGCTGTTAGCCATTTGAACATATGACAGTCAGAGGACCATTGCAGCAACACTCGATGGTGGGGGCTTCTGATGTGTCCACTTTTCACAACACATGAGTCAATTTAGTTTGAAGTCAAGGGAAAGCCATGCTACTGACACTTCAATGTGTAAGCAGGAGATAAGTGGTTTGATAACTATAGATCAACCTAACACACTCATTTCCTAACATGCCTTAGCTAAACTGAGCAACCACCACTAAGAAATATAGACATTTTTGTTTTTAAATGTTTTTTTAGTTACTGTAGTTTGTAAATAGAGACAGAGCTGTAAGAAGTAAAAAAGATACTGGGTCTATATGATGGTGTCTTGTCTTTTCTAGTAGAATTAATCCTCTTTTTTTTTTTTTATTGGTACTGTATTGTAGAATTCCGTTAAACTGTGCTATATGACTAAGAGCCCACCAGCTGATCCCTGGACAAAATTTTGTTTTAAGAACTGAGTTTAAAAAAAAAAAAAAAAAAAAAAAAAAAAAAAAAAAAAAAACTTTTCACATGAATTAATCAATTATTTACTTTACACTGATATAATTACTTACATCTGAGAATTGGTCAAAGTTGCCCATCTCCTCATCAGAGTCATCCTCCCAGTCTTTCCAGTTGTTGAAGTCGACACTGAGCCAACTCAGCTGACAAAACAAAACCAAAAATTTTTAGTTGAGCGTCTGAGCTTGCATTTCATTTGTTCAGCCTAAATGGGCTCTCCTCCCATTGAAACAGGATTTTACCTGCTCTGGACCAAACACATAATACTTGTGTTTCAAATTCAAGTATCATGATGCGGATAATTGATGCATGACATTAGAACTATTTTTTCAACAGTGCTCCTCTAAATTTAACACAGATTATGCGTTTGGTCCAGAGCTGTCCTTTTTAACAGAATCATTTTTCTTGCGTTACTCACCTTTGCCTTCTCTTTTGTTAGCCTTGGCCATGCTTTCCCCGGCTGTGCTTTTCGTAAATAGCACAACACTGAACGGTCTGTGCGTTTATGTTTAGATTCCTGAATAAAATTATAAAACAAGGTAAAACTATCATTGTGGCGATGCACTTTGTAAAGAGTACTATATTACTACAGTGGAAAATATATATTTTAACACTACAGTCAATATAAAAAGAACACAAACCCTTATAAAAAGGGTTTTCACAAACACAAAGAGAGCTTATAAGCCTGATAGATCAGAGCCAGATCCAGAAAGATGTAGGGTTTGAAAATGATCCATAGGGCTTCCCGATCCAACGGTTGCTTATTAACTGCCTTGCACACAATTGGTTAGCAGTATGACCAATCAGAGCAATTAAAACAAGTCAACAAGAGAGTGTTGTGATGAAGAGTAAATTAAATGTCTGTCTTAGACATTCAGCAATACAGGGATTTCAGGGATCACCTGTGACAGCTCTATAGTAATTTCATAGGTGTTCAATGGCATTGAAGTCTGGGCCATTCCAGGACTTTGATTTTTTTTTCCTTTTCTGAAGCCATGTCTTGGTTGATTTTGATGTGTGCTTTGGGTCATTGTCATGTCTTTTTGAGAGAAGACAGAAGGTTTTGTGTCAGTATAACTTGGTATTAAGAGCTAATAATTTTCACATTTATCTTGAAAAGTGCCCCCTGCCAAGCAGAAAAAGAAGCAGCTGCAAACCACAATACTACCCCCACCATGCGTTACTGTCACTAAAGTTAAAGTTCAACCTTTGTCCTGGTAAAATGTTTCCCCACATGGTTTATGGGGATTTAATAAATTTTTCATTTTCTTTTTTTTTTTTTTTTTTTTTACTTAATTCAGAAGGCTTGCAACAGCTTGTCTTGCCACCCTACCCCACAGCCAAAATTTGTGCAGAATACTGGAGACGGTCACATGTGGCATGACCAGTAACTGCTAAAGAATTCCTGTAGTTCCTTCTGTTGAGGCTGTTGGCCTCTCAGTAGTTTCTTTGATAAGTTTTCTCCTCATCTTTGGAATATATCTGTGCCACATTCACTCACAGATTATGTTTTTGACAGTGTTAATACATTCAGTGCCTTTGATGTCCTTTTATATGCCTCTTCTGACTAGTGCCTTTCTATAAGGAGGTCTCACAGCGTCTTTGGCAACTTTTTGTAGCTCATCAGAGTCCAACCCCCAAAATTTAAACAAATACTGCAGCAACAGCTGATCTGGTTTTAATCAGAATCACTTTAAATTTCTGGCAGGTTTATGCTCTTTACTTACAGGCCTAATTTTGAAAGTTACTGATTAACTGACAGGCAGACTTATGCAATCAGGGTCTTAAGATTTTTTTTTTTTTTTTAAATACATGAATGTTTCCAATTATTTAATGCCCCCCACCCTGGATTTCTGTAAAAAGTCTATAATTTATGTTTTTTTTCTCCATTTACATTGTAAAATTTCATAAGGGTGTGCACACAATTTATATCCATTGTATGCATTTACAATAACCAGTGATGCAGTCAGTACAACTTACACTCTCGTCAATATCTTCATAAAGTTCTATTTCGTTCTCATGTCTGACATTTCCTGCAAGACAGCTGTGGAAGAGAGAAAAAAAAGGAACAGAGGGTTGACACTTAACTCACGTCAGCAAAACAACAAGAGTGGAACAAACAACACGTCTATCTTTATATACATAACTAAAATACTTAATGTCTGTATTTTGACCAAACATAAGAAAAGCATACCTAAAACCACACTTTGCCTTGTCAAAGTTCACTTTAACATCTTTGCTGTCTGCTATACAGAACTCTATAATAACAGAGTCCCTCCTGTCGTACCACTTGGCAGTTGCTGGATGCCTGTGGGGGAAGAAAAAGACAGCAGTAATAAAACATAAAGGCAGGTATAAGTCCATAAGACCCGTCAAGCTCAGCTTTTAACACCTTCATATTAAAAGGTCACAATTGAAAATATTTGGTTGATAATGAACTGCTACTGGCATGACTGCAATAGATAATTTGTTAACCTTCGACTACCAACTTTTACAGCAAATCTTACTCCTTTCAGAGTTAATGGTTTCTCCATTTTGTTGTAAGCCCCAAACATGCCCACAAGTGTGCTGTGGGTTTTACGTTTTCACCTAAACGCCCAGCAATAGCATTAACACCGTAAATCTACAGTATCTTAAAAAAATTAAATAATGCTTTTTATGTTGTACAACACACAAGCCTTCATTAGACTATGTCTTAGGTAAAACGTATGGCCATCTACTCGGTAACGTAGTGACTCATCAGGATATAGTCAAGCACATACTTCATAATTAAATAGTAATGCTTAGTGTACGCGAATATCAACTGTGGTCATTTCAGAAAAAGAGGTAACTATTCAGATGAAATAGGTTAGGAACCAATACTTAATACTTTGGGCAGATATGTTTAATCAGAACATTAAATGTTAAGCACGTTAATCGCCTATTTTCGTCAAAGCTCGTGGTGCCTGAATTATTAGCCGATCCCTTTACAAATCATCTATAAACTATCTGAAAGCTAATATTAAGTTATCAAATGTAGATAATAAAAACCTTCCCCACTACGAGCAACTCGCTGCCCTTAATTCGGTTGTTTTTAATGATGATAACCTCGGATTTCTTTAGTTGTGCTGAGATCTGGATCACTGGTGCACCCTCCATGCTAACGCTAGCCTCCCATGCGTTTCCATAGCAGCTGCTAGCCGAGCTAACGACATGCTCGTCCGAACATGAGGGACCCAGAGCCGCCAATAAAACCGCACTTTTCACCTAACTCCGAACAAACCGGGCAATAAGAGCCACTGTGTGCGGTGGTGTTTTTGCAGCTCTATAAAGATAAGGAATTAACGTTCTCGCGTTCGCGCTTGATTGAAAGGCCAGCTCCCGCCTTGCAGAACCATGTTGTCACACGGACAACCACGGCTAGCCGCGCGAGCAGCGCTAAAGCATTTTACACGCTGCTCTACTTACATGTCGCCCGGCGAGGTTCTTTATCGTAGAAATAGAAAGTGTTTGTAGGAAGGATGATAATTCCCTTTTAAGCAGGGGATGGTGCCAACACGCAGGCTCTGTAGACTGTGGACTCTGATCCGGATCTTGTTGCGTGTCTGAGGACGAGAATGGCACTCGGGGTGTTTCTGGAGCTTTCAGACACAGCTGTGACTGATGTGAAGGAGGGCAGCTCAGGATCCGATCAGGAACTGCACCTGACCACGACCAACCCACGACCTGACCACGACTCGGACTCCACAAATACATATAACCAAGTATAGCTGGAGCAGTTGTGATTTATTGAGTCATTAGTAAAATATATATGTATCGGTGATGGGTGGGTAGGTTTAAAAACGACCCGCTATCGCCCGACGTTTTCGGCCAACCCGACCGGAACCGATTTTGATCAACATAAAATATTATCCGCCCCGCAGTTTTTTTCTTTAAAAAAATAAAATAGCTAAAGGTAAGCTCTTTATGCATCATCCCTTTAAGATTATATGACCAGCAAATAAAAGTGTTGCTATGTTAATGTGCCATTACGCATAGTCTATAGACGCTGGTCCGAGAGTTACGTCATAAAGAACATGTCTTGAGCTGGCGTTATAAGGGTATAGCCTATTGTCCAGACCTAAACATGATTTTCACATATGTGACCAATTCTTAGATATATCCGAAGCATTTAGTTGCCGTTACTGACATTCTAATTTTAAAATAAGAGAAACGGTAAAGTAGAAAAACTCTTTCCCTGTGCTAGGAATAATCAGTCCGTCTTAACCGAAAACGTTTTAACACTGATGATCCATCAGACCACAAAATATTATCTTGATTTACCATTTCCTCAAAACGTTTCAAAGACTTTACTTTTCCTATCTGTGTATCTTTTTGTTTTCAATCCACCCGTCTTCAGCTTTTCCCTCATCGTCTGTCACCTGCCCGGTGTACGCCTGTGCTGCATCTTTGTGCCAATTATCCAAGGATAAATTCGCATTTGTGAATTACATGGACTTTACATTTTTATAGGCCTATGCTATAAAATTGTGTGTAAATATTAAAATTCAAAGTGCAACAATTATTCTAACCAGCCAACCCGAGTATCATTAGTTTATACATATATTTATGTAAACAATTCTCTCCAATCAAGAATTGACATGCATTAGCTGCATAGTAAACTTGAAAAGTATATAGTATATACTTTAACAGGAGTTTAGAGATCTTTGAATCTCAATCTCTCTCTCAATATGAATTCTAACACTGTTTTAATCATGTTAAGCAATGTCCTAAATAATAGTTTTCCAAAATTAAGAAAAAGCATTTTCTTGTAGTTTAGGGCGTTTCATGAATTTAGATAAACTTCAGCCGCACCACACTATTATTGGAAGTGCTGATTAAGTTAATGATACATGTAGTGGGACAAACAAACAATGAAATGAAATAAACTTACTGATTTAAAAACCTGATTACTTTGGAAAAAAAAAAGGAGAAAATTTCAGATACCACCTATCCAAGTACCTGATTAAGACTACAAGTAACCTGCTATTAAAATACATTATCCAGCTCAGTTCTCATTCAATAAAGTGATTTTTTTTTTTTTTTTTTTTTTTAAATGGCAGATAAAACAAAACCCTTTAACATCACAGCGCATCATATAAGAGAAAGCATTGGATAACGTCTGCTAAAAATGCAGCTGACTGTGAACATCTCCAACAAGGTTTAAAGGCGACAGGTGGAAACAAAATGATCAGCCAGGACAAAAGTCAGTGTTCCAGCAGGAGTTTGTTCACTAAAACATTGCTTCATTCTTGTTCTGAGTGGGAATGATGTGATAAAACGTAGGCTCAGGTTTGTTACATGTGAAATAAGACAATTTTCCTAAGTTACAATTGCAAGTTTTTAGAACTAATAAGATTTTTTTATAAATAATAAATTTGCACATCTAAACAGCTTCTTTGTGCTTTCTTTAAGGGAGTGTAATAAGTGACATTAAGATATCAGGTTACTGGCATTTTCAGATACTTCAACACTTGCATTGTTCCATTAAAGCATTCAGTAACCTAAAACAAATCTGTTGAATTTAAATGCATCAGATATCATTGACTGTCTCAAGACCCCAGTTTTCTTTATTTTTCATCTTTGCATTACAATGTTCCATGTCCACAAAGCATGAAAATCAAATTGATCCACATATCAGTTTTTTTTCCCCTTTCTTCTTTAAAGTCAGAATGGACTACCACTCTGATTATTCAAAACCAACTTCCAATTAATACACTTTTTCATTAAATTAAATAAACCCATTTGCACTGGAATTGGCATCTTAGAGATTTGTTGTATTACTCAAAGTCAAGGTTTTTGTGATGCCTTAGAAAGGGATCATGTATGGAAAAAATAAATGAGTATGTTCTGAAATGAGCATATCCAAGTTTGGCACAGAGTACCTTTTATGATTTTTGGCCTAATTTCTGTCTCAACATCCTCAGACCTGCAAACAAAAATGTCTAATTTCTAAAAGAATAGCAGGGGAAAAAATTATCAAGCCACAACTTTATTTCCATCTTGGGTATAAATTGTATAAATGAGCTTAGATTAAATCAGCAACTTTTCTTCAACTCTTCAGTGAGTCCCGTTACATTGTCAACTCCTGTAAAAAAAAAAAAAACACACAAAAAAAAAACCCAACAAATCAAAGTAGGAAGCTCAAATGAACATTTAGTACAATTTTAAGAGTTTCTCTCTTCTCAGGACAGAAATGCTGGCTTCAGTTATCTCAGAAGAACGAAAGTCACTGTTTTAATCATCATTGAAGAGTTCTTCATAAATATTCAATTAGTTTAACGGGTCCCTTTATAGACCCCACAACATTACAATCTTTGAAATAAAAGTTTAAAAATCTCACCATAATAGCATTGACAATGTCGTTGTTGTTGTTTTTCAGGGCCCGTACAGCCTTTGCTCGTGACACGTTGGCTTGTGACATGACAAGTTCAATGTCCTTCACCTCAACGCCGGTCTCATCAACCTTTGAAAATAATAAGCAATGATTTTTCACCTAATTTACAATTGAACTACATTTTTCTTCTTTACTCAAAACTACATCTCACCTCCTCTTCTTCGCTCTCCTCCTGTACTGTGGGTGTCTGTGTGTTTTCCTGGATGTTTGATACCGCTTCTCCCTGTACCTTGAACTTTTCTGCAGCAGCCAGCTGGGCTTGCTGAGAAAGATCTTCAATCTGTGGTAAAAAAAACAAAAAAAAAACAAAAAACAAAACAAGAATAACATTGTGCTTAAAATATAGGACACCCATACATTACTTGGCAACAAAGACCATCTACAAATCTACAAGAAACAATTAGCTGCATATGTGAACCATGTCTTGTGCTAAACAAAAAGATGCACAACAAGTAGGGAAGTACAATTTTGGAAAATAATTGAATTACAGCAGTTGAGCAGTTTAAAGATTGTGCACCATTTCAAAACGGGACAGTTAAACTCTCCAAAAGGCTCAAAGAAAAGTAATACCGATTTTTTTTTTTAATAAATGCAGTTACAAAATTGAGTATCATGATATCTTGATATTATTGCAAATGCAATTCATTGTTCAGTCGTAATGACATGTCCAGGTTTATTGTGTTAAACGGCAACCTGGCTCGTCTCGTAGCTAACCCGTTACCTTAGCTTCACCGAAGACGATATACGTGTCTGACGCAGGGCTCTTGTAGACATCTGGTTTGGTGATGACAAACAAGATGTTCTTTGACTTGCGAATGGTGACTCTGGTGACTCCCGTTACTTGCCTGAGACCAAGCTTTGACATCGCCTTCAAATGATACGATTAATGTTACACATGGTTACATCTTAAAGAGACAAAGCAATGAACCAGTTCTCATTTGTAAAACAGTGACCTCCAATCATTACCTTACGTGCTTTCTTTTCACTGCGGCTCTGTTTGGCTTTGCTAACAGGTTCCTCATCTATTTCAGCAGCAGCTGCAAGCTACAAAAAAAAAAATAAAAAAAATAAAAATGGTGTAATCCTTGTTAGAGAAAAGGCTATGTTTATCATACTTACACCTTGTAAGTATGATAAACATAGCTTCCCAGGAGCGAAAGACTGGCTTCAGTAGGCTCAGAGAAAGAAAAGTCACTGTGTAAATAATCACTGAAGAGTCATTTGACAGAACGTTTGATTCAAGTTTACACTAGTAAACAAAATTTTAAAAACCAAAATGGAGTGTTACCTGGGCTTGTTGTGTCTGAGTCTGTGCAGAGTCCTGTTCCTCCAGCTCAGGGACCGAGTCATCACTGTCTGACTCAGTGCCAGATCCTAAAGAAACCACCAGTAAACAAAATTTAGTCACATCATACAGCGAGAGGCAACTATATCCTCAAAATACAGGTATAGACCTGTATTAACTTAAAATGCATAGGGGGCCTTGCTTTTTTTTATAAGGCCTATACTTTCAGCCAGCCCCCCCCCAAAAAAAAAAAAAAAAAAAAAAACTCGCAATTTTTGAGACCTGAAAACAAAATCTGGAGTAAGACGGTCAAATCATAGCTTTCTTAACTTTGCTGAAAATGTTCCCATTTTTATGGTGAATCAGACATATTGCACAGTGCAACTACAAACTTGACGAGAAACACGCGCAGGGGCTTCACTGTATCAAAGTGTAAAATTGCTCTTGAACATAAGTAGATATAAATCCTTGTTCTCTTCGCCTGGTTTAAGCAGCTGACTTTGATGGTCTGATGTGATTGCAAATAAATGAAATCAATTGCATCCTATTAGGATAATATGCCACTGTCAATTGCAAATCCATTGCACCTAAAGTTTAATACAGCATAATCATTCATTTAAACTGATAAATAGCAGAAAACATAAAAATTCAATGTCAAATTAAGAGACGCATGATGATGCAAGTCATCTTGACTATCAAATACTCTAATATATGCGAGTACACTAATAAAACTCCACGATAAGAACAATCACGGCAACAAAACAGATTGCATCCAAACAAAGAGTTACAGGTGAACAACTTGCTAAGTCTAATATTAAAAACTTGAACTAGGGCTGATGTACTTTTCCTAAGCTTGACTTTTATAAAAGGAAATATGGCATGCCTAATTAACTTAAGTTACCACAACACAAACAGTTGGACAAACAGATGACAACAGGAAAGAAAGAAGGAAATACCATCATCATTCTTGATCACAGGCTCCACCTTGGATGGGGTTTTATCAGGTGTAGGGGCAGGTTTAGAAGATGAGATGGTTTGAGAGGGAGTAGAGTTTATCTCAACTTCAGTTTTTGCAGGTGCAGGTTTTGCAACTGCCTCAGCAAAAGTGAGTTTGCGGGGAGTTGGAGCAGGAACAGAAGGCTCAAGTGGAGCAGGTTTCAGGGAAACAGCTGCAGACTTGGCAGGCTTAGAAGCCTCAGGAGGTGCTGCCTTAACAAATTTGGCCTCACCAACTGGCTTGGTGTCTTGCTCGGGGGCTGGCTTGGTAACCTCATCTGATTTACTACCCTCAACAGCAATGGGCTTAATCTCTGCATCTGGATTTTTAACCTTGTTATGAATTGATTTGGCATTATTTACTGGCTTACCAGGCCCAACAGGAGCCATTTTGAGCCATTCTTGGGCACTTTCAGAGGTAGGCCCAGCCTTGGAAACTTTAGGTCCTTCAGCAACAGCTGGTCCAGAAGACTCAGCAGCAAATTTCGCTGGGGGCGCCGCCCTGGCCGCCTCAGCGGCGGCAGGTTTTGCTGGAGGCGCCGCCCTGGCCGCCTCAGCGGCGGCAGGTTTTGCTGGAGGCGCCGCCCTGGCCGCCTCAGCGGCGGCAGGTTTTGCTGGAGGCGCCGCCCTGGCCGCCTCAGCGGCGGCAGGTTTTGCTGGAGGCGCCGCCCTGGCCGCCTCAGCGGCGGCAGGTTTTGCTGGAGGCGCCGCCCTGGCCGCCTCAGCGGCGGCAGGTTTTGCTGGAGGCACCTCCTCTGCGGCACCAGATTTTGCCTTTGGCGCCGCCTCAGCAGCAGCAGATTTGGCTGGAAGTGCCGCCTTGGTCACAGCAGATTTGGGCTCATTACTTTTCTTGGGTTTGGATAATATTTTAGGAACCTCTACAGGGGCTTTGGTAGAACTGTGATTTTGTTCAGGAGATGCAGTGATCTTTGCAGCCTCTTTATCAACAGGAGATGCCAATTTACCTGGCTTCCCAGGAGGGATCAGTGGAGGGAGCTCATCATCAGCAGCAATAACAGGGGCTGCTTTTGATGAACCTGTAACTACAGCTGGTTTAGGAGGGCTTGAAGCAACTGTATCCAAGAAAGAAATTGGTGGTGCAACAGCAGGTTTTGAGGTAACTTTGAATGCAGCAGGGGCTGCAACAGGTTTTACAGCTGTTGACTGAGCTTTAGTATCACCTGAACCACGTTTAGTGTCATCAGCTGCTGTTTTTTTAAGGCTAGACTCCTCTGGTTTTACACTTGTGTTAGAGACCTTCCAGTCCACCTGTGCAGGGGGAGACCCAAATGCCTCTCCCTTTTTAGGTTTTCCTTGTTTACCAGCCTTAACAACTTTTGGGTTGACACCAGTATCCTGATTAGCAGAAGAGCTACCAGTTGGGGAGGCCAAAGGATACTGCCCATGTGATTTGGGAGCAGAGGAGGGAGTAGATTTTGGTGAGATGGGAGAAGAGGAAGAGGCAGACAGAGAAGAGCGTTTTCTTCTGCCAGGAACAGCCTTTGGGGCAGAGGGACCCTGTACACTCTTGGCATCTTTGCCTTTTGACTTTGCAGGGCCTGATGCTGCCTGAGGTTTCTGGGATGAAGCTGGGGCAGGAGATGTAGCTGAACAAAAAAAAATTCTTTCAAATGGAGTACCCAAATGGACGATGTTACCATGCAGATTAATTGTTAAACCAAGAAACTGTATGCTTGGGTTAGAGGAAGAAAAACAACAGACCTCCTAAATTTAGAGTTTGATGCAAACAATATTCCTTCTCAGAAAACTGCATTCTTTATTTAATCAGGATGCACAGGTAAATTACCTTGAAATTCATACCAAAACACACAAAGCAAACAGTGCTATACAAACTGATCCATTCACCACTGCTCTAAAATAGAAATAAAACAAGCAATCTAATGTAATTAGTACAACTACGAGTGATTCCAATATATCAACATGTATTAAAATTGACTAAATATGTTCAGTCTAGCAAATCTATTTCTGGTTCAATTATTTTACATTTCCTGAACCTGTTATGTGTTACACATTTACAGGCAGATTAACAATTTAAGAGTACTCCTTGCATCTCAGTGAAGATTTTAGCAGTAAAAGCACATGAAAATAACCACACCATCTAACATATGAGATGGTCTCAACCTATTTAAGCAGCCCTTAGGCAGATAACCTTTACAAGACCAAATCCAAACAAAAAAAGTGTGCATTTTCGTTTTTAGCAGCCAGACTAAAAGTCACACCATCCAGTAACGCTATCTTTAGGTACACCAAAAGATTTAAAGCATCGACCAAGGTCCTGGTGAGACAATAACTACCCTATCTTCAGCATCTGCACCAAATTCTTCTCCATTGTAAAAAAAAAAAAAAAAAAAAATTCTCTGTATCTACTAGCTCTTCAAGTTTTTGCATCAAAAGAAAAATGGTCATGTTCTCAGTTGCAAAAAACTCAACCCTTGCTGTGAGACAAGCGATACCCTCAGCTTGCTCACATGCACGTGCTCAGCACTTTCAGTTTGCAGTTACACCATTTGACTGAATCACAAAAAGCCCGAGTGTGAGCTTCTTCTGCAAACATCTCTTTAGCAGGTCCAGAGATTTCTGGAGGTGTTTCACTCACTCCAGGAGGAAGAGCAGTCAAAACTGTTCCAGCTAATGATGGAATAGCAACAAGAGCAATTGGAGGTAATATAGGTCAAGAATTAAGCTTTCGGGCCTAATGGAAGCATTTAATGGAAAAAGGGCAGAAAAGTGCTCCACACATGAACAGAAATATTCAGACAACTGTGAATTTATAACGTATATCAAGCAAACATCCCCAAATCAGCATCCAAACTTTTGGATTTCTTACATTCAGTGTTTTAAGATTAGACCCCGTTATCTCTAGATGACAAATGCGTGTTTAACGCATTGGGCAATGCAAGGTGTCCCTCCTGGTTGCCTGAAGCTGAGTTGAGGGAAGATGAGTCAGGAGTGGTACTATGTAACATTAAGGCCCACTGTCTGGTTGGTTGGCTTCGGTGGCTTCACCAACATCAGAAGAGCTGGCTGATGCAGGAGGAGTGACAGGTCCATGATGAACAACAGGATGACTGCTACAAACTTCTTTCTAAGGCTCTTCAGTTTGTTAATGAGTTTTGTCTCCTGCAAAGCCGCGGCCTGTAATATTAGCAGGCAGTAGCAGATTAGAGGTCTGCGATATACTGATTTATGACGTTTATGGCTTTAAGGATGAGGCGCTTGCTGTCATCCTCATGACAACAACAAATCCCACCCACAACCTGCCAACTCGCACCAGTTCTGTTTAAATTAGTTCTGACCTACGATTAAGTGCAATCTCAGAGGCAAATTATTAGTGGGGCCAACTCAATACACTATACAGTGTCAGGTAATGTAAAAGAGAAAGGAAACATGCTAGATTCCAGTGTTACACACAGGGTATCTGCCAATGTAAAAGGGGGCTTTGAAGAACTGCATTGATCCACTGTTTCCACATATGACATTTACATTTCAAAAGACATTGCAATATTGCCAGTTAGAGTGGATGGGTGCACAGCAGGATTCGACACCAGTGCAAGAACTATTCTTTTGTGTTGATACGTTAAGTTTTATAGCTAAGAAAATGTACCCTGAAGACAAGGTACAATTTTTGTTTTCTAGTAGTAAGCGCCAGAGTTACAGCAGAGCACATTTATACTTCTGCATTACAGAAGGACAGTTACTTAGAACACCAACTATGCAGTTGCTGGAATTTCTAGTCTATTGCACCTTTTTACTCTGTAATTGCACAAACAAAATCGGTGTGGTTCCATTTTTTTTGTAAATCTGTCGCTGTTAATGTTCAGCTTTGAGGTACAGAAAGAAACTAAATCAGACATGGTGACTGAAACTGAGCCATTTTGTTTAGCCATTTGTGGCGATTTCAGTGCAACATGCATCTGAACTCAGCACCGCTCACTATTGGATGAACGGACTGAAATGGACATGCCAATTTACGTACATAAGGGATCATAAATGAGCCTTTACATCATACTACAGCATCCATTTGATGCAGACGTATATACACTTATAACTTATTTCGCATATTGTCACTTGTATTTAAGCACTAGTTGCTACATGACAGCAAGATTTTACCTGGTCTCACTCTGAACAACATTTCGATTATAGTATCTGCACAAATTTCATAAGTAACAATAAAATGTGTATGTGCTTGCATATTTAGGACCATAGTCTTAATGAATTACGTTGAAATACCAGATCTTCTTGTTTTTCTATTTTGGATCCAATATTGTTGAATTTAAAAAGAGAAGAAGAGAAAAAAAAAAAGAAAAGAAAAGAATCACCTGCAACAACATCTGTGTTTTGGTTTCAGTGTCCGGCTGCACTTATGTGAAATTACTGTGTTCATCTATACTGTGCTGCATAGAAATAAGTTGCTGCTCACATGGCAGAGTTAAGTGATGGGATCTTTTTTCGGGCAGAGGGGTGCAACCCCCTTAAGGAGAAGTGAGCCTTAGTTTGTTAAACATATTACTACATTATACACTAGCTGCTTTTGTTTAAAAAAAAAAAAAAAAAAAAAAAAAAAAAAAAAAAAAAAAAAAAAAAAAAAAAAAAAAACAGATTACTTCACACACCACCAACATGGTAGTTGTACAAACAGTTTTAAATAGGTAATGCCTTAAGATTCACCTATTCATTCAAAATTAACATGCAACAATGTTAAATGTAATATTGATACACCTGGGTTTAATTTACCCTGTATTACTGCAAACACTGTTACTTCCAAAGAACTGAGTGTATTTTTAATAGATAACATGCAGACACACACACTAACAAAATTACACTCAAAAGTGTGCATTATGTGCCAAACCCAGAGCACATCAGAGCACATCATCACATGCTACTGGGTTAAAATAAACTAAAGAGGGGTCCTGGATTAAGCCACCACTTTAAATCCCTAAGTGTGCAATTATGTTTGCCAATGTCCACCAAATGACTGGTGCCACCTGTTACATTGATTCAGTGTTCTGACGGCTAAGCTGACTCTCACAACCTTTTATTCATACAGTCAGTTGACTGGTCTGAGATGGGTCTTCACAAGTCCCTGAGATCCAATACCCCACTTTACACTCGGTGAGAACTACATGCAGATCGGGATGCCAAAACATACTTACCAGTCTCCACTTGGGGCTGCTGCATCTCCTGTTCGGTGACCGGGACCGTTTCTGTTGCTTCACCGGGCATTGCTGATGACAGAAAAAAGAAAAACTTTAGTGCGCACAGGTTCCGTCTCTCAGCGGTGTAAAGCAAACCTCTGAAACTGCTCTGCGGACACACAACTGCGCAGTAACGTGAACCCACAGCTGGTGGCTGTTTCGTAGCCATTACGGGTTGAAGAGGTGATGTAGTCCACGCTTTAGCTCGACGCCTCGGTGTGTAACGACGCTGAGCTGACATAACTGCAGCCAGCGAGGCTCCGCAGCGTAAACAGAAGAAGGCTCACGGAGTGTATATTACTCTCTCCATCTGGTCAGGTTTGTCAGTAACAAGGTGAAAGTCTTTTAAGTTTAGAAAACATGTCATGTCAAACACCTCACTGTAGCACTGCCCGACTACTAGTAAACCGTTTCACACCATGTTGCCCCATTTTGAACCGGTAATCAGTGGTTCAGATGCCAATTTCTCACCGACTGGACACTATACACGAGTAATAGTTGTACCAGAACACCGGCCGCTCTTTAATTAAACACATTAAACCTCTGACAGAAACCTAAATGTGTTTTAAATGGTCAGATGACGACGGATTATGAGAGCAGATACTCACCGACTCAGGACGCTATTTCCAAGATGGCTGTGAGAGAGGATTTCTGACCTCTGTGCTACAGCAATATCCCCAGAGCGACGACTGCTTCCGGGTTCAGGAACGGAAACGCGAAACACTTTATAATATATATAGTATAATATATATATAATATATATAATTATAATCATAAACAATTCTGACAAAAATGAAAAAAAAAAATCTAAAAAGTAATATATATATATATATATATATATATATATATATATATATATATATATATATATATATATATATATGTGTTAAAATAGCAAATTAGTTAAAACTATTGACTGTAAAAACATATTTATGACCAAAATCATGTTTACCTTCCGTCGTATTATCTTTGTATACGTGTTATTCTGAAGAATATGTGCTATTATAAAAAAAGAAGCCAAATGTCACTGCACTCCATGTATTTAATTCAAGATGCTGGTCTTTTACTATTACATTTGACCAGCACAACAATAAAGCAATGGAAACCATCCAAAAGAGGCATGATGGCGTGTAAGAAAATACTTACATGTACTCTCGATTTTTTGATTATAAATATTTTGCACCTTCAATATCGTATTCATCGACTATACATTTCCACTCCAAAATAGATTTAATTGAAAGGGGGAAATGCCAAAGAAGGAGAATACATTTGGAAGGACCTCTATGTGGGAAAAAATTTATGTAAAATGTAGTCCTGCCAAAAAGTGTATTTGAGCTTTTGGTTTATTCAATTCCATCTCATTTAACTTTCAAAGTAAATGTTATAGATGTTCTTAAAAAGGAAAAAAACAAATCATAAGAAAACACCGATTACATTCAAGAGATTTGCAAAATCCAAAAGCACAAAATATTTGTTAATGGCTCATGAAGCTAAATTTCACAAGGTCTTCTTTGTAAGTATCACAAACAGTTTAATTACAATTGTAATTTTCAGTTTAACATTGACAGGTTTTGAACCTTTCTGGTATAAAAGGTTAATTTAGCATATTAATAATTGTATCTAAAGTCTAGCCTGGCCATCCACATTTATTCACCTTGCAAAAATGTTCTAATGAAATGGTCCCTCTACCATGCCATTAGTCATTTACACCTGTACAGAACATATCGAGCCAGTTGTAACAGGACGGGCGGCTTTATGTGGTGACACATCCAGCACCAACTTCCAACTTTAAGTGTAAGATAATGCAGAAGTAAGAAACATTACAGATTTTCAACTGACCACTGGGAGTGGCTCAGGTTAAAAAAAAATAAAGGTTTTGGTCTCCATAAGTAGACTTCACATCCTTGCCCACTGCATAAGAGGTCATTTCTGTTTTTTTCCACAAATTATATAATGCAGCAACATTTCTGAGTAGAACTTCAGCAGTCCTCATTTCAGCTCTCAAAGCATTTGCTTTGATAGCAACACCTGAAATGAAGATGTTCAAACAGATTAAAATAAATGCATTAAATGTAAGGTAATAATCATCAGCATGATAGACTAAACTAAAATAAAGACTGTGACTGACATATGTCGGGATGTTCCAGCCTGCTTATCCTGTTCCTTTGCAATATGATGCAGGTACAAGAGGAAAACTGGCTGCAAAAGCACTCTTAAAAAAAAAAACAAAAAAAAAAACTTATGGGTGACTTTACAGAGGATTTGTCCAGTTCTTTTCATAGTCTATGTGAATCATTCAAGAATATCCAAGAACCCGTATTCAAAACAACCTAGATGGCTGTAGAACTGCTATTGACATGTGAACTGACAAGATTTTATTGTATAATTGATAGCAGTCATTGACAGACATTACTATTTAACACCATTTTGGATGCCTTTTGTGCATAATAATCTGGTTGTCACTCAGTCTGTGTCTCATACTTTGTTTCTCTGACTGGTTGCAGTGCTATCCAATGTTGTCCAGAAGTATCTTTAGCATTCTTTAGTTGCGTCTCCTGCAAATCCAAACTGAATCCAGGAAAACCAGGGTCATTCTTTGTATTGAAGAGAAATAGAACTAGGATGTCTGTCTGGGTTAAGTTTATGCTGTACCTAAATTAAATACAGCTTTAGAGCTACTAATCAAATTTTTCTAACCATATCATGACTGAAAATTCCTTCTGTAATCACTGTATCAATGATCCACTTAATAATCGAATTTGATGCACTCAAACACAACTTGCTGTCCTGTTTACTGTATTTACCGATGGCAAAAAGACATTCACAATGTAATGACTTATCAAAATCTTTTTTGGGGGGTAGGTTATTTTTTTGTTACCGGTGCTTCAACAATAGTTCAGTGTTAATACCACAAATCAGGAAGTAGCTGTTATAAAGAGAAGACATTACCTTCAAATTCTTTTTCAAAACTATACATATTTGCTAAAATTTTTTTTTACCAAAAGGTTAGTTTTTTTTAAATGTATTAAGTCTTGTTTATTTCTTATTTATTACAAAATGTGTATTTTTAATAAATTAACGCTAAATGTTGTTTCATAGAAGAAGATATATAAGATTTATTTCAAAATGCCAGTACAAAAAGACAAACAAGTTAAAAACAAAACTGCCACATTAAAATTAAATTCTACAGTGAGAAAGTAGGAAAAATATGTGAAATATATGAATTATTACCACAAAAATGGACCCCAGGTTTACATCACAAGCTACATTAAGTAAGAGCTCTATAAACAATTTATCTTCAGCAGTTTCTCTGTTTTGTTGATCCAGGTCAGAATTCTTTCTGAAGATCTAAAAAAAAGAAAAAAAAAGAAAAAGGTGAGCGTGTGGGGGGGGGGGGGGGTAAAGACACAGTGAACTCAGAATAATCTATAAAAAACACTTAAAAGCTGCTTTGTGTTTGTTGAACATATTTCAATGAGAACACACCACTCTTTTTGAGAAGTTCTCCTTTCCACGAACGACCCATTCCATTTAGAAATTGATCGAAGTATCTCACATACTGTGCCAGACTGGTTCTTTTGTAATCTGTGAAGAAAATATTATTTAACAGCCATGATCTTCTAGTCCACTGGGCACACATTTAAAATTACATTTACATAAGAAAATACTGTGTTATAATGTCACACAAGATTTTATATGTCACTATTAGATGCTCAAAACATGAAGCAATTAAATAGATAAGATAGATATTAATCAAAAAGACAAAAAACAAAAGCGCATGTCAACCCCAGCCACTGGCACCTCTGCTCTTCCTCTTCTCTGCTGCGTCTTTCTCATCTTCCTTTTCTTTGGGGTCCTCTGACTTTTCTTCTTCATCTTTTGCTTTGAGCCAATCCAACTCATCACAAATCAGACTTTAAATAAATAAATAAAAACTTAGCATTTTTGTAATCTTAGAAATCACACATAAAACATCAAAAGATCACTTACCTGATTGTGGGCACAGCAAAAGGATCAAACGTCTCCAATTCCCTGAGGTTAATGGGAACCGAGATACGCCCTGATCGGGAACAGAAATGTCAGTAAAACTCAGTGCACGTGTTGTGCTCCCTTTACATTTGATTACCTGCTTGTCAGCTTAATTGTTACATTGTGTGGACAGTTGACGTTTTCCTGTACTAGAACTACACTCACCAGTTTTGGGATGGACACTGAACGGGCTCTTCAGCAAATGGTTCACGCCTTTACTGACATTGACATCAAGCCGAGGGTAGCAATACTGCAGCATGATTTCTTTTTCAAAGTGCCAGACCTTTTTACCGGTACTCTGTAAGAACCATTTTTATCATGAGCACTTCTGTTAAAAGATATAAAAAAAGTGAAAAATATTCAATTATGCAACATGAACAAAGCTGCAAACCTGTTTGGCTTGTTCCATGATAAGTTTCCAGCGCTCCTCTGGTTTCTTAACCTTTTGGAAACTCTCCTGTAATTCCTTTCGAACATGTGATGAACAAATTAAGGTCTAAAAATGTTGATTGATTATTTGGGTTTAGTTTAAAAACAAAATCACTATCACACATAAATGAATGTTAATAACAACAACAACAACATACATGTTCACAAGATAATAATGCAGCATGGTCTGAAAAGGATATTTTCAGGTACAAGAGCCAGAACTTTGTCTACAGATTCCTTGTGGCCCAATATGTCCTGTTCATGTAATGCGTATTGTACAAAGTATCTCTCCACCACTGTTAAAGACTCCCTGTTAAGAATTAAAAGTACAAACGCTGACCAACTTAAGACCACAGAACCAGAGAGAAGCAGCACTCCCCTCTCAAAAAAAAAAGAGAATGTTTTTAGGAACAACATGCAAACAGTATATTTACTGGACAAAGGGGTGAATGGGCTCCGTCAGCACTACTTTCTTCACAGTCTCTTCGCCACCCTTAAAAAAAAAAAAGAAAAGAAATTAAGAGCTTTTATTTCTAAAGATTACTGTTGACTGTGATAAAAGTGGAGTATATAAATATAACACACAATGTAACTGTAGAAAAAAAAATATTTTCATTTTGTGTGCTCCGCAGTAGTATCTTTACAATTTAAAGCTCAAGTTGTATTGATATCAGTTTACAAAATTATTGTTCTGTTCATTTTTTTAAATTATTTCTACTACTGTGTATATATTCCTGCTATTCTTTTCTTGGTGTTTTTATTTGTGACACACTATGAAAGGACTTTGCAATATTGATGCTTAGTGGCTGTTCACACTAACTAACTATAACTATAAAGATGACTAAGAAAAGTGATTTCATGATCAAAACTTCAAAAAGACACTGATCATTTCTTTGTTTCTAATTTATGTTCTCTTTAACATCTGGCAGGACATCACTGAGGTGATACTGATCATACTCGAGCATGAGAGATTAATCAACATTTCATAACAGAGGACACTTCTTAAAACAGACACATGATTTGTCAGACCCAGAGCTCACCAAAGGGCCAGTGGAAAACTGACAAATGATCAACATTTGACAATGACCTTCACAAAGAACGCAAAGACTCAAAGATGCTCACCAGTGCTTCACAGAGCGACTGCTGACAAGTGACTGATATTTAAGAAGCAAAATTTTTAGGGTTGTCAGGGAAATCCCAATTTGAGATGCAGCCAGTGAGAGAGCAAGGCATCAGGTGAGGTCTCCATGAAGAAGGGAATCCCATAGGGAAAATTGAAAAGCAAGGGGGAAGTGCTCACAATGCAAGCAGCTAATTCTTTACTAAAAAAGATTTTTCTACTCACCTTCAACTTTCACTGACACACGTACTTCTGCATTATTGCTTCTTAGTGTCGCAATGCAACATGGCTGTTAATATAACTCTTGGTGTAAAAGCCCTTTTAGCCTGCCTATCAGCACTTTGAGCTCTTAATTCTTTTGGACTTATGCTTTTAATGGGAATGTGCCATTATAAATGCTCATTCAAAGTTAAAACCTTGTTACCTTGACCAGGCTGAGATATTCTGCCACCGCAGAGCGTCCTGCTGCAGAGAGTTTCCTAGCAGCTTCATCGCACACCCAACAATGCACTCCTCTTCTGCCAGAATAAACCCACAGCAGGTGCTGAAAACCAAAGTCCTCTGGAAAGAACAAAGTAAAAACTTAACTGAAACAAGTCCTACAAAAACTAAGAAAAGATCTAGTAAATCGGTGACAAACCTCGAAGAGCTCTATCCAGTATATGAATAGCAATGGTCATCAGTGTCCAGCACTTGGAGCAAATATCTGCAGCGCTAAAATATGTAAAACTGTTATCATAGTGACCTGATTGCCAAAGTATATATTCCTAAAAGCCAACATTGAAATTATGTTATTTTCTTTTAGTAAACAAAACCACATTGTTTATCTTACCTGCAGCAGCTTCGGACATCATCGTAATCCGTCATATCGATATCAAACACCAGTTCCTTCTCTAAAGCTTGAAAGCTCCCAGATTTCACGGTGTTGTGTTGGTTAGGCTGCAAAGTTACAAACGGCAACAAACTCTCTCTACAAATCTGCAGTCATACTTCAAAAGGTGAAGTGTGTGGAACCAGAGTGGAGTCTTACCCTGTGACTGTACACTGCTCCAATGTCAATCTTGTAGGGATTCATCTTTTGCATTTCCATCTCCAGCTCTGTCTGTGTGCTGAACGACTGATAGCGGACGTAGACGTCATCCTTGAGTGTGAATGAAAACTCTCGGTTCTGAAAGTAGTTCTTCTGCACTGAATGTGAAAATAAAAGAGAAGTAGAAAGAGTTTTTTTTTAAACTATATATTATTTTAGGCTGTATCGTACAGATTTAAGTCCTAGTTAACTAGTTATATTCGCACAGCCAATCCTACACACTAAAATGACCTTAATACATGAAGGCAAACTCATTTAGTTGACGTTTGAAGTGAAAATTGATTCAATTTTTTTAGAGACATACAAAAATTTGTTTAAAGCTTGCAGGGAAGTTATATGCAAAAGGTCAGTATACAATCCCAGAGGAGCCAAAGGGATAACAAGGAGGGAGTAGTAAAAAAAAAACACTACAAAAGCTGTATATATTGAGAGTGAAAGGAATTATTCAATTGAGCCACAGCCGTATTAAATGCTTGCTTTGATTATGTGACTGTGGAAGACATAACTGTCTATACTTTTACATAATATAACAATGAAAGTTAACTAAATAGCTTAAGTAAATGCACAAGGGACTCAAACAGTGCCGTTAACATATTCATTAGGTAAAATCTCACTGAACATGGTTGCAGCTGTAATGACTCCTCCCGGTAACTTCTGCTAGATTTGATGGAAACTCACTTCCTCCGTAGTTCAGCCACCGGTGATACTGGGAGAAGGGGAACAGCCGTCGGTAGTACAGCGGCAATAAGTCCGGCAGGCAAGCCGGGTCGTAGTCGCAGGACGGCATTATAAACCAGTAAAGGCTCCGACGGCAACGTCAAAATATAAACGTTTTGCTTCTTTTTAGCTCCAGCCTAATGTTCGATACTGTGGATAGCGCGGGAAAACTGAGACAGCAGAGACGACCAATGGGAGCCGGTTATTCCCATTACGTCACCACAACCAGGAACCGTGTCGGAATAAAAGAATCGCGAGATCCTAGCTAGATTGCCCCAAAACTGAAATTATCTCGACTTAAACTAACACGTGCCACATATACATCCGCCCAATAACAACTTAAAACGTTGATATGATAGTGTTTTTTTTTTAACTTCCTTTAACTTTCGCGTTCACGGAAGGCGGAAGTTACCCCAACGTAGTAGGCATACTACTTTTTTAATTTAGCTTTATTTAAAAAGCGTAAATAACAACATCAGAATAATAAAATTATTCACAAATATGCAAATGAACTAAAGCAGCGTTGGCTACACTAACCCCCATATAATCTCTATGACATTTATTTAAAAATATTTTGATTAAAATGTTTAAACAGCCAAAGCTGCGCCTTGACATTAATTTAATTAAATTCATTGAATTTATTCTACCTTTTTTAATGAAAAGTTGAACAACAGTTCACATGGATTCTGTGAAAAAGATATGGAGATTATAGACCATGTATGTGACCCTCTATAAATTTTGGATTCATAGAGAGATTGTCATTTCAGAGCTGGGTTTGCCCTAATATGTAATGACAGACAGACAGACAGACAGACAGACAGACAGACAGACAGACAGACAGACAGACAGACAGACAGACAGACAGACAGACAGACAGACAGACAGACAGACAGACAGACAGACAGACAGATAGATAGATAGATAGATAGATAGATAGATAGATAGATAGATAGATAGATAGATAGATAGATAGATAGATAGATAGATAGATAGATAGATAGATAGATAGATAGATAGATAGATAGATAGATAGATAGATAGATAGATAGATAGATAGATAGATAGATATTTTTACAGAAGAAAAATTTAGGTTATGAAATTAAATGGTTACATTTTAATTCAATTCTACAACGAGAAAGAAAAAAGGGTGGCATAAATCCCTTTTAACATTTATAAACAGTTGGATATATCTGCTGCTCCATCCATTTTCATCCACTGTTCCAGGAACGACTCGTGGGGGCAGCAGTCTGAGCAGAAACGCCCAGACCTCCTTCACCCCAGACACTTTCTCCAGGACATGCCTGGAACACCTTTCTATGGAGCCATCCAGGTAGCATCCAATACAGATGCCAACATCACCTCAGCTGACTCTTCACGATGTGAAGGAGAAGCAGCTCTACCCCGACCTCCTGTGACTGAGTTACTCACCTTATCTCTAAGAGAGCGCCCAGCCACCCTGCGGAGGAAACTTGTGTCGGCCGCTTGTATCCGTGATCTTGTCCTTTCGGTCATTACCCAAATTTCATGACCATCGCTGAGGGCTTGGAGCGTAGATTGACAGGTAAATCGAGAGCATTGCCTTTCGACTCAGCTCCTCTTCCCCACGATGGTCCAGTACACGCCAGTACACAAGTCAGTGTTCAAGCACTGTCATTGTCTTTTCATCAATACCTGGTGGGCTGGTGTCAGCTCAAAATGCCCAAGATGATTTTTCTTGTCCCAGACCAGCCCTGCTCTCAACAAGCCATAGGCCTTTAACTAGCAGCATACACACACTGCACATAACAACTTGGGAAAAACCTAACCACACAGAGGCATTGTGTGCCCAGTGAGATGAACATAGTAATCGTGCACTCATTAAGGGAGATCAACAAAGAATTTAACCATCTGAAACTATTGCGGTCATCATTCATTATATATGATTATGTAACCTCTTGGCCTGATGGTTTCATATTGCAAAGCAACTTTCTGCTTGCCTGTGCACATTGTGCTGGGCTCAATTTAAAGGGCAAGATGGCGTGACTTTGCCTTGAACGTGTTTATTATTTCATCAGAATCCAGTTTCTTCGCGAGCTCTATTTCAAACATGAGCAAAAAGATGCTATTCAGTCTCTCTGGAAGCATTGTAGCTCTGCTGATGAATTTAATCCTGTTTACAACTGAAAAAGGCACTTCACAGAGCAACTTGTAACAGGCAATGATATCAGAATACAAAGCAAACAGTTCATGTTGGGGAAAACACCTTTGTTGCAGGAGTCTAAGACTTCAGTAATGGATGGGAACTGATGTCCTCCATCCGCTTTCTGTTTGATTAATAAGACAGCAATTTTTACAAATTGATTGATTGATTGAGTCGAATATGTTGGTAAGACGAAAAAATAAAATACATCAACTTTGTGGGTGTGCCAGCTGTGTCTGCGGGTAGCACTGGCACACCCATGGCTACGCCACAGATCTGTGGGCTCTGTGTCATAATTTGAATTAGCTCTCAGTATGTATGTGCGATTGCTGTGATGGATCAGAACTACCCAATGCACCACTGTGCTCTCCTCTAGTACTGAACTAACGGGGACACAATTTTATCATGTCACTGTAGCTTTTACTTTACTGTTGTCATATATTATTATTATATAATATGATCAATATTGTAGCACTATAACCATGTAATTTCACATTTTTACCATACCTACTTTTTAAAGATGACTCTGTTATATGTAATGCATTCAAATAAAAAGGGAAATGACAGAGCGCCAAGACACATACATACACAATTGATTCAGTCATAAAACATTAATTACCTTGCATTAGGTAACCCAACTGGATATCACATACAACCTGATTTTGATTTGGACACCGGTCTCTTGTTATGGAGCCAACCGCTGAACATAATACACCAGGTCCGCGGAGTATCAACACTTCCTCCGGTGGATCTTGCTCGGTGTACATCATATAAATAGTTACAATGTTCCCCCGTTCAATAAAAATCGGTCATAAAAAAAAACTGTCATACTCAACCTCCCCAAGGTTATATTTGTTTGTGCATCAGAAATACATTTGTGAATCTTATCCTGTGCGTTTGTAAATTGTCCTGTGCATTTGTGTATCTTGTGTTGTGCAACTATATGAACAGATATAGAGAGCACATACTGAGGTGGTCAGAGGGTGGGACTGCATGTCATAATATCAGTAGGTATTCAATAAAGACATCTATATAGACAGGTCAGAGGGTGGGATTGCAGGGCAGCATGCAGCTGTTGAGGTTCTGCAAACATGTATGGAAGAGAAAAAGAAAGGACAGACCAGCACAACAAACTACAAGAACAATGGGGCACAATTATTTTTCTTTTTTTTTTCTTTTCAATACCATTCTTGTCAGTATGGACATCGTGCACACCATGTATGTACGATACACACCGAAATTGGACCTCTGCTTTTAACCCATCACTAGTTTCACTAGTGAGCAGTCAATTGGGAGTTAAGGGCCTCCACAATTATGCTTATGGGATACTGTTAAAAACTGAGGATTGAGCTGAAGAAGGGAAAGAGAAACAGAGGAGGTGAGGAGCACCACATACTTATTGTGTAAAACAGGTTGGGGTGGATTGTTAAAGAATTTTCCTTTTTGACTATTTGGAGACCTGGTTCTGTATTGGTATTTCATATAAGTTTGTAGGTTCCAGGAACAAGTTTTTGTAATCCTCCATCCAGAACCATGACATGTTGGTGGTTTGATATGAATCAAGAAAGACCTGCACTTTATAACACCAGTCTGTTACAAAGGGGTTTATGGTATATAGTGTTAAAGGCTGAACTAAGATCAATCAGCACCAGAACGGTTGTTTTACCTGAATCATTGTTAAGATAAATATAATTTAAATCCTTAATCAGTGCTTTCTCTGTGTTATGATGTTGCCTGAAGCCAGAATGAAACCTGACTGAAATTGTTTGGCTGAAATTTATATTTTTTCCTTTAATAAAAGGAAAAATTATTTGACTGTAATTATTTGACATTGAGTGATCCATTACTCTATACTGCTATGATAAAATATTCGTCAGCCAGAACTAAGTTTCATGTAATTTAATCTTTCAAAAATATCATTTTTAAAGGTGAAGACATCCAACATGCCCCAAAATATCCATCTCCACAGAATCCCTGATCCAGTTTTCTGTGATTTATTTACATCATTAATCTTTTGATTTGCATATCACACTTTTGTTATTACTTCCCAAATATATAATAAATCAAATAAATCAGAACCAACTAGTGTCCCAGTTATTGATGCTTTTTTAAGCCATGTTTTTTTTTTTTTTTTTTTGCCCTTGTTTGCACATATATTTATGATTGATACCATGTTGGTATAACCGGAGTTGTATATATGCATTTTAATCTAGTAACCAAGGGTGTTTTGTGTGTGTGTGGGTGGGTGTGTGCAAGTGTGCTACCTTCACCAGCCCTCATAACAGTCAAACTATATTTTTATTGATCCCTGGAGAAATCAAACAAGATAAAAGTAAAGGGAGAGTCAGAAAGAGGGGTATAAATATTCTGCAGAGGAGGGCTAGAGTCACCGGGTGTGGAGGGTGAGGAGAGAGAGCAGGAGAGAGAGACGAGACAGTGGTGGTGCAGTCTGGTGTCTGTGTTGTAATATGCATCAAGAAGAGTTTATAATGTGTTGTTTAAAGAGTAAAAAGTGGACACAAGACAATCAAGTGTTATAAGCAAAAAAGAAAACAGAGAAAAGGGGGGAGGAGCTTTCTATTTACAATCACATCGTTTGAGCGTTTGGGGGGGTTGGAGGCAGTATTGAAAAGTCATATATATAATAGGCATAGAAGTATTTAAATACTCATACATGTCCACATATATCAAAATAAAGTTATAAACAGAGAAGATAGATAAATAATCCACACACACACACACACACACACACACACACACACACACAGCTATTCATACATACATATATACCACATACATTCACGCATATACACAACCACACTCACGTATATAACTACACACACACACGCACACATACACACACACACACACACACACAGCTTTTCATACGTACATACATACATACATATCACATACGTTCACACACATATATGCACAAACATACTCACGTATATAACTACACACACAGATATACACACCAATACATACACATACACACACGCACACACACACATACACACACACACACACACACCCATACACACACACATATAAAACATGCATCTATGTATATAAACTCACTTATTTGCACATAAATACATACAAGAATATAATAATAATAATAATACATTTATTAATTACAAAACTAATAATATTAAGTCATTTAAACACTTCCTCCTTTAAATAGTTATTCTTACAATTCCGTTGTTGGTTCCTATCGTCATCGGTAGCGCCCCAACCCTCCCCCCAGCCCTGGGCCACCCCAGCCCCCCACGGCAGCGGCCGCAGCCAGCAGGAGGGGAGGGAGGAATCCGAGGCCGCCGATCCCACACCCTCCCTTTGTACAGACCATTACCAGCTGGAGACCCAGCAGGCTCAAGGAAACAAGGCCGCGAGATGCCCCCAGATCCCCCGACCCCCAAACATATCGGACCCCGCACGGTCAAGAAACAGTGTCCTGCCCCACCCTCTTTGCCTGTCCGGCACCGTGGCTACTGGAGTTCGGTGTCGCTGTCGCGTCGCCGGGGCGCGTGGCGGGGGCCGATGCATTGGCGGGCCACCGGCGACGCGACAGCGACACCGAACTCCAGTAGCCACGGTGCCGGACAGGCAAAGAGGGTGGGGCAGGCGGAAGGCGGGAGGGAAGAGGGACAGAGGAGCCAGGGCAGCGCGACCAGCCCAGGGGGGGCCGAGACCGCCACCACCCACCGGCCGCAGATACACATGGCCGGGAGCGGAGGCAGCGGGGCGGGGATACAGCCGACACCCGGAGGCGGCGCAGGAACCAGGAGAAGGAGCCCGCCGACACATCGCAACACACCCAGACAGTAACCGGCGCCTCCCCAGACCCGCCAGGGCCCCAGAAATCCCAATCGCAGGACCAGACCCGGAAGGCAAGAGCGCGGACCAGGCAGCCAGGCACCCAGAGACCCACCGGGACCGCCCGGCACGTGACCCCCGAAAAGCCCCGCACGACCCCCCCCCCCCCACCCCACCCCACCTGGACCCCTCCCCTCTCATTTTTTTTTTTTTTTTTTTCCCCTATTTTTAATTTATTTATTTATTTATTTTATTTATTTATTTTTTTCCAATTAAAATAGTATATTTTCTAATATGATTGCGTTCGGGTGCATTAAAAACAGAAACTGGTATCTGCAGGGTGGGCACCCCCCACACATCTCAGTTCTTATGGTTAAGTTTGTGTGTGTTTTTTTTTTTTTTTAAATACACCTCTTATGTAGGTATTTTTGGATGCATTAAAAACGTGAGCTGGCATCTACGGGGTGGGCACCCCCCACACATCTCAGCTCTCTCCGATATGTTTGTGTAGAGGGGAGGGGGGGTAACAGGGAGGGGAGGCCCGGCGGGGCCCGGGGGCCACCACCAAGCAAGCCCCGGGCAGCCACAGGGGACCGGGCCAACAGCCACGCTCGAACCATCAGGACCCCCCACAAAAGGGCACCAGAGCCCCCGAAGAGGCTGAGCCACCCCCCCAGCCGCAGGCCAGAAACCGGCGCCGGCCCCAGCGAAGGCCACCAGGCAGGGCCGTACGGGGCCGCCACTGACGCGGGAGTTGGATGGCGGCGGAGCCCCAGTCCGTGCCCCAGCGCCACCCCCGGGGGCCGACCGCCCCCCCGCCCCACACCACCGCCAACACCCAGTGCACCGCAACCGATAGGGATGGCAACACCCCAGCCCCCCCAACGCGCGCCGCACCGCCCCCGCCCCCCCAACCCCTCAACCCACCCAAACCCCCCACCCACCAACCGACCCCCCCCCCCCCCCGGCCCGGCCGCGGCCACCGGGCGGCAAGTCACCATCGCCACCGGGACCGCAGAGCGACAACCGACACCTCAGCAGCACCCAGCAACACCGCCATCAAGCACAGGGGGGCGACAGTCAGAGCGCCAGGGGACGGTGACGTACGTGACCAAGTTCCAAGGGCACAACCGGGCCCCACCAACCATCAATACAGTCAATTTGGATGAAGAACCAAGCAGCCGCCAGACCCACCCCCACCCCAGCGGGGGCAGCGGCCGCCGGCCGGGAGAGCCGGCAGCCAAAGATTTAAAAAAAAAAAGAATTAAATAAAAATAATAATAATTTATCAAGATATCAAGGCAAGAGAGAACGCACGGGCACAACCCCAATAACGACAACAACCACAAGAGATTCTGCCCCCCCCCCCCCCCCCCCCCCCCCCCCCCGACCTACCAATCTAGTTCAGCGAATTATCAGGCTAATAAAAAAAAACCTGCTAATTGCAATCAAGAACAACGAGGAGTGAAAATGTTAGTTTGTGAAGGATGACATAAATTTATTCCAAATTCGGTTAAAATTTGGTGTTTGGTTTTTAATTGAGGCAGATAGTTCTTCCATTGATATGAAATCAGTTAATAAGTTTTTCCAGAGTACGATATTGATGGAGTTTTTAGTTTTACAGTTCATGAGGATTGTTTTCTTGGCGATGATTAGGGCAATAGAAAGAATTCTATTGGAGGTGTTATCCAGTGATAGAGTAGAGAAATCTCCCAGAAGGCAGACTGAGGGTGACAATAGAATGCGGCAATCCAGAAGTTGAGAGAGAGAGTCAGTGATGTTGTGCCAGAAGGTTTTGACTGGCTCACAGTCCCAGAGAGCATGCAAGTAGGTGTCCGGTAAATTTTGTGTACACTGTGTGCAAATTTTCGTATCCTTAAATCCCATTTTAAACATTTTTTCCCCCGTGAAATGAATCCTGTGAATTACTTTGTATTGTATAAGTTGTAGATTAGCATTTGAGGTGGATATAAATATATTTTTACAAATTTGAGGCCAGAAGTCAGCATTGAAGGTAATCTCTAAATCTTGTTCCCATTTAGTTGTTGGGATGGACATTGTAGACTTGTTTATCGCAATTAACTTATAAATTTTGGATAAAATTTTATATTGACTAGTAATTTGAGTTAATTCTGAAATCAGCAGAGGAAGGTTTAGGTTGGGTGTTTTACTACTTATTTTTGTCTTTATAGCAGATTTAATCTGAAGAAATTGATTTCCTCCAATGTGATGCTTCTGTACAAGGTGAGAGAAAGGAACCAGAGTGTTGTTTTCGTAGATGTGTTTGAGGTGCGTGATACCCTTAGTGACCCATGATGCTAGATTTAATGGTTTCCCGTTTATCAGAAAGTCCGGATTATTCCAAATGGGAGTGTATTTACTCGGTGTTACTGACGTGGCGTTGACCATTTGGTAGAAGTCCCACCAGGCTGTCAGAGTTGAGGCTATAATTGGGTTTTTGAAACAGGGGTGACGAGTAATAGTACGGCTTATAAATGGCAAATCAGAGATTTTGATTTCTTTACAAAATAATTGCTCTAGCTCTATCCAAGAGCAATCACACTGATTTGGTTTGATCCATTTATAAACATACTGGAGTTTATTTGCAAGATAATACTGAAGGAAGTTTGGTGCCTCCAGACCACCATGTAATTTAGTTTTTTGTAGCGTTGATAATTTAATTCTAGCTTTTTTGCTTTTCCAATAATAGTGTGTAATTATTGAGTCTAGAGATTTGAACCAGGGGGTTGGAGGTTTGATTGGGATCATTGAGAAAAGATAATTTACCATAGGGAGTATGGTCATTTTTATTGTGGCAATTCTACCAATGAGGTTTATTGGTAAATTTATCCAACGTTTTAGATTTCCTTCTATCGTTTTCAGGAGTGGGTTGTAGTTAAGGCCAATTAACTCTGACAGCTTAGGGGAAATGTTGATTCCCAGGTATTTGATGTTGCCTGTGTTGATTGAGAAGAGTGCAGTGTCATTTACAACATCCCAGCTGTTAGTATTCAGTGGAAGTAAGGTGGATTTAGACCAGTTAATAGAGTAGTCTGAGATATCAGAGAAAGAATTAATAAGGTTGATAGTTTGAGGAAGTGATATTGATGGGGTTTGTAAGTACAAGAGTATATCATCAGCATATAAGCTGATTTTATGGGTTGCGTCTCCAGTTTTGATTCCTAGAATATGTTTATCTTGTCGTATGGCTGCTGCAAGAGGTTCTATAAAGATGGCAAATAGGGATGTAGAAAGTGGACATCCTTGCCTTGTACCCCTGTGCAGAGTGAAGCGCTGTGATATTAATCCATTTGTGGTGACTGCCATCGGTGACGTATAAAGAATCTTAATCCAGTGAATAAATGATTCACCAAAGCCAAATTTTTTAAGCGTCTGAAATAGAAATTCCCAATTAACTTTATCAAATGCTTTTTCAGCATCCAATGAGAATATGGCTGTTGGTGTATCTGTTTGTGATGAGTAATGAATCAGATTAAATAGTCTGCGCAGGTTATTGGTAGAGTGTCTTCCTTTAATGAAGCCCGTTTGGTCTGGGTGGATGATAAGTGAAGTTACTGTTTCTAGTCGTAGCGTCAGCGCTTTACTGATAATTTTAGTGTCTGAATTAATTAGAGATAATGGGCGATAACTTGCTGGAAGAGTGGGATCTTTTCCAGGTTTTAATATTAAAGAAATCATCGCTGTATTCATTTCTGTAGAGAGCTAAGATTTTTTCTTAATTTCTGCTATTAACCTTGTAAATATGGGTGCCAAAATATTCCAAAAGTGTTTATAAAATTCTACCGGGAAGCCGTCTGGACCCGGTGATTTGTTATTGGGCATGAGTTGGAGAGCTTTATGGATCGCTTTATGGATAAGCCATGTTGACCACTCAAAGCTTTTTAACACCTGGAGCCTGAATTCAAGTTTTTGAGGCTCACAGAGGCATACTTTACCAACAGATCACAAACATGCACACTCACACAAAGGAAAGAGTCACCTCACTCAGGTCTGTCCAGTATATGTCCATGATTATTTATTAGTTTACAGTCTGGGGTAAGTTTGTCAGATACAGTACAGCGCACAAGGCAATAGGCAGGTACATGAGCACAACTCAACATTGCGGTATATATCCTTCTCTATCCTGTGACATCCTTCATCACATACTCTGTCAGAGTGGGTCTGTCTGGCACAGTTGATGCCATGATGAACGGCGCCTGAAATCTGGTATAGGTTCATCTGGGGCTGCAGGAAACCTCAACACATCTCTCCCAAGTCCAGTAAATTTGAGTCCCAGCTGCTTTGGGGAGACGCAAGAGTGTTGACATTTATGACTTTTCAATAATTTGTATGATCTTCTGTGATTCTAAGCACTATACAGAACATGGATGAAGGTTGTTCTCTATTATTCTAGTCTTCTCTAAGCAATCTCTGAGCTTCTACAGGAGAGTGACACAATAGGAAAAGCTAAGGAGATGATTCTGGTTGGGGGGATTATAGCGTACATATGCTGCAGTATAGGGGTACTGAAGTACAAAATAAAACAAAGAAATAGATAATAAAAAAAAATACAGTTTGATCATTTTTATTAAAGAAATAGTAGAAATAAAAAAACAACAATCTCAAGGTTTTATTTACATTAAGAGAATGAAAACATCAGATTCTGTAGTCGTCAGGACTCTTAGCTCTGGATCTCTGCACTAAAAAAAAAGATTTTCTGCTTCTCTCTCCTCTTTCTCTCCTTTAGAGGGTCCACTTTGCCACAAGGATCTGTGCTCCATGTGGTTTCCATGGTCCTGCATTTGATGTAAGCATCAAAACATTTGTGTGCATAGGAATATCTTTCTGTCTCATATTTGACCTTAACTGAAGAAGCAAAACTTTCTGAAGCGCTGAATCGCTTGAAAGCAGCTGTGTGGAAACATGCTCACACTTTCATACAGCAGTGAACACTGACTTCACCTCCTGGCCATATACATAGTGTGTCTAAATAAATTAAAACTTTGATCCTATTTCATTCTATAAACATCACACTATAAAAACTGAGAGGCACATTAAATACTCAGAGCATGGCACCACTCTGATAAGGGTGTCATGTAAAATCAAGCCTTAATTTGGGTTATCACACTTTTTTTTTCTTTTTGCATGGTAAAATCAAGCACAGAGACGTTGCTTTTAAAAGTCAATAATTTCATGCCATTATTTCCCTTGACCATAATATCACAACTGGAGAGCTCACCACACTGCAACCTATAAAACACATTCAAGTGAAGGAAAAAAAAACTTCACCGATTTAGAAATGCACACTCAGTATTACATAAAATGTAACATATAAGCAGTTAAGGGAGCGACTTTAACCTTTATATTGGAAATGAATGAATGATTGATGGACAGAAAGTGAGAAGAGAGGAGGCTCCTATGGCAACAAATCTCATTGTGTTACTGCAGGCCAGAAGACAGACGTAGAGAGTGTGGACATTCGCAAAGAAGAGCACTCAAAATAACATTCATGCTTTGAACTTACAGGCTAAAAAACTAAAGCCTTTTGAAAAACCTTAAGGCTGACATGGAGCTTGGGACTGGGAGCAGCTTGGCAAACCACTCCCAGATGCATGCACACAAATGAGTATAAATGACTTGTGAAAATGAGCGTCTTATTAAAAGATAAATGATAACAGTCACATTTACATGAAAAACTAATGATACCTTCATTATGTTAAAAAAAAGCAAATGAGACTTAAATGTTTGTATAAGATAAAATAAAAGCTGACACAATACATAACACTACTACTTCCTCTACTGGACTCAGCTGCATCAACTGTTCAAAATCCTGAGTCTATTTGTAAACATCTTTTTACATTCTTATCAACAGCAGGCTGTTTTTAGATTAATGATTCATCAAATAATAAAGTTTTTCAGTAATTGTTATGTTGTTGGTGCACAGTCATGCAGTACACAAAATCTCTCTGTGCTTAAATAGAAGATGACTGGACATCTTCAGGACCAACCAAATCAAAGATAGAAGCCAGTTTGTCTTCTTTTTAAACATTTAGGATTAATTGGTACTATATGTTGTTTACAACATAAAAATTATGGCGCTATCCAATTAGAAAACACCTTTCTATGTAGACAGAAATCATAACCCTCAAAGCCAAAATATATTAACTAGAGATTTTCTTAAAATTACATTTAGACTCAAACTAATAAATTTAATTAAAAAAAGATACTCATGCTAAAAGCTAACTAACCCAGTTTAGTAGAACAGCATTAACTACCTTTGACACTGACTAAAATTCAAGTAATTAAACTCAGATTTATTCTTTCATATTCTATACTCATCTTAATCCTCTTCAGGGTCAAGGGGTCAGGAGCCTGCCTGTGGACAAGTCGCCAGTCCATCAAAATACCCTTTAATCATATATTTAAATATGATTTAATCTGGTAATTCATTAAACTACATTACAAGTTTAAATAAGCCAAACAATATTTTGTGGGTCTTCCTGAGGTTTATGACTCAAAGATGGAATGCAATTTTTAAATATTTTACTATTTTTGAAAATCACCAACAATAAATCCTAATTGACCTCAAATATGAAAAAAAATTGTAAAATGTTATCAGCACGACTTCTGTTATATAATGCAAAATGAACAGCTGATGCAGCTGGTTCCTGTCCTTCACCCTCACATCAGATTGAAATGGCATCAATGTTTGCTTGTGTGTGTTCTCTCTAAAATGTGTGAGTGGTGCTCTCTAACAGGTGTTCAGACAGGCAGTGGTCTCAAAAGTGGTCTGTCTCATTGTGTTTTGTTGCAGACATGCATGTGTTTTTATTCTTCTGCAACGTGTATGTGTGACTGTGTGAGTGTGTCTAGCTGGGTCGATTTAGGATGCTAGACATGGATGGAGCGGTAGGTGGAGGAGGGACTACATTAACTGGAGAGGATGGGTCAGAGCCTTCGTTGCCGTGGGGAGCAGGTCCTCGACCACTGTACTGGCCGATGAAGGAGCCGTCCTCGTTAAACTGGATGTCCACACTTTCTCCGTATTCAGCAAGAGAGTCGTCACTGCCTAATTTGCTGTCAACACACAGAGACGGCTGGCTGTCCGAGTGCTTCTCATCACCATCACTGAAAGACAATGTAACAAAACCTTAGTTACTGATGTAAAATATGGTATTCAAACAATAATATGTCAAAATCAAAGTATTCCTGTTTTTTATGATCAAAAGTGCAACACTCAAAACATGAAAGCCAGCTGGAATCCTTAGTGAGCTTATTCTACTCCACATGTTAGAAAGAGAGAGTTTGACTGTAGACAGCACAGTGAGTAAACTGAAGTGAGAGTGACGAGAGTACGATGAAAATGATATCATACTCAGAATCAAACAATGGAAGTGACAAATGAGCATCACTGTTTTTTGTTTTTTGGTGGATCAAACCTTTCTTCTACAGAACTTAAATGCTGTTACACAAACAGTGTGTTACAAAAACACTACCATGAGTTTATCTGCTTAGTCGCAGTTTAAAAGAAACTAAAACAAAACCTAATTTAAAAACTCAGTGCTGTTAAAAAGAGACATTCAGGACAGCACAGTGGAAGTATCAAAATAAATTTTAAGAAGAGTAGGTTTTTTTTTTTCTGCCATACACTTGTAGCACCACTGGAGGGAGACTGGGTGTGTGTGCTGCTCTTAAGATGAAGCAAACTTAGTTTATTGCATATGCAATGAACACTTCTTTAGGTACATATGTATAAAGGGCAAGATATGTTTTTTTATTTCATCAATATAAGATAAAAATTCACCTAAAGTGAAATCTACTACAATACATACTCTAAATGCAACTAATACTGTAAGTTAATGAGGAAAGCATTTGTTTGGAATAATGTAAATTGGGAATTGCTTTTAAAATGAAAGTTTATATAAAAGCAATATAACTACAGAAAGAAAGAGCCTTCCTTTTCGGGGAGTATTGTAATTATAGTTGCCAGTATCTTTTTGTTGCATCAGAGATTGAGGGATTACCCTGCCACAATTTACTAGTACATTTAATGGACCTGACCTGTAATAAGGCAAGGCAAGGCAAGGTAAGGCAAAGCAAGTTTATTTGTATAGCACAATTTAACATTAAGGTGAATCTTCTGATTAAGGTGACATGCTTTACATAGACCTTAAAACATAAATAAAAAGCATGATTTGAAATTTAAACAAAAGAAAGAAACAAGAACAATAGATAAAATCAGTTGTTAAAATGTAAATAAAAAGCATGACATAATTGTAAAGAAAAGAAAGAACGAAAAAGAATAATAGATAAAATCAGTGGTTAAAATGTAATTAAGTTTTGAAACTTAAGCTTAAAAGTAAAACAGTGTGGATTTGGAGCTTTATTCAAATGCAGCTGAGAACAGGTGAGTCTTCAACCTGGATTTGAAAAAATTGAGTGTTTCAGCTGATCTGAGGCAGTTTGTTCCAGACATATAGAGCATAGATGCTGAAGGAAGCTTCTCCATGTGTGGTGGTTCTGACTTTGAGAACTGATAAAAAACTGGATCCAGGTGACCTGAAGGGTGAATCTTTATCTCTAAAATTCTGGAAATGGTAGTTGCAAGCCAGCTGTACGACCATTTGTATATAAATGATTTATTTGAAGTTTTTCAGTTAGGGTTCAGATTGCATCATAGCACAGAAACAGCAGTGGTTCGAGTTCGAGTACACGCAACCCATGGGAAGTATTATCCGGAACCACAACATTAATCTCCATTGTTATGCTGATGATACGCAGCCGTATTTGTCTATGAAGCCAGATGAAACAGAACCATTAGCCAAACTTTAGATGGTTCTTAAGGACATCAAGGACTGGATGTACACTACTTTTTTGCTCCTAAATTCCGATAAAACAGAGGTTGTTGTTTGTGGTCCCAAACACCTTAGGAAGGGATTAGATGGTGTTGCGATGGCCTCCAGTACAACTGAGCGAAAAACTGTGTGTTATTTTCGATCAGGATTTGTCATCTAAACAACATGTTAATCAGGTTAGTAAGACTGTGTTTTTCCATCTTCATATTATCGCAACGATTTGGAGCATCCTCTCCCAGATTAATGCTAAAAAAATTCATAATTCATAACTCATGTGTTGTATCTTCTAGACTAGATTACAGTAATGTATTATTAGCAGGATGTCCAAGTAATTCTCTCAATAACCTCCAGCTGATCCAAAATCAAAGGAATCAACAAGAGAGACCACGTCTCTCCAGTTTTAGCTTCCCTCCATTGGCTCCACGTAAAATTTAGAATCCAATTCAAAGTTTTATTACTTGCATATAAAGTCCAAAATGGCTTAGCACCGCAATATTTGCAAGACCTGATAGAACCATGTGTTCCTAATAGAGCTCTCCGTTCTCAGAGTGCAGGTTTACTTGTAGTTTCTAGAAGACCCAAATGTAGATTATGAGGAGGGATTTCTGTTATCAGGAACCATCACTATGGCAAAAACTTCCAGTTGGGGTTAAGGAGGCTGACACCAACTCCACCTTTAAAACCAAACTTTAAATGTTTCTGTTTAATAAAACATATAGTTAGTACTTCAGTGTGTTAGGACCAGTAGACACAGCTACAGCTGCAGGACCAGACTAGAACAGCTGGTCTTCAACACAGCTTCATCCTAGATCTGCTGTTGCAGACCTACACTGCAGGGAGACCCCATCATGATCCACTGACTGGTGCCCCTCACCTCCTCTGTTTTTCTTTCCCTTCTTCAGTTGTTAATTAACAGTATCTCATAAGTATAATTGTGCTCCATTGTTCTTGTAGTTTGTTGTGCTGGTCTGTCCCCTCTTTTTCTCTTTTGTACATGTTCTGCAGACCAGAACCTCAGGAGCTGCATGCTGCCCTGCAGTCCCACCCTCTGACCATCCCAGTGTTTACCTCCACCTGTCTGTATAGATGTCTCTGTTGGAGACCTGCTGACATCCTGACCTGCAGTCCTCGTCTATGTGGATCACCAACTATCCATATATCGCCCATATACACATAGAAGTCACGGTTTTGCTGCTGATGGATAATTATAATAATGTATCCTGTCTTGTACCTTTGAAAGTGTCTCTGTGTCTACCCTCTCTCTTTACTTCCTGTTCTCACCCAGCTGGGCTTCAGCAAGAGGTCCTGATCCAGGTTTCTTGCCACTGTTTGGCTTAAGGATTTTCTCCCACAAGGGGAGTTTTTTAATAATTGTAATAATGTAATTATGTAATAATGGCTCGGGGGGTCATGTTCTGGGTCTCTGGAAAGCGCCTAGACGCTATATAAAGAAAACTAAATTGAATTTAACTCCACATGTGATTCTTGTCTGCTCAGATGTAAAGTTACCTATTGACACAAAGTATTTCCTGTTCTTTAAGTATGTTTTGAATCAGTTTAGTACAGTTACGTAAAGACCTTCACATTACTAAAGTCGTTTAAGTAATATATTGTGGTCAACTGTATCAATGCAGCACTGAGATCCATCAAAACTAAGGCTGACATTTTTTCAACGTCTGTATTCAACCATATGTCATTAAACACTTTGGTCAGAGCAGTCTCAGTGCTGTGGTGCTGTTTAAATCCTGAAAGGCATCAAAGCAGTTACTTTGTGTTAAAAAGTAATTGAGCTGTTTAAAAACTGCTTTTTTAATTATCTTACTTAAAAATGGGACATGGCATACCTCTGTGGCACATGAGGTATGTTTACATTGTTTAAAGCTCTTTTAGAGTGAAGCTCTCTGTGTTTTGACTGGGCCACATTTCTCCTTCTGTCACTTAAAAGTATAGAAATTTTAAAACATTTTAATAAGCAGGGTCCCAGCTTGTCCTGGAAAAAATTACAACTGCCATAATGCTCGCAGCCCAGACCCTCCACACATCAGACTGTGGAGACAGAACATGATGGTGGGACGGAGGAACTAAAGGTGGTGGGCATGGGCGCTGTAACTTCGGCTGCCAGTTGGGGGCGGGGCTCGATGACGAACCATTGGCTGCTTTGGTGGGGTGTTTATGGAGGACAGAAAGGGATTGGGCCAGGGAGTAGATCTGAGCCCACCGTTGACCCGCTCCATCATATCCTTAGTGAATTTCAGTTAAGGGGAGGAGGAAGAGAGGGAGGGGGAGGAGGGTGATGACCTGGCAGGGGTTTGGGGGGCTGGGGAAGGTCCTGGTCCCTGGTCCTGGTCATTGGTGTTGTTGAGATGGTTGGAGGCAAATAAGGACTACTTCTCTTGCCTCTGATGCCTCTGCTTTCTGAAGCTCTTCCCGAGTGTGGGCAGATGGAGGTCCTTAAGGTTTCCACTGGGCTTTGTTTGTTCCTCTCTATGAGATAACTCCTTGTTTACCTCAGCCTTGGCACTGAGCACAGATGGATGACATAAGAAATAAAATATGTTTGAGGTGAACAGTTTCACCCCTAACTTGTTAAAATCAAATCCATTTGCTTTAAACAGATGTCTGCATTCCCAAAAAATATCAAAATAGTTGATAAAATGCACTAAGTGGTCAGCACATGCAGATATAAGCCATTTATTCAGTGCCAACAACCTGCTGAACCTTTCCCCTCCTTGTTTGATGGGTGACACAGGTCAGCTGATGAATACAACTGCAATCAGAGCTCACTGTATTTAATAATCCAGTACAGTGTCATTTCAGCACCTCTGACTGTTGTTTAGACACATCATTTGACCCTGAATGCAGAACAATATTTGCCACAGTTGAATATTCATCTGCAATTTTCAGGTCCAGCTTTTAGCTTTCCCTGTGACCTTTTACTTTTTGACAGGTTTTTCAGTTCTTACTTTGCTGCTTTGGGATGGATGCTAGTCAGATTGAGCAGATTTGAGCAAATCTGTTTTGCAGTTTCACACTCAGTTGCTTTGGAGGTTTGTTGTTAACGTTCCCATTCATAGTTGCCCGGTCCTCTTTCTTCATGTACCGGGGTAGAATAGCTCCTCTGTCTCGTAGGAAGTGAAGGCCAGTTGGTTTCACAGATTTCAGCTCACTGTGCACAGCCTGTGACATGTCCTCCCACTTTCAGGAGACATGATTTACGCTTCAGTTTTAAACCGAGACAGTCCCAGAGAGGATTATCACTCGATGATTTATTAGAATGCACAAAGTCTTCTTTCTCAGTCGTGTTATCGGTGCTCTTTAGCCATGTGTTAGCTTGCTCTTCTCCATTGTTTTGAATCAATGGTAAGGTTGTTTCATTTCCACACTGTCCATTTACTTCTAAGTGATGGGTTTTTGTCTCCAGTACTGCAATCTTCTGCAGGAGGCTGTAGTGGTCATCTATGGAGAGGGGAGGCATCTAGCTGCTAGTTAGCCTAGTGGTTAGCACCTTCCAGGCTATTTAGCTTTAGCTGAGTGCAGGTGACCAGATGCTGTAATTCAGGCTTCAGCTGAGTGTAGGCCACGCGCACGGAGCACTGAAGATAAAAGAGCCCCAAAACCATTCCGCTCTGCTATGGTTACACTATTATTTGCTTTAGTTTAATTTCATGTATTCAAACAACATCCAAAAAAACAAACAATAAAAAAAAAAAGAAACACAAAAAAAATGCAAGTGAGTCAATGAGAAGGCTGACTCCCTTACCTTTCCAGGGATCTGCAGGCAAAGCATTAAAAGAACAAAGACAAGGAAGATAAAAAGGAATGTAAGCTATATGAACAGAATCGAATGACAAATAAGCAGTAAATAGTCCTACAAGATAGTGAGAAAGGCTTCGTCTCAGAAAAATAAAAAAATCATAGTCTTTTTTTATTTATTTTGATTATATTCATTTATTTTAAGTTATGTTGTCCAAACTTATGTTTTTTATAATTGCAATATTGATACGTGTATATCTGCAAAGATTGGAAGCCTCTAATAGGTTACTACTCTTGCTGTGATCATCATCTGTATGTCCTAATTCTTTTTTTAAGTTAAATCATAATAAAGGGAATACTTAGTTTTTTGTGCAGAATCAGGAGCCCCCTCTACCCTTGGCATAGAGAAAATGTCTCCCCATATCTTCAATTTTTTTTAATGTTTTTTTTTTGACAGTTAACACAGATGTTAGTTTGTTTTAAAGTTCTCAATTCATTTGGTGCTGCACATTAATTAATAGTTGTCATGAAAGAAAAAATTACTTTAATTTGTTGCAACAATTTCTTATTTTCAAACCATAATTTCAATAAAGTGTAATTTCATCGATTATTTATCAGTTTTAAAGTAGCTAAGCTAGTTCCTGCCACCTCTTTCGATTTATGTTTTCATTTTCTACTAAAGTGTAAAGCTGCTATTCCATCCCACTTCAGAGTCTTTGTGCTTTGTTTTCTTTCTCATTTTTCTTATAAAGTTAAATATAACAAACACTAAACCATAAATCTCAGAACTGAGTAGTTCAAAAACAGAGTAGCTTTATAGTTCAATATAACTGGAGAAAAACTGATCACTGCCCTGTGTGTTTTCCTTCAACTATGATAATGATTGTAGAAAAGATAAAAGATAAAAACCCATTAATATATGTGTAATATGTAGACTTTAGATTGATATTTCCAGCATCTCATGGAAAAAGCACAAGAAGATAGCCTTTGCTAAGGCTGTCAAATAACCCACCTGTACTCTCCAAAGGTCTCATCTTTTAGCCGAGCTTCAGAGTCCACCTCCTTCTCTTCTTTGTCCTTTACTGTAGAAAAAAACAAATAACATCAATAAAATCTATGCTAACATCAAGTAAAATAAAATATCTAAGTTGGTCGTACTGCTGTGTAAGAGTACCTGCATATTTGCCGCCTTTTCTACGTTTGATTAGGCAGAGGATGAGCAATATCAGCACAAGCAGCACAATGGCACTGATGAGTCCTATCAACCAGCCTCGGGCTGCGAATCCCCCGGGCATCTCTGACGGCACTGAGAGATAAAAGGATCTAATCAATAAATGCCCTTCAATCTACACAGGCAACCTGAACTAGGCCTCTGTTTGCTGACAATCAGAGACAAGGCTCTGGTTTAAGATTAAATTTAAGATTAGGTTATTAATCCCCATGAGCAGATTTCAGGTCACACAAGCACTCAAAGAGACAGATACGAACAGGAAGACAAGCTATTGATAAAGTATACAAAAATACAAGAAACAACTGGATTATAATATTTAAATAATAAATAATAGAACAGAATAACAAATTAAGTGTTATTATTCTGTTCTATTTTTTTAATGATTTATATGCTTTATATATAAGAAATAAAGTGTTATTGACTGTACAATAATGCAGCAGGGTTCCTGCTTAAATTTGCTACGTATTTGTAACCTGTTACCTGTCATTTGCATTAAAGTGAATTTATTATGTAAGCGATTTTAGTACTGAACAGATACTTTGCAGATAATTTAAAAATTCAATTGGACAAAATCCAAACAATAAACCTTTCCACACAATTACTTGTTCTGATGGTCCTTTGCGTAACTTCCCACAAGGTGGCATTTCCATGTTCTATCTTTAGGCAGTACTGTGTTCCTGGTTGGAGGCCTGTCAGTGAATAGAAACCCTGTGTGGAGTTGATGACCTCTGACTCCTCCCAACGACTGTCAGCTGCACAGGCAAAAAACAGATCAGAATGTCATTGTTGGGATTCTTTTTTGTCTGTCACATTCAGTTGCCACTGGGACTGAATGTTTTCTAACACAGAACTTGTGTACAAAAGTGATGGAGTACAAGCATGAATTCCTTTTATTAGTGTGATTGCTGACAGCATTATTGTTTTTATTGATTGGAAAAAAATGTTTTCCATCTCTTTTCCATCACAGTGCAGACTCAAACTTTTTGTTTGCTGCTTTAGCACACATGCAGCCACATATTCATGTGTTTGATGTATACTGCACTGGCTAAATACATTTAGAATGGCACGATTCAGTACCCCTTGGAATTTATTCATTTTCTGCTTAAATTTCCCTTATAACGTGATCAAGTCTTAACCTAAGTCACAACAGTAGACAAATACTGTGTGCTAAAATTTAAAAAAAAATCATAAATTCTGTTGTATTGAATGTTTTCATTAAACATTTACTGGAGTTCAAAGCAAGTGACCCCTTTGATATAATAGATGGTTGAACCTTCTCCTTCTGCAACATTTGATTTTGACTATTTCTTGTTACAGAACTAGAACTAATTAAGCTCATCTGCAGCCTGGTGGCGTGGTAGTTGGCACTGTTGCGTCACAGTGGGTAGGTTCTTGATTTGACTCTTTCTGTGTGGGAATTGCATCTTCTCCCTGTGCTTATGGTGTTGTGTCAGGAAGGGCATCTAATGTAAAAGAAAAAAATCCCTGCTTTGTTGTGGTGATACCTCTGGAAGAGGAAACAAAAACAAAATGTGAACTAACTTAAACACATCTGCAAGATATCTGGTGTGAGCAGCAGTCTTAAGGCCATTCCACTGCATCTCAACTGGGTTTAGGTCTGGAATCTCACTGGGTGAACTCTGCTTTTCTTAAGCCTTCTGCTCATGATGCTCCCTCCACCATGTAGGCATGTAGGCATGCAGTAGGCATGATGTTTTTTTAATGTTAGATAACTGTGACCTTGTTCTGCCGTACATATTGCAGAGTACTCTTTCTGTACAATTAAAATAGAGCTTCATCAGCTTACTAATCAATTCCCAAAAGTTTTACAGGTTGCCATGGTACCCTTTGAAAGAGTTCAGCCATGAGACAATGTCTCAGTGTTTCAATGTTTCTATTAGACAGCCAGCCAAAACAGCCAAAATAAAGCATCATAACAACAAAGTGACAGGTGTTGCAATACATCTCATAATTGTAATGTATTTTCCTTCATAAAATGTTGTAGATTTTATATCCTCACCATGCTATTATTGGTCATTTTACTATACTAATATGGCTGGTATGCCGAGCATGTAGAGTTTTTCAGCATGCATCCCTCAGGACGAAGTATCAAAACAGTATATAGTGAATAGCCATGGATGACAAGGTGTGCTCACCCTTAATCTGATCTGTAAAGTTACAGTGGTCAACATCAGCAACAATAACAGTTTCAAAACAGTTCTGAATGGTAAGTAATGAGGTTTGAGGTTTACTTGCTAATACTGTAAATGACCGAAAGATTCTGTGTTTAATTTGCAAAACTTCTATTGTTTATTTTACAATACAGTGCTACTCCTACCATTTATGAGGCAGGGTGGTCAAACCTGCTAGTGAATGTTGTCATATAAAATGTTGTTAATTTTAGCTTACAGACATCAAACTGCAGCATTTTCTACTGAAACTGAGCAATTATATATATATTATATTTAATTGATTTGATATTAGTGTTGTTTTTGCACTTGATTGTAAGACACACACACACACACACACACACACACACACACACACACACACACACACACACACACACACACACACACACACACACACACACACACTCTCTCTTACCACTTTTGCTGTAGCTGATGTGGAAGCCATGGTTCCTTTCACGTTTACCAGGTAACCAGCTGAGGTGGAATGCTGTATTGCTGGGGAGTATGGTGATGTTTGATGGAGGAACTGGCAAGAAATCAAGTTTAGGAGACAGAACAATAATAATAATAATTAAAAAAAACATTTGAATGGTCTATACTGTCTTTTTGTATGTAATTTGTTTGCTAAAACTTTAGTTAGTATAACGTTGTGAAATTAACCTGTTAAAAAGTTTTCTTAAAATACATGTTTTCTTGTGCAGTCCCTAACTTAATCTGACTATTATTTAGTAAAAAAAAAAAAAAATTAAATTATTTAAAAATTATTAAAATTAATTAAACAAAAAACTGGGGAAGCTGGAAATTTAATCAACAACCTTCAGACCGGTGAATGAAATGGTTGACTGCATCAGTGCATCTGATGAAGAATTTAAGACTAGCAGAAAAATCTCTGTCTAACCTCCTTCAAGTAAGGTGGCACCCCTCAGCGTGATGGGAGGTCCTTCTCCAGCTGCAGTGCGTGCTAGCACTTTGAAGATATAATAACTGCTGGGGTCCAGCTGGTCCAACAAAATCTGATTGACCTTTGAGTCGCTGATCATTTGCATCTGCAGGTGGCTGTCTTGACTCTCCACTTCTAAAGGATGAAACATAAACCAGGGGGATGTCAGCAACAGCAGAATACATATATATTCTTGATCTATGTATTTTTTAATTTTGAACTTGAACTACATATACTCAAAATTCCATTGCAGTTTATGATTGGAACATTTGCAACGTTTATTTTCCCACATTATGTAAAAATGAGTGTTAATGTCTCCCTGTGCATGTGGGGTTGTGTCCAGCGTAAAATTGGGCCAAACTGATGTCCGGACTATAATCCACTGTTTAGAGGGATTAAGCTGAAATGGTTGATGATGACTTGCAAAATACTTTGCAATCTAATAATTATAAAAAAGATCAGCATAAATTTAAATAAATCTCATTCTTACCAAACACTCAAAGCTTACCTTGCTGGTACTGCACCATATATCCAAGCAGGATGCCATTTTTTTCAAGTGGAGGAGTCCAGTAAAGCATAACTGAGCTCTCTGTAGGGCTCTCAAACACCAATGATGCAGGAGGCCCTGGAGCTGCAGAGGCATAAATACAGTTACAATGGCATTTTTTTCTCATTAAAAAATGTAATTCACTTTTGTAGGGTACTGTGACAACACAGGCCCACACCACAGCAGAATTATCCAGCTTTTCCATATTTAGCCACACTCAGGTTCAAATCATTTAGCATTTTCCCAGGAGTTACAGTATAAAGATGCATCCCTAATTTCAAAAGGGAAAAATGGAGAAGGGTAAGGTGGAGCTGAGTATTTGACATCCCTTAGACCTTTGCACTAAAGATGTGCTTGAAAACTTCAAGTCTTCTTAAGAGTGTCCATAAACAAGGTAGAACTCAGAGATTCTAGTGGCCATAATATAATACATTCCAGGAAAGTATCTCTGCCCCATCAAGTTTTAAGTATCACCCTCAGCTTTATTTTCTTATTAAAGAGCTGAGGGTGCATTTTCTTATTAAAGAATGTTCACCTAAAGAATGTTCACCCCCCAGTAGCTACATTTACTGTGGCACACATGCACAGTTAATCTGTTTTCTTTTAAACTCACCTCCCTCTGGGGTGTTGAATATGTGAGGTTGGGAGTGAGGACCTTCGCCTTTCTTGTTAAATGCAGTTAACACCAGTTCATACTGAGAGAACAGACGCAAATCAGTGACTTTTGCTGAGGTTTTTATGCCTTGAACCTCCACGACCCAGCTCTCCTTATGTCTCTGGCTTTTTTGCTCCAGTCTTTCTTTCTCCTCAACATGGTTGTGACTGTTAAGATATCGCCGACTTCTTTGACTTTGAGGACCCAACCTCCTGACATAGATCTGGCATAAGGGCAGGAAAAAAAATGTAAATGTGACTTATCATTGCAATGTTTATAAGTTGATCTAAAAAAATATATTGGCAATTGATTTGTCATAAACTGTTGCCTTTTTTGCTGTACAAGTTACATTTATCCATTCAAAATGTACATATACATATACATTTATATATACAAATTTACATATACATATACATAGCAAATATACTTCCTATACATACTCACACACTAATCAATGAATCCAGGGCAACATAAAATTTAGCATCTTGTCCTTTTTATGAACAAAGGACAAGATGGGGTGTTTGAATGGACAATGACTGCTCTTGTTCCAGCTTTGGCTTACTTCACTTAGTGAGCTTAACCTGTCAGTGTTTCGTTAGCATGTACGTTTCTTGATTAAGTTTTTCACGGTAACAGAATATGTTTCCGTACTTCAGAATCAGATTGACTAAAAGGTTAAAAAGTTCTGCTTTATTTGCAGATGATCATGAAAAAAGAGTTAGTTGCAAGCATACTTCAATTAGTGCATGGCTAAAGAAAGCTAATATCTCAGCTAATTTTTAAAAATTAAAAAGTATAATTTTTTGTATGTCTTGTGAGTGAAACAATTTAATAATTTATTAAAATGACTGCTTATTAATACCTTTGAAAAAGGATTTGAATTTGTAGTTTATATTTATAGTTGAAGTTATTCGTGACTTAAAGAAGTTAGAGGTTAATGAAAGCGTTAATGTGGAAACCGTGGCTGGCTCTTTTGTATGAAAGAAAAACATGCAAAATGTTGTAAAACTCATTAACACCAATTCCCAAATCCATTTAAATTTCTCAGATTGCTGTTATGCAACCAATAATATAAAAAAAAAATGAAAGAAAAAATCCTGCATGTTAGCAAGATAATATAGATTCTAGGAACTCCCATGAGCTAAAACGAGATTTCAAATAAAAAACATAAAAACGAAATTTCTGGATGCTCATTTTGAGAAAGTAGTTTTCAGCGCATATAATTTAAATTTGATTTAAATATTAATCCCTAAAGGTAAATAATACAAGGATAAAGATGTTTAATAGAAAAAATGAATGGTAAATAAGTTAGTACTAACAGGGGTTAAAGGGTTCAGTAGCCACATATTCCTATAAGATAAAGTTAAAACTTAAATTAAATTAAATTAAATTAAATTAAATTAAATTAAAATAAATTAAATTAAATTAAATTAAATTAAATTAAATTAAATTAAATTAAATCAATAACTGGTACCTTATATCCCAGCAGCCGACCTCGCACATTTTGAATATGGTTCCAGCTCACTCTCACTGTACTGTTCATCACAACAGTTGAAACACCACTAGGAGCATCTCCTGGCTCTGAGGATGGAAAAGTGAAATAAACAATCAGTGCATCAATACAGTAGTAAGAGTGAGAGCAAATATTCCACACAACAGCTCTGAAATTACATATCTGAGGAGAGCTTGTCAGAGTTTGCTACATTCCCATGTAGAGATTTGTCCTTGCGAAGCAGGAAAGCCAAACCAACCCATTATTATTCCTTGAAATGTACATTTCCAAACTCATTTCCAGATGATGCACAGTTTTATTGGAGAAATGATTTAAGATTGCAGAAAGGCTTCCATTCTATTAACACGTCTGGGGACAAAATTCAGGAAAGCCATATTCCTTCAATAGTTCAGCTGACCCAATTAATTAATTAATTTATTTAACCATTTATCTACATGCCATGCATAAAAATGCAGGCTGTTCATTTGGACTACATTCTGAGGGTGCTGTGTATGAATCCATCCATCCATCCATCCGTCCATCCATCCATCCGTCCATCCATCCATCCATCCGTCCATCCATCCATCCGTCCATCCATCCATCCGTCCGTCCACATCACTGCTGCCTGCACAAACTAAAAACTCTCACTGTGATTTCAAAGCAGTGCCTCGTACTATAAAAACATGAATAATTTACATACATTAAAGTACATACACACATACATACATTAAAGTTCTTAATATATGTGAAGTGATATATGTGATATATATATGGTATATGTGATAACTTCACTACAAATGACATCCTCTTCAGTGGGATTTTGTTTCAATTTTGGTGGTTTTAGCACATACAGTTATGATTTTACTATGGTTCAGTGAGATTATGTATATTTGTTTGCATGTTATTTGTATGCAGAACTAGCCTTTTGGTCAGAGTAGTTAGTTTAGGATTAGAGTCTAATTACACAACCCATTTAGATTGAAATATTTCGAGTTTTGTGGCCATAGTGAATGACCCAAAGTTCTAGATGACATACTGTCCTCTCCAGAGTGTCCAGTCTTAGGTTCTGGTTCTGGTCCTTTTCCAACAGAGTTGACAGCCTGGACTTTGATTTCAAATGGGGTGTAGGTTCCTGTGTTGTTTACTAGAAGTGGTGGAGATGTTACAGTAGCATCTTTCCATTGTGAGTCTGTCTCCTTAGCCTCTCGCCAGAACACCTTGTACTGGAAGCCTGGGCCATTTTGCAAGCGCTTTTTAGTCTCCTGCAATGAGATGCAAAACAAATTAGAAAAAGAAAAAACAAACAAAAAGCAACTGTCCCAACTGTGAGTACATTGATGTAAAAATATCATTAACCAACATTTTACTCCCAACAGAACATAAACAACTATATTATCAGCACTTTGTTTAAAAGTCTTCATTTCTGATGGTATGCGGTTGCATGAGTGTCTATGGCGTGGACAGCTTACACATCTGGAAAGGTAAAAAAGTATGTAGAGGTTTTAAAGCAACATATGCTCCCACCCAGACAACGCCTCTTTCAGGAAAGGGCTTGCATATTTTAGCAAGACTGTGGTAAACCACATACTGCATCCATCACAGCAAGATGGCTTCACAGGGGAAGTGTCTAGGTGCTGAACTGGCCCGCTAAAGTCCAGACCTTTCACCATCAGAAAATATTTGCTGCATCATGAAGGAAAAATTTGGCAGCAAAGACAGAGTTGACTAAAATAGAAGGGGATTTCACACAATGACAGCACCCTGTTCCAAGTTTATTTGAGAAGTGTTGTTGCCATCAAAAACAAAATGAGCCATTTTTTTTCCATTGGGAATAAAATATGGGTGAATGAGATTTTCACATCATTATCCCCTGGTTTCAAATACATTTTACACAGCATCCCAACTATTTTGGAACTGGGGTTGTAGTACAGTAAAAGAAAAAGGCAGATATACAGTAAAATGAAGTACTTACATGCCATGTGATGATCAGAGTCCCTGGGTCTGAGGAGATACTTTGCACACCAGTGGGATTTGTGTCAGGAACTGTAGGAAGATAAGCAGTAGGAAATGTTCTTATAAATGCTCAGAGTTAGAATCATACACTAACACTTCAAAGATATTTTTCTATTCTTGCAGCTTTCTAACTTCATCTGTTTTCATGCAAAAATGGCAGTCCTGACATTTTCCTGTGATTTTCAGTACAGGATGGCATTCTTGCAAAAATTCTTCAATAAACTCTATGGTGATATCTCTGGAAGATCAGTAGATGGGAATATGTGTGAGTGTACCAGGAAATCTTCCAGAGAATTTATTGCAAGTGCAAGAGTGCTAAAAAAGTTGTTAAAAAGAATTGTTGAAGTTACATGTTTTTATGTTGTGGTTTGTGTTTCAAGTGTCGTTTGCAAAGCTCTGTGATTAATGGGTCATCATCAGCTTGTCATTAAAGTATCCAGCCTCAGTAAGTCTGTTAATGACACAATCATTTACATCAGGGTGTGCTGTGAAGCAGGAAAACATCTAAAACATACAGGACAGAGCCCCTCGAAGACTGGAACTGGACACCTCTGATACCAACTAGTCTTGTGATTACAACCAGCTTCAGTTTACCACATAGCCCATCAAATTTCCAATGCAGTCATCTGTGTCATTTACCAGCAGGTTGTGTGCTGTGGTCATCTGAGGGTTCACTTGGGCTGCTTTTGCCAATTTCATTGACAGCAATAACCCGGAAACGGTAGGTGCAGAAGGGTCGGAGAATCAGCTGCACATGGTTGAAGTCTCCGGATATGTTTGTCCACTTCCTCCATTCTCGCTTTCCCTCCTCTGACTTTGGTTCTTCCTGGGCTTCCACAATAAAATCTGCAATAATACGGCATTGTTAGTAATAATCTTCACCAAACTCTTTGGTGATATCTTGGTCTTGGTGAATAATCATGTTCTGTGTCTCTGGAAAGCGCCAAGCAACTATTTGTGTTGTGATAGATGCTATATAAATACAATTTAAACGAAAATTGAATTATTCTGATGGCTACAGACATAATATCTTTCTAGCAAGTGACATTTTTTTGTCATCTTCATGGTTTCTCAACAAATTGAAATGCTTGTGAGGAAAACAAACCAGAATGACTATATGGCCTTTCCATGATGTGGGTACGCCCATAGCTTTATAAGGTATACCAGGTGTACCTAATAAAGTGATGAGTGTGTGTGACCGCCATATTGGATGGCATTTTCACATAAGCTGATTTCAAGCATGGCCATATATATGATGTATTTTTGGGTGTCTGTTACCTGTGATGGGACTGTTGTGCGAGGGTCCTGGGATCCAGCCGAGAGTAAGGAAGAAGTTCTCAACATTAGATATTGACAGGGAACTGGGGGGACTTGGTGGAGCTAAGGGCCCAACAGAAAACTGTTAACACTGCACATAAAATATTACAAAGACTACATGCGTACAGAGGGACATACCTAAAACAGTGATAGAGCCCGTGGCAAAGACACGGTCCAGTTCCGTGCGCACCTCACACGAATATTCTGCATTGTCATGTAATTGGATATTTGTCACTTTTAACGTGTTATTCTCAAAGATTGTATACCTGAACACACAAAGAAACAACAATATACATGTAATAAAGCTCTGCGGAAAAACTTACTTTGCCTCTTTAAGGGGACATATTATAAAGAATGAACTTTTTCTGTGTTTGAGTGCATTTATTTCAGTCTTTGAAGTGACTACACTCTCACAATTTCCAACAGAACAAAACCCTATTACTTCTTTTGAGGATGCCTTAGTCTTAAAATATATAAATCAGTGAGTCATTCAGATTTACAAAGTAAATATATTGTCTTTAAGTGTTTACTTGTCATCTGGTGATGACTCCTGGATTAGGGATCCATCTTTCTTCCATAAGACTTCATAATTACGCAGCCTTGGATCACTGTAGAAATGGCAGTCCAGGAAAACAGTAGTCCCTCTGACAGATTGAAAATCCTGAGGACCCCTAAGTATCACAGTTTGATCTGACAGAAACAGAGAAATAAAGAACAGCAGTTTTGTCATAATCTTCTTTTCTAAAGATTTTAAGGTTTTATTGCCTTTAATTCCTGGTAATGTTGTCATAATTTAAAAAATGTTCTTAGAATCCAGAATATAATTTGGGTTAACAATAAAAAATAACAAATACATTAGGAGAAAAAGAATTTCTGAGCATTTCTGAGGATTCCTTGGGAAACATTTTAAAATATTGGCACTTTTTTTTTTTTTTCTCATTTGCGACTCACTGAAGACTTCCAGGTTAGCAGTAATGGAAATATTTGTGTTTTTGACGGAGCAGCTGTACACTCCGCTGTCTTCATGGCTCACGTTTGTTAGCTCGATTGTTCCATTGGTCAACAGGGAAATCCGAGGATCTGAGAGCAGAGGAACCATGTTTTCATGTTCCCTACAGATACACAAACATATTGATAGTTAAAAATGAAATCCATCAGTGCAAGTGTGTCCCTTTTGTTAGTCATGGTTAATTCCTGTTAAAATACACTGTATGTCAACAGCAGGATCAGAATATCTCACTGTCTCAGACAAAGAAAGAATTTTCCTCATTTTTCAGTCAATGGATTTTAAACATAAGTAGATCAGAAATGACGACAAAGGAGAGTGAAAGGCAGCAACAAAAGAAACTGACTATATAAAGAAAGTTGTAAAATGTATTGCCTATCATTGTGAAAAACATTTGCCTGCTAGATAATGGAAATCATGTTGTGTATATAATAGAGGACAGCAAAACCTCTGCACTAAACAGTGAAAATGACACAAAATTTCACATAAAATGTCATCATGCCTAAATTAAAAGATAAATGACTTAATGCAGTTATTCTATAATGATATTATAACAACAGAAGGATAAAAACAAACTTCTAAACAAGATGCTGAGTAAAATGCAAATTCAGATTTATATATCTTATTGATTGCGAATATAATAAGGGTTTATAAGATTTATATATCTTATAAACCCTTATTATATTCGCAATCAATCATAAAAAACAAAATATGATAATGATAGTTCATGATTTCATAATCAGTATTACCTTATTTTAAATTTGATGGCAACAACTGGAAAGGCAAATGATACTAAAACAAACAAAGAATGCCCAAACATCTGGGGCAACATTTTGCAACTAATTAAATTAAACTGCCACAGGTCAGTGACACGATTGGGGATAAAAAGAGGAGATAGGCAGAGACTCTCAGAAGTAAGCATAAGCAAAAGATCACCAATTTGCAAAAAAAAAAAAAAGAACTGAAAAACTGCTTCTACAAATTGTGAAACAATTTCAGAATAATGTACAACAGGAAAATTGCAAAAGCTTTGAACATCTCATTGTCAAGGTATTAAAGAAAGAAATGCTCCCATGCAGGTGACATCTTTTTCATAGAAGGCCTCACACCTTCCAGAAGTTATATACCAAACCACACAAGAAATCCCTAACAAAAGCATGTCTTTCAAGTGGAAGAGCCTAGGGGGGTTAGCTAGGCATGCCTGCAGACCAGACTTATCACCAAGGGAATTTTTGACAATTCTTCCAGAAGTGCATTTGCGAGGTCACACCTTGGTTGTCTTGGTATGCTTAAGCATTCAGTTCCCTTCACTGGAACTAAGGGGCCAAGCCCAGCTCCTGGAAAACAACCCCACACCATAATCCCCCCCAAACTTTGCACTTGGCACAATGCAGTCAGACAAGTACCGTTCTCCTGGCAATCGCCAAACCCAGACTTGTCCATCAGATTGCCAGATGGAGAAGCGCGATTTGTCACTCCAGAGAATGTGTCTCCACTGCTCTAGAGTCCAGTGGCAGCGTGCTTTACACCACTGCATCTAACGCTTTGCATTGCACTTGGTGATGTATGGCTTGGATGCAGCTGCTTGGCCATGAAAACCCATTCCATGAAGCTCTCTGCATACTGTTCTTGCTCCTGAGAACAACCCATTCTTTCACTAACAGTCTGCATGCCTAGGGGCTTGATTTTATACACCTGTGGCTATGGAAGTGATTGGAACACCTGATTCCAAATATTTGGATGTGTGAGCAAATGCTTTTGGCAATATAGTGTCTCTCTCTCTCTCTATATATATATATATATATATATATATATATATATATATTTATATATATTTGTATTGAGCTTAGTAGTGGGCATTGTTGCCTCATAGTTGCCTCAAGTGGGTATTGAAAATGTGTGTGTGTATATATATATATATATATATATATATATATATATATATGTATATATATATATATATATATATATATATATATATATATATCTATATATATATCTATATATATATATATATATATATATATATATATATATATATATAGAATATATATATATATATATATATAGTTCCTGGTTCGATTCCCGGCCTGGTGGGTCTTTCTGTGTGGAGTTTGCATGTTCTCCCCGTGCTTGCGTGGGTTTCCTTCGGGTACTCCGGCTTCCTCCCACAGTCCAAAAACATGCAGTGTAGGTTAATTGATCTTTCTAAATTCTCCCTAGGTGTGAATGTGAGTGTGATTGGTTGTTTGTATGTGGCCCTGGATAGACTGGCGACCTGTCCAGGGTGCGTCGGGATAGGCTCCGACAGACCCCCGTGACCCGGAAACGGATAAAGCGGGTATAGATAATGGATGGATATATATATATATATATATATATATATATATATATATATATATATATATATATATATATATATATATATATATATATATATATATATATATATACATAATACATACTATTTCTTACCATGTAACATGTGGTCGAGGGGAGCCAAAAGATTCACAGTCCAACATGATTTTTTTGCCTTCAAGGGCCCTGTAAACAACCCCATCAGAGGACAGGATCTGAGGAGGAAGCTCTGAGAGACAATGACAGAGATACCATCATCAATCAACCCCTCATTTCAAATGCAAAAGTCTAGAAAGTAACAAACACAGATCCTATGCACATACCAACAACGAACAAGAAGGTATTCAGGAGGATGGACCCATGTTTGTTGGTGGCTTCGCACTGATACACAGCTGTGTCAGCATATTCCACATCCCTCAGAATCAATGCAGTGCTTGTTATACTCCGGCGTGGATCATCATCCACCGCTACACAGAAGTTGAGATAAAAAAGGAAACAAGACATGAAGAAATTTACAAAATGTGCAAAATATTGTATGATTGTGTCTTGTATGAGGTTTCATCTGTGTCCTCTCTTTTTATATAGTTTCTTTTTTCTGTGCCTTTCTCTCTATAGTCAGGGTCTAAATGTGGCCTCCCTAAATATTAGAGCCTTTATAATAATTAGAAAATCTACATCAAATATATTCTATGTAAAACCTTAAACATTTATATGGAATGACTGGGGTTTATGATTTTATGGGAAATATCCTTAGGCATACATTTTAGAGCAAAGGTTGAGTTTTGTTTTCTTTAAAATTAAAGTTGAATTTATAGGCAAGGGAAGGTAAGTTTATTTGTATAGCACATTTTAGCAACAAGACCATTTAAGGTGCTTTACATAATAAAAATTTGAAAAGTAAAGACAAAAAAAAATATGAGTTACAGTGCAGCGGCAGAATAAATAAAAGTTAAAGAGACTTAAGTTAGAGTTACAATTTAGTACTGAAATTAATTTTGTTCCAATCTAAATTTAAAATAATTTAGTCAAACTCAGCTGTAAACAAATTAGTTCTTAACTTTGATTTAAAGGAAATGAGTGTTTCAGCATTCCGGCAGTTTTGTGAAAGTTTGTTTTAGATTTGTGGAGCATAAAAGCTGAATGCTGCTTCTCCAAGTTTTGTACTGTTTCTAGGGACACAGAGCAGACCTGAAACAGAAGACCTGAGGTCTCGATAGTTGATATGTCAAAAAGTCTCAGATGTATTTTTGTCCTTAACATTCAGTGATTTATAAACTTACAGTATTTATATTTATATACAGTATTTATATTTATAAAGAATTTTAAAATCTATTCTCTAAAATACAGGCAGCCACTGTAAGGACCTCAGAACTGGGTTAATGTGGTTTCCTTTCTTTTTTTATTTTTTTGTTCTTGAACTGAAGACAATTATGGTACATCCACTCACTGATTTGCATCTAAGTAAAACTTTGTTAAAGAAAGCTGTGGGTAAAATATCAAGAGAACAAGAAGATGAGTTTAGTTGATCCATAATACCCTCCAGGTTTTTGTAGTTAATTGGGTAAAATTGTGTCATTTTGTCCAAACTAGTTTTGATTGGACATAGCACTGTTCCCAGACTTGATATTCATGCACTTAATGCGCTTCTAATCTTATGGATTTTTTTTCAGTAAAGACTTTAGCAAATGCATTGCAGGCCTTAGTAGAGTTCAGACGCTACTGATACAAAAGGGTCCACAATAGCAAAAAAGGCATGACTGTTATTGATGTTTTGTTGATGATTTCAGAAAAGATTGATTACCTTGCATTCCTCAGTTGTGAATTATATCTGCAAAGTCTCTTTTTGTAGATATCATAGTGAATCTGAAGTCCAGTCTTTTGCTACCTTTGTTAGGCTTTTTGACACTCTCTTTTTTCACTTCTTACTAGTGGGGCATTTCGCCACTGAGATTTCTTCTTACCAGAGACAACTTTCACTAGTTTCACTAGTGAGAGCAATGGAATCAATGATATCTGAAATTTTAGGATGAAAGTTATCTCAAAGATCACTTACTGAGTGACAGGGCAGAGTAGAGGTGGACCTTAAAATGCATTTTTTAAATTACTTCTTTTTGGCTACTCAAGTGGATGAAATTGTGCTTTCAAAGAAAATAGAAAATTGGTCGGACAGGGCCACATCTTTTTAGCACATCAAATAGTTCTTTAGCCCCTCTGTCTTTAGGGTTGTCAACATGGATGTTAAAGTCTTCCACAATGATTAAACAGTCACAGTCAACACATATTACAGACAGCAGGTCATTGAAATAACTGAAAAAGTTTTTTTACTTAGATGGAGAAAAAAAGATGGTTAGGGCAGAGCTGTAATATAAAACCAAGCTTCTGAATACCATGGTCTTTTTAAAATGATGAATTAAAAAGTGGTAAGTGGTATTAATCCATCCATCCATTATCTATACCCGCTTTATCCGTTTCCGGGTCACGGGGGTCTGTCGGAGCCTATCCCGACGCATATCAGGCGAAAGGCAGGGGTACACCCTGGACAGGTCGCCAGTCTATCCAGGGCCACATACAAACAACCATTCACACTCACATTCACACCTAGGGAGAATTTAGGACGATCAATTAACCTACACTGCATGTTTTTGGACTGTGGGAGGAAGCCGGAGTACCCGGAGGAAACCCACGCAAGCACGGGGAGAACATGCAAACCGTGCTGCCCGTAAGTGGTATTAATATGAAATGGTATTTAAAAAATTTTTTTTAAGCAACGTTAAAGACCAAACAGACTTGGCAATAATGCTGAATTATTACTGATTATATTTGTGGAAATTTCAAACTTATTTGGGCTTAATAGAAATCAAAAAAGTGATTCCTTCCCTTATTTAGTGGTAGAAGGTGAAAAGGATCATAAGTATTCATTCTGTTTAAGCCCTAACATTAAGGTAGCTGTGCAGAAGCTCAGCAAAGAGGTAAATGACATGGACAATGTTTATGTTAGAGAAACTGTTTTAAATAAGCTGGTAAAAAGAAGACACGAAATTAACTCCTTCCTACAAGAAACAGCAAAAAAAGCTTTGGTCAAACTGTGTGTAGTTTGCATGTTCTCCCCGTGCTTGCGTGGGTTCCCTCCGGGTACTCCGGCTTCCTCCCACAGTCCAAAAACATGGATACTAGGTTAATTGATCATGCTGTAATGCCCATAGGTGTGAAGTGAGCGTACATGGTTGTCTGTCTTTGTATGTGGCCCTGCGATGGACTGGCGACCTGTCCGGGGTGTACCCCTGCCTTTCACCTGCAATGTGTCGGGATAGGTTCTGACAGACCCCCGTGACTCTGAGAAGGAGTAAGCGGGTATAGATAATGGATGGACAATCTTAAACTGGATCTTTAACTGGTCAGGAAGATGTGAAGGAAAGCCAGTACTGGAGTAATGTGTTCATTTTCATGTGTTCATTCATCATTTCCTCCCTGTCAGAAATATGGACAACAGCTAATAAAAGCATGAATAAACCTATCAAAATTTTCTGGAGTAAGATGGGCCTTAAGCTAAAAATATTGGTCTTACTAATTAATTTGTTTATCATGTTTAAAATTATACCAAAACAATCACACAAAATGAGAACACCCCCCCCCCCCCCCCCAAAAAAACAAAAACATTTTACTGTGCAAATACATACATTTCTGTCTTATTCTTATTAATATTAAGGATGTATGCAAAGTCTAAAAATGTATTTGATGTTTTTAATTTTTCTTTTAAGAATTACTGTACCTTTAAATAAAGAATTGATACTTCATTATAATATAAGGCTTTCTATTAAAAATGTTTTAACTAAAAAAAAAAAAAATCTTAAAAAGATTATTACAGTTAAAAAATGTCAAACCTTCTATGGATTGTCCGTTGATGCTCCAGGAGATGGTGGGGGTTGGTATGCCCTCAGCCAGGCAGTCAAGTCTTACAGTTTCCCCTGGAGCATATTGCTGGTTCTCAGGCTCCTTCAGCCAGTAAGGAGCCGCTTTAAAATAAATAAAAGTTGAGTTTTTATAAAATTAGCACAGAAAAGGCAAACATATTAAAACATTTATTATTATGAACCTACCACAATCATCATTAATGCAATCATATGAAAAAGAAAGTATACCTCTGTTAAAATGCTTTATGTATCAAGACATTATAAATCAACTAGAACTAGAAATCACCATAGCCAGGTGGAAATTTGAAGAAAATGGCAAAATGTAGCTCAAACATTTGACTCTTGAAATAATGCTAGAAGAGAGGAGTTGGAGAAAGGAGAAAACATTTAAAAGAAGAATATTTGCTAAAGAGAAGAAGATGGGCCTAAGACAGAAAGACAAGTTGAAGAGAAGATGTCAAAAGAGAGAGAGAACAGAAAGGGAAGAGAAGAGGTTAAAGTTTAAAGGTTAATATTTCAAATAGTACAAAACATTTTAAAAATCTGAATTCAAATGGTAATAGCTTAAAGTCTTGCTAGTAGTTTAAAGTTTGAATGGTGTCTCGAGCTGCAAGTATGCTGAAGTAATAAAGTCTTAAAGTGGGGGAAATCTTTCAAAGATTTTATATCCCATTTATATTTCAATGGGCCTTGGATTTTGGAAATCCTGGAATATCTTAAAAAGCTCAAGGAGTTGAAGGACAAAAAGTCATAGCTTCTTAACAGCAGCATTCAATTGTGATCACCGAATGCTGCTTTACTGCATTCAACGAATAATAATAAAGAGAAACTATGTCAGATAATGATTTGAGCTTGTTTCACACGTAGAGGGCCTTGGTGTTTCCTGTCATTGAAGGAGCATGTGGGAGTGGTGGCCTAGTGGTTACAGTGGTGGGCTTGGGCGTGGAGGACCCAGGGCTGGCTACAATTGTAAATCACTGAGCAAGGCCCTTAACTCCCAGTTGCTCCCCGGGCGCTGATGCTAGCAGCCCACTGCTCACTAGTGAAACTAGTTGATGGGTTAAAAGCAGAGGTCCAATTTCGGTGTGTATCGTACATACATCATGTGCACGATGTACATACTGACAAGAATGGTAATGAAAAAAAGAAGCATGTACTCCTCTGTGTAAGGCAAGGAAAAGAAAGTTTATTTGTATAGCACAATTCAACATTATGGTGGTTTAAAGTGCTTTACAGAGAAATGTCACATAAATAAAAAGCATGATTTAAAATGTGAAAGAAAGAGAATAGAAAAAATCAGTTGTTCAAATATAATTACGTTTTGAGACTTAAGCTTAAACATAAAACAGTGTGAATGCAAATGCAGCAGAGAACAGGTCTGTCTTCAACCTGGATTTAAATAACCTGAGTGTTTCAGCTGATCTGAGGGAGTTTATTTCAGACATGTGGAGCATAGAAGCTGAAGGAAGCTTCTCCATATCTGGTTCTGACTCTAAGAACTGATAAAAAAGAAACGGATCTAGATGAACTCAGGGGTCTGTGTCTTTATACTGGGTCAGGAGGACACCGATGTATTTTGGTCCTAAACCATTCAGAGCTTTATAGACCAGCATCAGAACTTTAAGGTCTATCCTCTGACGGACAGGGGGAGAGTGTAAAGACCTCCGATCTGGAACTGATGTGGCACATCCTGTAATTTATCTCCTCGATGCATGTAACAAGAGCCTGTACAGGGCCTCTGTCTCCTGGTGACATTGTAATATATATCTGCATGTCATCTGCATAGCTGTGGTAGTTTATTTTGTTGTTCTTTATAATTTATGCTAATGGGAGCATGTAGATGTTAAACAGAAAAGGTCCAAGGATGGAACCTTGGGGAACTCCACATGTGATTCTTGTCTGCTCAGTCACAGTCACTTATTGACACAAAGTATTTCTTGTTCACAACAAGACAACTTGTGTTGTAATAGACGCTATATAAAGAAAACTGAATTGAATTTAACTCCACATGTGATTCTTGTCTGCTCAGATGTAAAGTTACCTATTGACACAAAGTATTTCCTGTTCTTTAAGTATGTTTTGAACCAGTTTAGAACAGTTACATAAAGACCTGCCCATTTCTCCAGTCATTTAAGTAATATATTGTGGTCAACTGTATCCAATGCAGCTCTGAGATCCAGCAAAACTAAGACTGACAATTTTCCACTGTCTGTATTCAAGCATATGTCATTTAACACTTTGGTGAGCGCCGTCTCAGTGCTGTGGTGCTTTTTAAATCCTAACTGGAAGGCGTACAAAAGTATTTTAGGAGATTAATGTCAGGCTATTTGTTTGCATTCATATCCATAAATTCACATCCATAAATTTCAAATTCCAATTCAAAATACACTATCAATCCCAAAAGGGTAATAATAACAATATAAATAACAAAATAAATAACAATAACTAAACCATGGCTGAGTTTAGGTCAATGGTCCCAAAACATGAATGATCCCAAAAACACCAGAGAATCTATACCAGAATGGCTGAAGAAAAAGAAAAAAAAAACACAAAAAAGGAATCCATGTGTTGTAACCTAATTACAGTCTAGAACTGAAACCAAAGGAAATTCTACAATATAGCTTTTGCCTGGAGTACATGCCAGTTAACTGAACAAACATCATAAAAAAGACTGGGACAAAATACCTCCACAACAAATCCACATAATAATAATAATAATAATAATAATAATAATAATAATAATAATAACAAAATGGTGTATAATGTTATGTCTTGATATTCATAATTGGTTCCTTTTATCTAATTTTAAGGCCTGGCATGGCTTCAAACCATAGGATATTACTCTTACAAAACTCTTTTAATTAGATTAAAAGATGTAGTTTAAACAGTTTCTTTTTTGTTGTTGTTGCAGAATTTTCTTTTCTGTTGTGGAATATATGACATCACTGACAAATAAAATGGATGATCTTTTACCATGAAGAAAGACACAATAGGACTATGGAGAATGCGGCATTCAAAGTGTATAACAAGACATGGCTGAATGACTGTTATTCTCAACTCAAATGCATCTCTTTTTGCCTGAAAGCCAAAAAGCTTTACACGTTTTTCAGAAACTGTGAAGCAGGAAGAGTAATGGAGGCACTAAAATGAATGAATGAATAATGAATGGCACTGCTTACAATTCAAACAGAGAGAAAGTGCCACTTTTACTCCCTTCTTCTAATTCCTAAATACCAGGAAAGCAGCCAGGAAACTTTGTGGTTACACATGGAGTGGGGGATGTTGACTATGTGGTTGTCCTTTCTGGTAAGTCTGTGAAAGCACAGATTTGTCCTTATCAAACCCCTGAAAGCATAGAGGGAAGCTATACTGTTTCTCAATGAGTTTGATGAAAGACAGAGATAAAATGAAGCCAGATTGTCCAAATTCCACCGAGTCCAATCAACTCCACGACTTTGTGACTATCATCTCTCATCCTCCCAGAGAGCATATGTTGCCCTCTTTGTAAAAGTGCTTGCTGGTGACCTCAAGATAAAAGCAGCTCTGACAGTAATGAAGCACTTATATACACCATTTTAAAGGTAGGACAGTTTTGCCAATATTTTGAATTGCTGTGTACATGTATGACCTAGATGTGGTGTTTTTGGTTGTGCTTCTGTTTTGGCTGAGGAAGTAGTAACAGAAACAAATTAGAGGGGAAACAGTTCTGTGTATTAGTACATTATGGTGTCTTGGAACACACAGCTCTAAGCACTACATTTGTTTTAGTCAGATGTTTACACGATACTGTTTTCAAGAAGCAGCAAGCGTCTGCTAAACAGAAGATTGGCAACATGATCTGAGACATTTATACTGCACATCAAAACATCCGGCAAGGAACCGAATTACTCATTGACCTTGACGTCTTCATGTGTGTGTATGATTAAGAAAGAGCTGCAGAGACTAAAATTATTAAATTTCATGGATGAGTCATGTCGTCCTCATCTATAATGATGACAACAACCACATCACAGCAGGAGGTTAATGTGATGGCCTAAGTGAGGCAGGATTGGCTCACTGCTGGTGAAGAACTATTGCTTCACAAACACAACTTCTCTTTTATTTTTACACTGACTAGATTTGACAGATGTGGGTCAGTTTGTCTCAGGAAGTCTGAGGTGGCAGCCACCCTATACTATTGAATATTGAAAGAGCCAGAATGGGAAATAAAGCATAACACTATAATATATATAACGCTATTAAAGTGTTGAGGTGAGCTGGTAGAAGGGTGATGCACTTATACATCACCTCATGGAGCACCCATTTAGACTCTGTTTCATAAAAAAATAAGACCTGTATCTTCTTTCAGTTGCCTTAACAATCAAGCACATAGAATGACTTCTAACACAGCAGTGACCTGTTCACATGCATATCCAGTGTTGTGTGCATATCGTGTTCAGGAGCCTACCTTCCACAGTGACAGTGAATGAGTGCTTGATGGATCCATGGCTGTTAAAGGCATAACATTCATACTCTCCGTCGTCATCCTGGGTGATGCTGTCAAAGTAAAGCCAACGATTATGATTTTCCAACTGACCCCTTGTTTTGTTCAGATGTCCATCCTTCTTTTTCCATTCCACCTTGGGAGTGGGTCTGCAGAGACAAAGATAGTGATGGCAAGCTTAACATAGAACTATAAACAGAAAGAACTAAGACTGCGTGGCATAGTTGATCACAGAAGTAAGCAAGGAAATGTGTGGGAGATAATAGATTTAGGGACCAGAGAAAAAAATAGAGTTTAATGAATATAGATATTGAGAATTATGTAATAGTCAAACAATATGATATTCCTCTTATGCTCTAAAGACTGGATTTCTAGGTGAAGAAGGGAAATTGAAGTGAGTACAAAATATCACCACAACAAATAGCATGGTTTGCTTAGTAGTACAACATGAAACAAAGCATCGAATAGCAAAACATATAAATATTCAAGTCTCTTATAACCACCTTATAACTTTTATTATTAAAACCCCCCCAACAAATCCAATAATTATATCTTCTACTTTTCCTTTCAGCTTTTCCCTTTAAGGGTCGCTCTGACTCTTGTAACCCTACCCTCTCCATCATCTTGTGTCAGTAACTAATCGTCTCCTCTGTCAATTTGTACATAAATCTCCACTAGGACTCCTTCCTGGAAGTTCCAATCTCGTCATCCTTCTCTGCATAAATCAAGATTAAGTGAAAACAGGCCCCCAATAAGGTACAGTACTTATATACTTATATACCCATATATATATATATATATATATATATATATATATATATATATATATTACATACATGAATAAACAATGTGTCAGAAGTTGCGTAGGGGATACTGTCACACAAACATACTAAGATCCTTACAGGCCTTTGGGGATGCATTCAAGGGTCACACTGTGTCCCCTGAGTGTCTGCACAGAGGTGTGGAGGCCGGAGGGATGGAAGAGTTCAGGTTTTCTATAATGATCAACATTATTACCTGGGGAGGGAAGGAGAAACGGGTCACATGAGATCAATACACTTTAAACTGTATTTCATTACTCATGAAAGAGTGGAATCCAACACCAGCTTTACCAAATAATTGCTTCTGGTAGATAAAAATGTTTTCATGATCATTTTATAAGATGGAAAACTATGTCATATATGGATTGTATTATTTTGAGGTAGGCAAATCAAGTAGATTTTGAAAGTAATAAGTGGCCGGAAACTCCTCATATAAAATGTTTATTTCAGTAAGATTTGCTAAGTACTTTATAAACCTAGAAGTGGGTTTGTTTGAAGGGAAGTGACAATGAAAAAATACATTCTTGTGGCCATTCCTGGTTTGTGCCACGTTCTTAAACAGTATAAATGCACATTACACTGTTTCTTACTGCAGCACAAAATAGTATTTGAGGTAGGATTTGTTTTGTGTTTCTCTGGTATCACAAATAAAATATTCTGTCAAACTTCAAAGTTCAATCTGCAAATCTATCTGCCAGTCAAGCCAACTTTATCCAGTTCCCTGGATTTCATCCACAGATGTTTAGATGACATTAAACTCTGGCTATCTCAAAACTTTCTCTGTTTAACTCTGTTTAAAATGAAAAGCCCTCCAGTAGTATCTTGGCATCAAGACCTACGATCTTGTCCCAGGATAGAGAGTGATTGATAAATCCCTGAAATGCTTTGATTATTGTATTTATAATTGAGATACACGAGGAAGTGTGTATTGCACAACTTACTGAGACATAGTTCCTAATTTAAAAGGTCACTTTGACCAGTTAAAACACTAAGAAACATCCTAAGCTGTCCTTAAATTGAAGTATGTGCTGTCAGTGTTTAATTTTGAGTATTCATAATCTACAATCCAACTAAACCAAAGCATTTTGATTTATTTAAACTGAATGCAACCAAAATAATTTTTTCTAAGTTAATCTGTCATCGAATGCAACAATTTGAAGACCCATCAGAGCCTGAAATAAACTTATTTATATAATTGCTTTTTACTTTCTGTTTGAAATTTGCAGTCTGCATATGCATGTGTGTGCACTCACTTGGCATGACAGTGAGCCTGATGGAAGTCTCAGGAAGAATTGTCCTGGCAGCTACATACTGGGCATTGCAGGTATAATCCTCTCTACTGTCAGAGAGATGAAGATTTGAAAAGTACAGGTTTCCATCCAGGCCAATCATAATTCTATCACTCTGCTTAATGTGCACCATCTCTGTGAAACAGAAGACATAAACAGTTAAGAAAGTTCAAAGGATAATGTTAGTAAAACACAAAAGAGAATATGAAAATGAAAAGAACTAGAACAGGAAGTTTCACAACTCCAGAACAAAATCCTCACTGAACAATTTTCATGTACTTCAGTATTTGAGTGTAAAGTGTAGCTTTAACAAAAGTGACACTTTTTTGTCAAGAGAGAAAATGCCTCAGATGGAAAAAAAAAACGATAAGGACAAGGAGAGATTAAGAAATGTGAAGTCTAAACACATTAGCTGAAAGCACTGCATTCATAAGGCAAAGGCAATGCAGCTTTGTGGTGTACGATCTGTCCAAGCAGTCTCTGAGCTGTAATAATGGATGCAGAAAAATTAGTAAGCACACGGCTGCTGAACCTTTATTTACTTAGAGCCAAGCAGAATATGCAGACTGGATAACAAAAAAAGTGCCTGTAATAGATAAACCAGACAAAAGCATAAAACCAAGCTGGAAGACGGTCTCACTCTTGTCCATCCAGTGGATGAGTGGAGGAGTGGAGCTCTCTGGAGGGTTGCAGGTCATGATGAGGCTTTCTCCCTGATAAGCTTTCTTGTGAACTTTGTATTGTTTAACAAGGACTGGTTGAGCTGAAAGACAAAACAGAAAAAAAAATTAGCTTCTACATCACATTTTGATAAAACGGACAGTGACAAAAGCAGGGATTAAAACTGTTCTTTTTTTTTTTTTTGCATGGCAAGGAAATCAAAGGTGCTTTGCATAAAACATGAAAAAAGTATTAAGAAAGCTCTGCATCCTGCGTCACATCTGCTGTAACACAGTTTATGAAACATAACTGCCAGTGGCATGAGATAGAACGGCGGGGCACATTTTCCAAGCAATTGTTCATAATAATAAGAGTTGAATGATATAAGCTACCAGTAGAAAATAAAGATTTTACTTTCTTACATTTGTATAGTTATCATACTTTTTCTTTTAACAAGAATGAAACAGCTTACAGGATGTGTAGCCTAGTGGTTACTGTGGTCGGCTTGTGTCTCGAAGACCAAGGTTCAAGTCTCCTGGGTAGCAACTGAGTTCAACCCCTGTGGACCCCTAAAACCTGGTAGCTTGTGATGCTAGTTGAATATTTTAACTTTGATTTAGAAGTTCTACATGAATGTAAAACTAATATTTAGCACTGTATCTGTTCTTCAACATATAAGAGAAATATTTGTTAGTCGTTATTACAACAAAAGTTGTCTCAAGGTTTCCAGCGACCAAGAACATGACTACCAAGCAACTATTACATAATACATATTACACACTAGACTGCATCTAGTGTGTAATATGTATATCAGTTGAGGTGAAAAATACACCCACTTTCATTTCTAAGGTTTCACGCATCAGGACATAACAATAAAATCATCTTTCCATAAATAGGTCTTAAAATTAGGTAATTGAAATGGCAGATGAACAATGACACAAGACATTACACAATGCCATCATGTATGTGACATAAAGTGAGAGAAAAAGCAGGATGTATATGGTAATCTAGGTACAGTCCATGATCAACAGCTTGTCAACAGCTTAAGCAATAGCTTAAAGTAATCATAGTCTTTCTTCTAAAAACATTGCTTCAAGTCAGTGAGGCTGAAAGGACATTAATTTAAGCACAGGTTATTTGCAGTTCTGTCTCATCATTACAATAAATTTTTTGCAGTTAAACATATTTACAACCATGTTAAAACAACACTTTCCTTTTCCCATCACCACTCTAAGCTGTCAGACCTTACTGGAGACTGAGCTCAGTCAGGTGAGATGCTGACTTCCCAGCACTGCCTTATACATTCTTCTGATGAAGTGACGTCTCTGTTTCTTGGAAATGGTTGCCACAGCAACAGCAGTTGGGGGAGCAGAACAACTGGCCTGTGTCCAGCTAACTTATTCAGTAAAGTGAATGTAAGAGCCTAAGAGACGGAGTCTGATATTTTCTAGTGCATTAATCAGCAAAAGTGAAGGATATATTTCATTTAGCGCTTGTTTGTGTTTGTGTGTGACTCACGCTCAACTATGACTTTTATGGTTTGTGTCACAGCGGTCCCCAGAGTGTTGGAGGCGTAGCAGCGGTAGTATCCCGCGTAGGATTCCAGCGGCACCTCGTCTTGGGTGTACAGTGTCCCAGAACTTTTCATCTCCTCAACAAACTCTTTTCCATCCTTCACCCAGCGGAAACTACAGAGAGGAGGAGAGAAAATGTTTTAGTTTCAGGACAAAGCAAAAGATTTTTATATGTAACATAATTTCTCACTAAAATAAAATCCATATTTCTGATTTCATTTTAATTTTATTCACATTTTTATAAGTTTTTCTGTGGGAACCAGTGAGATTGGTTTTAAATCATTAAAACAAAAAAACATTAATTAATGTATGTGATTCAGATATCTTAAATATACTAGATTGGGTAACTAGGTGAAGATGGCCCCTGTGAATGGTCCTGCCACTGCCCGACCCCTACATCGATTACTGAGCCAGAGCACAAATTTTGCACACACATTAGATGTCACAAATATTTACGTATTTTATGAGTGACAGGCATGGGTGCACAAAAAAAAGCTTAATAGCACCACCTTCTTCATGTTTTTTTTACATCACTATCATGTACAGTGATGAAATTTATGTGACTTATGAATCAGGCTAACACCTAAAAAGTCTCTTGAACCCATGCGCTAACTCACAAAGGAAGTCTACCATTTTTAAAACAATATGTAATTTTTTATGTATTTTGGTCATTTCCAGGCCTCGTATTTTAACAAAATCCTCAAGATTTGCTCAGATTGACTCAAAACTTTTTTGTACAATCTAGACACATGGCTGACGCAAAATTACGAAGCTTTCAGCTTTCTATCAGAGGGCATGTCTGTTGTGATGCAACGAACTTTGAGGTCATTTCAAAGACTCGCCATGAAAAAGAAATTGGTTGTAACTGAGTCATTCATTGTTTGATCTGGTCCAAAACTGATGGGTATGATGGTAGTCTGAGTCTGAACACATTTATAGAGTAATATTTATGAACGGTTGTAGAGACACATGTTGGCAACAGGAAATGTCATGTTTTCATATTATGCAACAATCTTGGATGAACACCAAGCATGAAAAGACAATTTTATCTGAAATCTTCAATGAACAGTTGAAGTTAACAAGGAGCTGCAAGGGCAGCTAACAAGTGGCTAACAAGCGCAGCACAGTGGCTGAGTAGTTAGCACTGTTGCCTAACAGCAAGAAGGTTCCTGGTTAGATTCCCGGCCCGGTGGATCTTTCTGTGTGGAGTCAGTGTGGTCTTTCTACGTTCTCCCCGTGCTTGTGTGGGTTCCTCCCACAGTCCAAAAACATCCAGGGTAGGTTGATCGATACTTCTAAATTGCCTGTAGGTTGTTTGGTTGTTTGTCTTTGAATGTGGCCCTTCAATGGACCGTCCAGGGTGTACCCCTGCCTTTCGCCCACTATGCATCGGGATAGGCTCCGACAGACCCCTGTGACCTGGAGACTAAGTAAGCGGGAATAGATGATGGATGGATTATACAAGTGTACAATTAGTAGAGAGGAGCAGGGGCAGGTACAGCATTGTTGGGGCCTGGCCTGAGTCAATGGCTGTAATTCAGCTATACATTGTATAATCTGGCCCATATGTTTGCAGTCCAACTCTGAACATGTATGCAGTGTAACATTTAGGAAAACGTGAAGTGCAGGCAACATTTTGCATTGTCCTGGAAACCTTATATTTTCTGTGTATGTGATAAGAGTTGATCACTCCCCTTCCCAAAAAGAGAACCACATGCTCATATTTACATATTGGATTATGCTCATAGCGCCACCTTATTGTGAAAAGAAAAATCTACCATAATGACTGTATGTGCTGTTCCTCTCAAAACAATAAGACATGTAAAATTTCCAGAGAAAATTTAATTAGTTGATTATGTATAACAGAAATATCAAAAAGTGTACACTGAAGGGGATGGTTTTTATGGTGTTGTGGTTGTTAAGCCGTTCAATTCACTTTAACTCTATTTTATTTATATAGCGTCTATTAGAACACAAGTTGTCTCTAAGATCTTTTCAAAGACCCAGAACATGACACCTGAGCAATTATTAAATTAACAATGGCAGGTAAAACCTCCCCTAGTGGGAGAAAAACTTAAGTTAAAAACTTAACTTAAACAGACAATTAAGACAGGCAATTAACACCTCCTCCTTAAGAGGGAAAAAAACCTTAATCAGATCGTATGGATCAAACCATATGGATCATATGGAGGAAACCTCCTTCTGAAGGCCAGCTCGATAGAGCAGGAAAAGACAGATTAGAAAGAGAGAATGAAGAACAGAGAGAGAAGAAGCACATATATATTGTCAAATGTACAAAAGACAAGATAAATTAGTACTAAATATCTGTGAGCAGGAGCACTAAGAATTTTATGTACATAAAATGGTAGGTAAAAACTCCCCTAGTAGGAGAAAAACTTTAAGCCATGCAGTGGCAAGAAAAAACTCCCCTTTAAGAGGGAAGAAACCTTGAGTAGGATCTGGCTCATAACGGGGGACCCTCCCTTCTGAAGGCCAGCTCGATAGAGCAGGAAAAGAGAGATCAGAAAGAGAGAATGAAGAACAGAGAGAGGAAAGACACAGACACACCATCAATGGCACAAAAGACAAGATACATTAGTAGAACTACCTGTCAGCAGCAAAACTAAGACTTCCATGTATATGTGACATGGTTAGCTGGTGGACTACAGAGACGACCATATAATCAGGTGTAGATAGCAGACACTGAGATGGTCAGACAGTGAGGTCAGCATGTCAGCAGATATCCAACAGATACATCTATACTGACAAATGAAAGCAAGCACTGGGATGGTGAGAGATAGGATTTAAAGGCAGCATGCAGCTGTTGAGGATCTGGTCTGCAAACATGTACGAAAGAGAAGCAGAGAGGGCAGAACGGCACAGCAAACTACAAGAACAATGGAGCGTAATTATGCTTATGAGATACTTCTAATTAATAACTGGATTGAGCTGGAGAAAGGACAGAGAAGAAGAGGAGAGATGAAGGGTAAGAGGCACCGCTCACTGGATCATGTTGGTTCTTGGTGCAATGTAGGTCTATAGCAGCATATCTGTGATGAAACTACATTCAAGACGAGTCTGCTCTAGTCTTGACAGGGTGGACAAAAGTGAACAAAAAGAGAACAAACTATTAAGTTTATTATTAATTTTTCAACAGAAAACTATTAATGACTGGAATAATATCATCTGCTACTCAAAGCTTAAAACAAAAGGGCACTGCAACTAAACTCCATCTTCAGAACACTGCCTAAAAAAAACCCATCACATCTCTTCTTTTTAAGTAAAAGTACAAAACATGTTTTTTAATTTCATTTTGAGGGTGGACTCAGTTCTCTACATCACTGTAACTGCTCTTCATCATAATTTCAAATAGACACTTCAATCAGTTTAGAGCTTGTAGTTTTGTCATGAGGCAAAGTATTCCCATCATGGTACCAGCTGATTCCTTTCTGTGTACCTGATCAGAACAACGTCAAAATGGAAATACAATGCATACACTTAATTTTTACACTGTCCTACGACATCCATGATGACACCTGGGTATTCTTCATTGTCATAACTAATGACGCACCACTGTCTCCAATGTGCTATAACTGAGTAGTAACCTCTTTTTTCTCTACTTGGATCCACATCACAACATTCTTAACTTAACTTAAAATCTCCTTGCTGTTTCTACTCCACTTATTCCTTTATTCCTTTAACAATCTGCCGCTGTGCTCTGTTGATGGATGATGGTCTAAAGATTCATTAAAAAATATAATTAAGACCATTTCCTTACAATCAGTTGTTATAATTGAACAGAAAAGTTTAAGATTTATTTTGTAAAACATCAAATTATGGTCATGATCAAAAGGCCTGCTGATACCAATAACAATAAAATAATTGTATTTAGGTATCAGTCAGGGTTTCCTCTGTTGTCTCCAAGGAATTTAAAATGCTGCAGCGAGACTTATTCCTAGTACAACAAAATATGATCACATTGCCCTTGCACTTCCTTCCCTTCACAGGCTTCCAGTTTAATTTAACTTTGATTTTAAAATCCTACTGATAACCTTCAAAGCATTAGATGGTCTTGCTACAACCCAAATCTCCACAGATGGTGTCCTATTTACAGATCCCCAGATCACAAAGGTCACAAAGGGAGATTAGATGTACAACAACTGCTCAAAACATTTCTGTTTTGAAGGGTCTTTGGTATCGTCTGGTGAATAAATTACATATTCGTTGCTTCTGGTTTCTGCAGCCTTGGCCCCTCTCTTTAGGGCGAGACATTTTTAACTCCTAGGGATGGGTATTATAAAGACCTTATTTAAGGGGAAATTTAACACTGGAATTTTTTTTAATACCATTTCTCCTGCTGGTTTAAGTTTTTATTGGTTTGAGATCTTTGCTACTTTGTAACTGTACTTAAACCTGCTATATAAATATAGTTTATCATAATAAACCTATAACCTAAAAATTATATATTGTAATTATATATAAAGCATTTGTTCTCATATGATTTATATATATATATATAAGTATATATTTAGTGAGTTTATCTTTAATAATAAAGTTAGAAAATGTCCTGATCCTTGGATATTTTAATGTCCTTGGTGATTACAGCATCTTGCCCAGCAGTGGAACTTTTAACCTTGCCTGAAACTTTTAATTTTTAGCAGCATGCTTTTGGGCCCACCCACCAAAAAGGTCACACTCTTGAACTAGTGTTTTCACTTGGCCTAAATGTTGCCAACCTTTGTGTTGAGGGTGTCCATGTAAGTGATCATATTTGTGTTCTATTTGACTTAATATCTATTCCTGATCCTGTGCCTTCTGAGTTTAGGTCACAGAGGCGTCATCATCACAGAGAATACTGGCCTTAGATTCTCTGCAATGTTTAATCTGGAATGTCAAGATGTAGACAACCTTATCCATAGTTTTAAAAGTCATTGTGAATCTATTCTGGATCAGGTTGCAACATTTAAATCCAATTTGGAAAAACAGATTAGTTTGTCCCAGGATATATGAACATAGTCTGAACATGAAGAGACTGTGTCAGAAAACCTACTAAACTTGAGGTTGCATCTCAGGAAACTTGTGCCCACACTAAATGACGAGATAAAAAAATGCTAGATCAGAATATTTCTAATTTCTTTAAACAAGGAAAAACCCCAAGTACTATTTGACACCATCAGCTCTATTGTATGTCCTGCTGCTCCTCTTACGCATGTGTTCTGCAAAGCTGATAGTAATTAATTTCTAAATATTTTTTATTGGCAAAATTCTGGACATTAAGGACAAACTTCAAATGCTTTCATTTTATAATCCTGTTGTCATGGTCATAAGTGGTCCTCTTTTAATCCAATAAATCTGGTTAATATTTCAGCTCTGATAGCCAGAATAAAGCCTTCAGTCTGTCCCTTGGATCCTCTACCTAGTACTCTTTTTAAAAGTTTTTGATGTTATAAGGGCTCAGTTTTGGGCCTGGTTTTGTTCCTTTTATATGTTCTTCCCTTAGGAAAGTTAATCTAGGAGTATTATGGTGTTTCTTACCACCTGTGAGCGGGTGATATCCAGTTGTATTGTTGGGCCTGGTGCAAACTTGCTGGAGCTAAATTCAGATAAAACTGAAGTGCTGGTGATTTCCCCGATGATGCCGTTCCAGGGATCAACCAGTACTTGGGTGAACTGAGATTGAGTGCTAAATCAAGCCAAAAAAATTTTGGCAATATCTTTGATAAGGAAATGTAATTAGAGCATCATTGTAAACAGCTGACAAGAAATCGTTTCTTTTAGTTAAGAAATATCTCCAAACTCAGGAGAATTATATCTAAAGTTGATTTGGAGGTGTTTATCCATGCCTTTGTGTCTTCTCGTTTAGACAATTTTAAAAGTTTGTTTTCTTATCTGAATAAAAAAGAGCTGTCCCATCTGCAGCAGGTTCTGAACTCTACTGCGAGGTTGTTGTCTGACATAATGTTACTCCGATTCTCAAAGCCCTTCATTGGCTCTCAGTCACGTTTTGGATGAATTTTAAAAAATCCTGGTGCTGACCTTCAGAGCCTTGCATGGTCAGGCTCCATTCTACATCAGAGACTTGTTATGTCCCCACACCCCCTCTAGGAGGCTGAGGTTACTGGACCAGAACCTACTGATGGGGGAAAAAAAAAAGAACCTACTGATGGTTCCTCGTACCCGTTTTAGGACCTGAGGAGACTGCTCTTTTCAGACTGTTGGGCCGAGGCTCTGGAATGAGATTCCCCTCTCCTTATGTTCCTTGGACTCTGTTGATGCTTTAAAGAATAATCTGAAAGCCCACTTGTTTCTCCAAGCATTTTAACAACTTTTCTTTTTTTTTTTTTAATAAAATAAGGGGCTAAAGCTTAGTGACTCCACATGTTTCTGCCAGTGGTTGCAGAAAGTTACACACAAATCTAGGTGGTGTACATACATTGGTGTTGGGTTGCCGGAGGCCTCACAGGGTAAAGAGATGTCCTCTCGAGAGAAGGCTGTGTAAGATGTTGGCACCTCTGTCAGCACTGGAGGCTCTAACACTGAAAACACATGTACACATTGTAATGAAATTCTCTGGGAATTCCAAGAAACTACAGGCAATCAAAGCAATGACTGCAGTTGGGGACACAGAACAAATCTCTAGATGCAATTTTAAATTGGAAATAAAAACCTTTCCTAAGAAAATGCTGTTTATAACGGCAAAAAGTCCTAAACATCTTCCCAGTGTAGGTGATCAGTGAACTCTACACTACAACTGTCCTGCTCATTTAATATCAAACAAAAAATGAAAACTAAACATTCCTCCCTTTGACATAGCTCTGCAGTGACTGATATGTTTCAGCTTCAACAAATAATTTAATCCTAACTGCAGAAAGAAACTTCTCATTCTCTAAACAATAATGTCAAAAAATATTTTGTGAGTATAAAATATAGGTTACTCTGTTATGTGTGAACCAAATTATTGGTCTGACTTGGCCTAAAAAAACGCAACACAACTAAGAAGTTTGCTGAAAATACCAAAAATTGTAATGAAGGGGAACATAAGGGAAATTATACTTTCCTTATTATCAGCTTAAGATGCATGTTGTTGGACATGCATATTTGTTGGAGAAAAAGTTTAACAATCTGATAAAAAAAAGAAAAAACAAGGCAAACACAGGTAGATGCACTTGCCAGTCATCCAGGCCATGGAACACTGGACATCTCCAAACCCTCACTAGGGTCCTTGAGGGAACATGGGACTTTGCCCAACTAATCCACCTGTGCTTTGTGGACTTGGAAAGGGACTTTTGGACAACATTTGTAGACAAAAGCCATGGGGCAGTTCTATGGTGCTTTTTGCAGATGATGTGGCCCTAATGACATCAAATGGGGATCTTCTGCTCTCACTGTACAGGTTTGCAGCAAGAGAGGAATTATCCATCCATGATCTATACCATCAGAATATTGACAGGTTGATTGTTGCTGCAGCTGCTGTGCAGTGGGAGTGCCACTACTCCCCTCCACATTAAGATGAGCCAAAGGTGGTCTGGGCATTTGGTTAGGATGAGTTCTGGAGGAAGGTGTTTCAGGCATGTCCATTCAGGAGAAGTCCCAGAGGTAGATCCAGGGAATGCTGGAGACAATATACATCTCAGCTGGCCTAGGGACACCTTGGTATTCTCCCATAGGAGGTAGAGGAGGTGGTTGTGGAGAGGGAGGTCTGGGCCTCTTCTTAGGCTCTCTTCTGCTGTCTTAGAGGATTTTGAAGTGAGCCTGTATTTCTGGATAAGCAGTGGCAAGGAAATGTTCTCCTTTAACTGAATTAGTTAATTCCCCAGTTGACTCATAACCGGTACCAAAGCAGTTTTAGTCTTAGTTTCCTAGTTATATTTGTGTGAAATGCTGGAAATGTCAACAGTCAAAAAGCCATTCATATACATTTATTACAACAAGAGGTCACTTACTGTTATGAATTTTATCTGTTTATCCATATGAAAGCAGTAAAAACAGAGTAGGGAGGAGAGAGATTTGAATTAATATAGAATACTTAAGATTCAAACAGATAAACACATTAAACGTTTAACCTGGCAATCAATACATGACATACAGACATAGTAGCAAATGTGTAATTTCTAATATTTTAATTGTCTTTTCTCTTTATATTTTCTGTCATTTTTAAACAAAGTTCCTATCAAAAATACAGCAAAACACCTAAAAAGACTTCCTATATTATTTTCTTTGTTTCTGTTGCAATGACTATCCAACAATACTTAAGTGCTGCTTACATCAAGATATATATTTGTAACCACAAGCATAACATTTTAAATATTATTCAATTTTAAATTGATTGCAGACTTGACACCCCCACAACAGCAATGGTGACAACAAAAAAAAAACTAAACAAATGTGGTTCACAAGGCCATCATTTAATTGAGCTTCAAGCTGTGTTTGGCAGTGATGAAGTTTTTGGAAATTGGACCTTACAGCTCGTGGGTGTGTTGTGTACTTTAAATTACAGAAAGTTCAATATGTCATAGTTCTTGGTGTTAAAATCCCTTTTCACTAAGTTTACTAAGTAGTCACTGAAAACAAGAACAACAAAAACATTATAGTATATGTTTTGTTTGACCTTTTTGACCTTTACCTCCGGGAAATGCAATAATTCTGACCTGATTTTGTGGATAAAAAAAATATTTTGGAGCTTATGTGAATGTGTTTAAATATTTCTTAGCCAGATTTTATCACACAGATTGTTTGGATGAAGACCAGAACTACTGTGAGAATGAAGAGCATGCTGGAATATTAAAAGAAAAAAAGAAAAAGACCTTTCTCTTTTAACTTGTAATTTCAGGATTAAAACAGACACTGTCTTCCACTTCAAAATGCTCATAAAAAACCTGTCAAAGGTATATTGTGTTTCTTTAAGATATAACTGAAAAGTGGAAGATTTGTCAGATGTTTTCTTTCACATAAAAATAATTTTAATAATAATGTTATGACAGTTCAGTTCAGTTCAGATTGTAAAAATTATTTTTACTAATAAAATAAAAAATGCTTCTTGAAGTGCTTACCTCATCTAAATTTAAAGGTAAAAGTTTAAAACATGTCTTTTTGAGAGAGCTTACATTGAATTCACTGTTTGTTCATGTACAGTTATATTTAAATGTAACTGCATTTTCTACATATCTATTCCATTTGCTTGATTTATGGCAATTTTGAATTTTTTTATGTAATAAATATAATCATAATGATAATAACCTTTATCCAACCAAGTAGGTCAGTTGACAACCTGGCTGAGAAACAACATAAAAGGTAACACAAAAACATTGAGGACAAACAACAGAAAAAAAATAAAGAAAATTCTACATACCCACAATACTTATAAAAATAACAAATGCAATATATACAGTAACAAATATAAATAAATAAACAAACAAACAAACAAACAAACAAATAAATAAACAAAGTGTAATGATCTTGTAGTAATGATTGTATGCAGTTCTTAAAACAAGAGTGAGAAGAAGAAGAAGTAAAAGAATGAGCTCAGCTTAATCTGTGGGAGAAAACTGAAAAGAGGAATGACCAACGAAGGTGCGGGCTCTGGGTGTGGGAGACTGATATAATTGGTAGAACGTAGGCTGTGATTCACGTTGACATATTTAGAAGTTGCCCTAAGTATGATGGGGTTTTTTGTAGATGAACAGCAGTCGATTAGTTTTTTTCTGTTAGACTAGTGTGAAGGTCATTTCAACAGAGAATAAGTGTAATGGTAAGTGTTGAATGGGGCTCCAGTCTCAAAGCAGATAGCAACATGGTAAATGACATCCAGTTTGTGAACAAGGGTATATTTAATATATCCTATAAATAGGTATAGCTACTGTATACGCTATTATATTTGTTATATGTTATATTCTTTTATAAGCCAGTAGTAACATTTTAAAATCAGTTTTCTTTCTATTCTTGTCTCTTTTGAGTCTTGTTTTGTGCTTTGAGTTTAACATGTATTTAAAAAAAGTGTACAAGTACACATATATACACGTAAATACATGCTTCTTGCCCTCTGTGTCACTCCTCCCTTTTACTTTCCATTAAAACTGAACAAACAAACAACCACTATATTGCCAAAAGCATTCGCTCACCATCCAAATAATCGGAATCAGGTGTGTTCCAATCAATTCCATGGCCACAGATGTTAAAAATCAAGCACCTGGGCATGCAGACTGTTTTTACAACTATTTGTGAAACAATGGGTTGCTCTCAGGAGCTCAGTGAATTCCAGCGTGGAACCACGCATAGGATGCCACCTGTGTAACAAATCCAGTCATGAAATATCTTTGCTCCTAAATATTCTACAGTCAACTGTGAGCTGTATTATAAGAACATGGAAGTGTTTGGGAACAACATCAACTCAGAAAGGAACTGGTAGGCCACATACACTGACGAAGCAGGGTCAGCGGATGTTGAGGTGCATAGTGCGAAGAGGTCCCCAACTTTCTGCAGTGTCAATCACAGACCCCCAGACTTCATTTGGCCTTCAATTTAGCTCAAAAGCAGTGCGCATGAGTTTCAATGGCCGAACAGCTGCAGCCAAACATCACCAAGTGCGATGCAAAGCGGCGGATGCAGTGGTGTTAAGTATGCTGCCACTGGACTATAGAGCAGTGGAGACACACTCTCTGGAGTGACAAATTGCGTTTCTCCATTTGGCAATTTGACGGACGAGTCTGGTACTTGTCAACAACGGTACTTGTCTGACTGCACTGTGCCAAGTGTAAAGTTTGGTGGAGGGGGGGGTTATGGTGTGGGGTTGTTTGTCAGGAGTTGGGCTTGGAGCCTTTGTTTCAGTGAAAGAAACATTTTGGACAATTCCATGCTCCCAACTTTGTGAGAACAGTTTGGAGCTGGCCCCTTCCTCTTCCAACATGACTGTGCATCAGTGCACAAAGCAAGGTCCATAAAGACATGGATGACAGAGACTGGTGTGGATGAACTTGACTGCCTTGTACTGAACTCAGTCCTGACCTTAGAGCAAAGACTGAGAGCCAGGCCTTCTCGTCCAATATCAGGGTTTGACCTCACAAATGAGCTTCTGGAAGAATGGTCAAAAATTCCAATAAACACACTACTAAACCTTGTGGACAGTCTTCCCAAAAGAGTTGAAGCAGTTATAACTGCAAAGGGTGTACTGTCATATTAAACCCTATGGATTAGGAATGGGATGTCATATAAGTTCATATGCAAGTCAAGGTAGGTGAGCAAATACTTTTGGCCATATTTGATTAGAATGCTTTATTATAGAAATACAAAATGAAGAAAGTTCTTGAACCATTGTCTTACTAATCTTTCCACTGAGAAATCTTTAAAGCAGTGTGGTACTCACAGTGTTTGGGGATGTGGATAGCTCCTTGAGTAAATGGAGGCATGGAGAAGAGGAAGGACAAAGGGAGCAGGAGGATCAGGGGGAGGATGGGGGAGCACAACCCCCTACAGCCCAACCACCAACACTGTGACACACACATCTCTCAACGTCACATCAAAAGTGATGCAAGACACCCACACACTCATCAACACATGCAAACACACACAACCACCCAGTTAATGCATCAAACCAGACACACACTCCAGGAAGAACCTCTGGAGGAAGGGGTGACAAGTTAATGGGAGAGGGCTCTGAGGTGGTGGGCGTGGGCTTTGCAGTCTGAAGTGAGGCGCCAAGTGAGGTTTCGTCTCTCTCTGTCTGGTCCACAGTGCCCAAATGTAGAAGAGTGCCAAAACAAAAAAACAGGAAAGAAAAGGAAAAGGGTGGGAGGAGATAATAGGGAGGATTGACAGAAGAAACAAAGGAGGATGAGTGGGTAAAAAGTGAGGGCACGTGGGATAAAAAAAGGGAAGAGAAAGCAGACGTCATTAATTTCACCAATTTTTTCAGAAAAAATAGAAAAAAATAGAAAAAAGAACAATTAACATTGCATACATTTTTAAATACAGTTAAATACAGTTTGAGTTTAATCAAAAAACAACGCTAAACAGCTTAGAGTAAATAGGTCTCTCTCTCTCTCTCTCTCTCTCTCTCTCTCTCTCTCTCTCTCTCTCTCTCTGTGTCAGTGTGTAATTGGGTGGGGGTGGGGGAGGCAGGTGCATGATGTGATAAGGTCATCTTAATAAAGTCAAGATAAGATCAAAACTGCAGTTGTGATCTTTTGTACAAAGTACATTACATTGAGAGAGTATTTCTCTCACAGTGAATTTAATTAATCTGAATGTCTTCTCTTTTGTTCCTGCTTGACAGCTGAATGCTGTCCTTTCATGGCAGGAGTGGCGGGAGGGAAAACACTCACTGATTTCTCTTTTGTATCACCGTCTCATTGCTTTGCCTGTAAAACCAAAACTTAAAATCCCAAATTTGATTGTTTTCTGGTTTTTACTTGAAAAGAGGAATTACACTTAGATAGATCTACTTGCAGCACTGCTACCAGTAATTTAATTTTACACCACTATATTTTACTTTAAAATGAACCAAATCTTGCTGTAATTTGATTTTGCCGTGCTGGTACAGGATACAGCAGTCCTTTAAATGTATTTACATCTATACTACTTTACCATTCATGTAGGTTTAAGTTATTTTATTGTGAAAAAAAAAGAAATATGATGCTTTTAAACCAGACATTGGTGATGATGAAAATGGTTTAAAATAGTACACATTTGATGCGTAAATGATTTAAAAAAATGAAAATACCTAAACTTCATAAAATTTGTATGCCGAAACAAGAAGAGTTCACGTAGCAAATGTAAGCATTTTATCTGATTTCATATTATTTTATGATATTTCACATATGTTCTTGTAAAATAAAATATTTTAAAGTTAAAATATGTTAAGTTTTAAGATATTAGACATATATAAGGGGCAAGAAATGACAACAAAAAAACAATGGTAATCCTCTTGACATATAGTTGACTTAATAAAGCAAATTTAGAAAAAATAAATATTCAAATAAATGACAGAAATGTCTTGTGGAAAGTACCCTACAAAGAAAAAGATTTTAGGGAATTTACAAGCATGGACTATAAAGCTATTATGATTTTGTAATGGAAAGAAATAAAACATACTTTTGTCACATTTCTGGCCAGATTGGTCTCAGAGGTTTTCTGCTAGATCAACTAAGTCCTCTGCCAAGGCCATCTGAGAGGCTTCTCTTAAAAGACACATGCAGTGAAGGATGTGTGTGTGTGTGTGTGTGTGTGTGTGTGTGTGTGTTTGTGACAGCTGCCATATGTACACCCCCTGCAGCATCTAATAATTATGCAACCTGTCCCTTTAACATACACTTATGTCATACGCACGCACATATGTCTTTGTGAGGATTTTAATTGACACAATGCATTCTGTAGTGCCCTTTAAAATCAGACTTTTGTTTCCAATGAAAGACTGATCTGAATGACATTGCTTTCAAACAAATATATATAATATATATTGTTTGAAAATTACCCTAAATTACCCCAACAAATATACATGTGTAGAGTAGAAGAAAACTACATGACCCCCCCACCACCACCAGCAGCACCGCCACCACCTCCATTTCAGTTCCCATTGTTGCCAGAGCCTCACCCATCTGGTCTTCTGTTGTTGTCATTTATGACTTCACTCACGCAGATGAATGGCCACTTCGCGTTCACTTACCCGAATCAAGAAACACACCTGGTCCCTGCCCTTGGGGCTGCTGTCACTGTCATGGCTTATTTCCCCCCCAAAAAAAGATCAATCCAGAACAGTGGGGTATGATATGCGCAGTGATAAGCTTTGGAAATATCTTGTGGGAAAGAAAACAACCAGCAGTTGGGTTCTACTAGAGATGCTATGGCAGAAGATATGGAAGGCATTAATTAATTAAATGGCTAGGTGCAATCTTTTATTAGTTATAATAGTTATCACACACACACATATATATATATATATATATATATATATATATATATATATATATATATATATATATATATATATATATATATATATATATATATATATACACACATCAAAAAGGAGATAGATAGATAGATAGATAGATAGATAGATAGATAGATAGATAGATAGATAGATAGATAGATAGATAGATAGATAGATAGATAGATAGATAGATAGATAGATAGATAGATAGATAGATAGATAGATAGATAGATAGATAGATAGATAGATAGATTTACTCAAACCTGCTCTGTAAACAAATGATCAAAATGACCTTTCATAAAGCTAGAACAGCTAATTATTCATTATTGATAGAGGATAATAAAATAACCCACGTTTTCTGTTCAGCACTGTAGCCAGGCTGACAAAGAGCCACAACTCTGTTGAGCCGTACATTCCAGCAGCTCTCAGTAGTGAAGACTTTATGAGCTTTTTTAGCAGTAAAATCATCCAGGCCCACCCGACAGCAGGGGCATTTCTTTGTATTCATTTATATAGATATAATCTATTTAAAGTTTTGTTAGTCAGGGTTCAGAATGATTCATAGCACAGAAACAGCACTGGTTCAAATCACAAATGACCTTCTTATGGTCTCAGATAATGGGTTAGTGTCCATACTGGTTCTGCTTGACCTCAGTGCTGGTTTTGATACTATAGATCACAACATTTTACTGCAGCTCTAGGTTGGTTTAAATCATATCTATCTGATACATTCTAGTTTGTTCATGTTCATGAGGTTTCTCGTGTTCGTATCTTCTAGACTAGATTGCTGTAATGTATTATAAGCAAGATGTCCAAGTAATTCTCTGAATAGTCTCCAGCTGATCCAAAATGCAGCAGTGGGAGTCCTGACAGGAATAAACAAGAGAGAGCATGTCTCTTTTGTGTTAGCTTCCCTTGTTTGGCTCCCCGTAAAACTCAGAATCAAATTCAAAATTGTATTACTTGCATATAAAGTCCAAAATGGAGTGGTGCTCCTGACCTCCTCTGTTTCTCCTTCTCTTCTTCAGCTCAATATTAAGTTATTAATAAGAAGTATCTCATAACTATAATTGTGATCCATTGTTTATGTAGTTTGTTGTGCTGGTCTGCCCCCTCTTTTTCTCTTCTGTTCATGTTTGCAGGCCAGAGCTTCGGAAGCTGCATGCTGACCTGCAGTCCCACCTTCTGACCATCCCAGTTTCTGCTGTCTACACCTGTTTATATAGTCGTCTCTGTAGATCTCTAACTAACCATGTATCAGTCATATATACATGGATGTCTTAGTTCTGCTGCTGACGTGTAGTTGTATCTTGTCTTTTGTACCTTTGACGGTCTGTTTGAATCTCTCCTCTCTCTGCTCTATATTCTCTGTTTCTGATCTTTTTTTCTGCTCTACCCGGCTGGCCTTCAACAGGAGGGCCCCCCTTTATGATTCAGGTCCTGCTCAAGGTTTCTTCCCTCTTAAAGGGGAGTTTTTCTTGCCACTGTTTGTCTTAAATTTTTTCTCCCACTAGGGGAGTTTTTACTTGCCGTTGTTTATGTAATAATTGCTCGGGGGTCATGTCCTGGGTTGATGGAAAGCACCTAGAGATAACTAACTTGTGTTGTAATAGACCTATATAAATAAAATAAAATAAAATGAAATTGAATTTAAAATTTAAAATAGCTGTAAATCCTAAATGGTAAGTGTTATATTTTTTAGACCTCTTAAATCAAAGCTGATAGTCATCGCTTTAATCACATCTTTACTGTTTTTATTTTATGTATTGTGATGCTGTATAATTCAATTAAATTCAAATTTAATTTAAAAATACTGCGCAATGGAAAAATTAAGGAAACTTGCCCATCACCATGAGCAGAAAAGAAACACTAATCAAAAATGGGCAAATTGATGCAGATGTTTAGATCTCTTCAGAAATATATATATATATCTTTCTCTCTTTTATTTAATTTTATTTCTTTGTCTGTTGTATTGTTGTATTGTATTATGTTCTCATTCAACTGTAAAATGTCCTTGAGTACCTTGAAATGTGCTGTTAAATATAATATATATATTATTATTATTATTATTTAGAATTATTTATTGTACATGGATTGTGACATAAAACTGTCATCATTTATACATTTGATAAGCATTCTTTACACTTCACTATTGGTGGCAGTCACCACAAATGGATTCATATCACAGCAATTCACTCTACAGAAGGGTACAAGACAAGGATGTCCACTTTCCCCATCTTTATTGGCCATATTTATAGAACCTCTTGCATAAGCTATACTGCAAAATAATACAATTTTGCAGTGATACAACTCAAAAATTTAGCTTAAATGGTAATGATATCCTTCTGTACATACAAACTCTGTCAACATCGCTTCTTCAAACCACTAACCTGATTAATTAATTTTCCGATATTTCAGAATATACTATTAACTATTACCACTGAACTCTGACAGTTGGGATGCGGCAACTGATAGTGCACTTCTCTCACTACAATATTAAATACTTGGGACTTAACACCTCTTCTAAGATGTCAGAGTTAATTGGTCTTAACTACAACCCACATTAAAAAAAACAATAGGAAAAAGAAACCTAAAATGTTGAATGAGCTTACCAATAAACCTTATCGGCAAAAATGCCACAGTAAAAATTACCATAAAAAAATCTTTTTCTTTCTTTCTCCAAAGATAAAAATTGTTAGACTGTCATAAGTGAAGGGAAAAAACTTGCATACAAAAACCCCCCCTCTGTCGTAAGATTAAAATGCATATATATATAGCTCTTGGGTTCTACCAAACTTGGTATTAACCATTAATATATGTGCAAACAAAGGGGAAAAAAATGACCATAAAAATGACCATGGTAAATTATCTTTTCTCAATGATCCCCTATCAAGTCTCCACTCTTCTGGTTCAAATCCCTAGACTCAACGATCTCAAAATAATATTGGAAAAGCAAAAAGGTTGTAACTAAATTATCCATGCTACAAACCCACCATCAGGTCAGGGGCAGTCCCAGTAGCAGGGATACACACCACACAGCCCAGGCACCCAGAGGACCCTCCCCCCCCGTATTTGAGGTACTGTACTTTTCATGTTTTCATTTTTTACTAAAGAGGTCTATTCTTTAATTTTTTTAATGCATTATATGCTCTATCCATGTCCATGGTATATTGTAAATTGCGCTAGGCTGATTTAACTGAGAATAATATGCATTTATGAATGCACTTTCAAACCAACCTCTGCTAATACATTTTATGTCCTTCTTGTCCAATGTCCACTAGTCTTTCTACAAAGTTACACCACTCCCAGGTGGGATATTGTATTTCTTTTCCACCACTCAGCTATAAGCCATCATTATTTCCTGCTCTCCTTCGTCCCTCTGCAGAATATTTTCAATTTACTCTGTCCTATCCTTGCCCCTCACTGAAGAAGCAGGAGAGAATCAAATTAATTAAATGAAGATTTGATGCTATTGTCTTATCAAATTGGAAGAAAAACATTTCAATTTGCATTGTGTGGCTATGTGTCAATATTTGTACGATTTATTAGTTTCTTTCATTCTAATTCGTCAACCCCCGCCCTATCACCATGGTAATCCTTTGACTCCAGCAGCATACAGCTATATTTCCTTTCCCATCCCCCATGCTGCCCCCCTCACCACCCCATCTCACCACACCTCTTCCTCACTGTCTCCTCAGTGCCACTCCCTTCATCCGTCCATTCACCATTTTCTCCCTCTGCCTCTCTCTCACACATATGCACACACATACACACATACGGTTTAACTACATTTGTTTCAGTTTCAGACGGCCTCTAGTTTTGTTAAAAAATCTGTATTTCATCCGATGGTGTAGATCCTTAGGAGGCATAGCCAAAAAATTATTTGTATTATTTTTTTCTAACCATTAATATGAATCTTTGTATAAAAACAATTCAGTTTTAAAAAGGAAAATGTTAAATTAGAATAATTTAAAGGAAAGAGAAAGGTTATTTTCTATCCTGGGAAACTCAGAGACAGTAGGTTTCTCAGTTTACTTCAATATATTTCACATTTACTTTTACAAACATCTTTTCTCCAAATTATGTTCTCAAATAATCAATCAATCAATCAATCAATCAATCAATCAATCAATCAATCAATCAATCAATCAATCAATCAATCAATCAATCAATCAATCAATCAATCAATCAATCAATCAATCAATCAATCAATCACCCTTCAGACATAAGAAAATGCCCAGTGGCCAACAGGCTGTGTTCTTTGTATATTCAATTTACTTTCATTTAATTAAAAGGAAAAGGAAAAATGGAATTGGTAATCCAAAATAATACAACTCATATATATGCCACATATTAAATTAATCAATTCATACATTTTACTGGGGACAAAAATCGATTTACTAATCAATATAACTATTGTTTAACAAAGGTATTTTATATAAATTAGCAATATACCATATTTGCTACACAATACAGATTATAGATAAGTTAAAGCCCTTCAAGTTAGATTAGGTAGACATCAAGAAATGAATGCATTAAAATCAAGATGAACTTTAAAAGCCAGGCTTCACTTTCTCATCTTAGTTAATGGACACCCTACCCTACCTCACCCCCACAGGAAACACATTTTTTGTGGAAGGAAGAGAAGAAGAACGGGGTTTATTGTAAGGAAATTTCTGAAATGTTATGTCACAAAGGCTTCATTTTGGTGGGGATAGTTAAAAAAAAAAAGGGGGGGGGGTGTAAAAAAATAGAAACAAAAGCCAGAAGGAGCAGAGGAACAGATCATAGAGAAGGGAGGGAGGGATTAGAGGGAGGGTTGAAGATGGATAAGCGATTAAGAGTAGGCTGAGGAAAAGCAAGTCAGTATAATCTCATTTCCTCAAAGCAGACCTCCATCTGACCAATAACTCTGCAAATAAAATCTTTAGTCTGGCTCTAAACTACACCCACAACCTTTCTTGTGAAGCTCTGAGAGATTGATTTTATCGAAAATAAAAAATAAAAAATCCTCCTTTCACTCTGCATGCTATGAAACAAATGCAAATGCTAGCAGGAGCTGACCGTTTATCTTAAAAATACTAAAGTTTTGCCTTGTTTTCATTATAATGCAAAACATTATGTTAAAACCGTTTAAGCTTGCACATTTGAGACACCTTGCAACAAAGTCCCAGCTAACTTTTAATTTCACCCATCGGTTTGCTCTCTGTCTGATTTGGTAAACTAACTCTCCTTATTATCAGGTTGTCAGAAAATGTTTTGCAACAAATACATTTGTCAAAGCTTCTAAAATATTTCAGATAATAAAAGAGTCTTTGATGTGGGTTCTTAATGTAACAATATTTGATCTTAACAGCAAAACTTAGGGTTCTGGATTCTGTTTTTTATCAAGATGCCACAGCTTTAAATCCAAAATGACTGGTAGTCATAACTAAATCCTACTTGGCAGAGGACTATTCTAACAGTTTTAGCATAAAAGGAAGTAAGGTGCAAAACAACCATGAATAATGCATGACTATAATTTTTTAAAGGTCAACATTTCATTTAATATTAAGTGTTTAATGGCTGACATATTAAATAACACATAAAAAAATATATTTTCTGTATTTGTGTTCACTATATACTGAAATCAAATTAACTTCCAATGTTGTATTTAACAATGTTTAAATAATTATGTTCTTATCATTATAAATACATATGGTAATTTCATTGTAATTTTTTTATTTATTTGATTATAATTTTTGGGTTTGCATAAAACTTGATTTTTTAATTATTGGTTGGTACAAAGATCTTAGAAATTCTTGTACAAAATAGGTTAAATAAAAAGACATGTCACTGACACTGCAGATGCTGACAGCCACTGACGCCTGATGTTCCCACACAGAGCCTGTTTGTTTGAATTTATGGAAAATAACAATTGGTCATATTCTTGGTATTTCTGATAGATGACAGAGCAGACAGAAGGGAAAATATGCTTCTACACCAACACATGCGTGCATGTATGTGCAACGCAGTTCTGATTCAAAAGTGTGCAAAAACATAGTGGTATCACAACAGCACAACTGTGATACTTTGAGTGTTGCGTTCACATGATATCATGGCAATTCCCAACGATGTAATTTTCTTTTTTTTTTTTTTGATACGTAATATAAATGAACAGCTAATAGTGAGTTAAAGGAAAGTAAAAAAGGGCATGGATGGGGCCCAAACTAGAGTTCTCTGACATCCATTCCTGCCTCCCTACAGGTGTAGTAGCACTTTTTAAGAAGAGCAAGCAAGAATTTTGTGAAAAGTTCAGAGAATGCCCAATTTATGCATGTGACGTTTTTGTTTTTTAAAAGCTAATATGGATTTATAAAAATAATGGAGTGTTGTAGTTATTTTGACTATTCATGAGCTTTTATTGTAACACTACAAACGCTTTGTGCTGTGAACTAACATAGCTGTAAAGTGAAATAGTGTTGTACTTTGATGCACACAAAGATAATTACACATCAGTGGGCATCCACCACATCTGTTCATACCTGTCATTGTATAATGCACAATGTATAACATGCATATATATATATAGATAGTAATAGATAGATATAGAATAGTATAGATTAGAGATAGATATATATAGTAGTAGATATTATATAGTATATACTAGATATATATATATATATATATATATATATATATATATTATATATATATAATATATATATATATATATATATATATATATATGTACTACACCTTCTAGTCCGGATCTATTATACACGTACACCCCCACCCACACAGAAACAACCAGACAGACAGTAACATTTTTTGCTTTTGTTTTTTTGTTTTTTACCTTTGCTGGAGCTCTTTCCTCTTCTGTGTCCTCTTTCGTTTTGTCCTTTTTTTTTTGCTCTTTCCCTCTCGTCACACTGATATCTCCATCTCTCTTTGTGTCTATCTTTCTGGGCCTTTCTTCTGCGTCTTTTTCAGGCTTTTGCACTGAATCTGCAGTCGTACATAAAACACACCCTTTGGAGCTCTACCTCTGCTTGCGCACTCCCTCCTCTCTGCTCTCTGATTGGCTTCTTCACACTGATGACATCAGCCTTCTTCATTATAGCTTCACTCTCTCTTCCTCTCTCTATCAATGCTGTTCCCTTGGTACCTGATGCCCCTCCTTTCTTCTTTAGCATCATGCTACCCTCCCCTCCTCTGTTTTTACCTCGCTCCATCTCCCCCTGTCTCCGATGATGATTTTAATATTTTATTGCTGGTCACTGGTAGTATTTACTGGTAGAACATCAGTGGAGGAAAAACAATTTATTTGGACAATAAGTTATTTCAAAAACTAGGGTGTACGTTTATGATTCCATGGTCTATGTGTAAAAGCCTTCCAGACAGTATAATGAATTTTTCCTTAACCATGTGTTTACTTCATCAATAGGAGAATGAAAATTCAAAATTAAAGACAATGATATTCTGTTTGTTTTACACCTTTAGCACAATGTCTGGTACACAGTAGTTTAGTAGGGGGAAAAAAATCAGGTGTAATCATCATGTAAACAACAGAGAAGTGTGTTGGAGTAAATTAAAAGGAACTACCACATGTCTATACCTGCATACTTTCAGTAAGTGATGGATTAAATAGATAGATGAAAACATATTTTTTTAAATTTTACAAGTCTATTTAAATATAGACTTTTACAAAATAGTTTAAGAGAGTTATGTTTCAAGACAGTTGTTTTAATAGACAGGCAATCTGTTTAGGGTGTACCTCTGCCTTAAATAGGCTCAAGCACGCCCCCTGGAGGTGGTATGGGAGTGGTGTGGTGTGGAAGTGGTGGAAGTGGTGTTGGATGGATTGATGCATGAATGAATTGATGCATGGACGAATAGATGAATGGCTAAAAGATAGTCATGGTATGGGTCCATGGATCTGTGGCCAACCTGCCAGGATGTAGCTGCCAAGAAAAATACAGTCACATCCTGATCAGAATCAGATGTTAAACATCCTTGATCAAAAGGATGATGTTGATGGTAGAAAAAGAAAAGAGTAAACATCTAATGACATTCCAGCTGAACCACAACGTCAAAATGTATCGTCTGATTGTACCATCTGCCACGCCTTCTTTGAAGAAGACCCAGGAAGTTTCCACTATTAAAAATAAACAAACAAAAAAATTATAAGGAAGTAAAAACAGAAATACACTAAAATCACTAACTCAACTAAAATGGACATTAAGTCACACACCCTCTGAAATTATGTCCAATGAACTGGTAAGATTGGTAAGGAACACACTGCAAGGCTTGCCCACCTAATGAAATGAAAACAAAACATGCCACAGGACAACCCAAGAATGTGCCGAAGAATACAGGCACAAGAGTTCAGAGATATACCGGAGTGCCATACTGTTTAAAGCTTTGAGGGTTAATACAAGAATTTTAAAATTTATCGTAAAACTGACTGGAATCCAGTGAAGAGTTTTTAAAATCAGAGTAATATGGTCTCCTAGAGTTAAATAAAAGGTGTGCAGCTGCATTTTCAACAGATTGTAACTGATTCAGACATCTTTTATTTAGACAGGTAAAAAGAGAATTACAGTAATCGAGATGTGAAGAAAAGCCTGAATAATAATTTCTGCCTTAAAAAAACAACTTGTCATAATTTTGCAATGTTTCTTGGATAGAAAAATGCTGAGTGAGTCAGCTGTTGAACGTGAGCATCTAAGGTAAGAAAACAACCTCGAGGTTATACAAACTAGATTTTACAAATGCTCCAACAAGCCTTTGTTGTATTGTTAGGATGTAACTGTCGGGAGCAGTTGTTTTATTGTTGGGATATAACTGTCAGTAGCAGTTTATTAAAAGTGTGGTCAGTCACTGGGATAATCTCAGCAGAGATTGCTGCGGAAAGCTTGTTCTCATTTGAAATCATGCCTTATGAGGCATCATACTGTAAGGCATCATAAGGCATGATTTAGTCCTTTGGCATTTATTTAATTTTACACCAAGGCAGCTGTAACTGATTAACAACACCCTCTGCTGCTTATCAGTGTATAGCACCTATCAGTGCTATAGTAATTTTACCTCCACTGCCAGGTTGTCTTCTGCAGAAAATAAACTTTGTAGTAATAATTTCTCCCTAAAATCTTCAACATTTGAAACCTTTTCTCTGTATACAACATCTCCATTCACAAGGCATTATGTCATCTTGTTCACAAATAATGTTTTGTGACATTCAGAGTCAAACTTGGTAAAGGTGTCTAAGTGTTTAACTATAAGCTCACATTGTTCTCTAGTGGCACATTGGGGATACTACAGTTATGTTTCCATCAGTTACCTCCTCTGGGACTCAAAGGGTAACATAGAGTAATAGCTCAAAAACATACAGTATACTTATTTTTTTCCATCCATCCATCCATCCATCCATCCATCCATCCATCCATCCATCCATCCATCCATCCATCCATCCATCCATCCATCCATCCATCCATCCATCCATCCATCCATCCATCCATCCATCCATCCATCCATCCATCCATCCATCCATCCATCTATAATTGCTTATTTCAATTTAGAGTCACGTACCAAGTAGAACATAGAAACAACAAGGTAGTATGTTCAAATCAATAGCAAAAGTGTATCAGGCTACAAAGCTACTCTTTGTGCCATTGGAGGAAGCCTCCTACTGTCCACTTCTTCCTAGATAGATTCAGGGGGAACTGGATTTTATAGGTAGCCATGAAAAGAGGCTAAAACTGGGAAAATATGGTATCTTCTGCTAGTTGTCAGAATCCTGGCTGCAGCATTTTGGATAAGCTGGAGGTTTTTTGGAGAATATTTGGACAACCCAATAATAAAGACTTACAATAGTCTAATCTTGAAGTAACAAATGCATGAATCAGTTTTTCTGCATCAGTTTGAGACAGAAGGTTCCTAATTTTTCCTTATTATTCCTTATTATGAAGGTTAAAGAAGGTGGACCTAAAAACCTGTTTAATATGTGAACTGCAGGACAGATTCTGGTGAAAAATAGCTCCCAGGTTCCTGACTGTAGTAGTAGAGGCCAAAGTGATGTCAACTAAAGAAAGTAGATAACTAGCATATGTCTCTGAAACACTCAGGGTCCGGGTACAACAACTTAAGTTTTTTTGTAATTTAGCTGGAGAAAATGTTCAGTTATCCAGCTCTTTGTCTTTAAAACATACTTTTAGTCTGACCAACTAATTAGTTTCCCCAGGTTTCATGGACAGATGGGTGTCATCATGCTGTCAAGTAATATTATGGAGTGGTGATATTACTCAATTACCCCAATAATCCCTATTATATGTTTAAAACTGCAATAAAATATTGTGATCGACTGTATCAAATACAGCACTGAGATTGAACAGGACAAGCACAAATACCTGTGCCTCTGATAGTCCGCTATCAGATGTCGTATGTGAGCTTTCTGATGAGCCTCTACATTTTTCCTCCTCTTCTGAGCTACAAATACCAATGATATGTACAGATGACAGCAAACGTGCCCAAGATGTTAGGGTGCTCATAGTTGCCCACAGCTCTTCTACTGACCACCAGGGTCTAGAGTCTGACCTGCAGTTCCTCTATTGACCAGTATTGTCTGGATCCAGACCTGCAGTTCCTCTACTAACCAATAATGTCTGGATACAAACCTGCAGTTCCTCTACTGATCAGTATTGTCTGGATCCAGACCTGCAGTTCCTCTACTAACCAATAATGTCTGGATACAAACCTGCAGTTTCTCTATTGATGACCAGGGTCTAGAGTCTGACCTGCAGTTCCTCTACTGACCAGTATTGTCTGGATCCAGACCTGCAGTTCCTCTACTAACCAATATTGTCTGGATACAAACCTGCAGTTTCTCTACTGACGACCAGGATCTGCATCCAGACCCACAGTTCTTTTACTGACCACCAGGGTCTGAAGCCGGACCTGCAGTTCGTATACTGACCACTATTGTCTGGATCCAGACCTACAGTTCCTCTACTGACCACCAGGGTCTGGATGCAAACCTGCAGTTCTGCACCAGAAAAACAGAGAGCAGGATTAATATTCAACACAATTTTATTTCATGTCATGCAAAATATTTATTTGGTAGAGACTCAATTATGAAAGCACAGATTAACAAATTACCTTTGGTGTCACAGGAGGTATGGTAACCAAAAAGTGTTTGTTAGCAGAAATACTACACCTTAAAGACAGGTTGTAAACATGGGTCTGGGAATCCCTGTCCTGTGTCTACAGTTTCTCTGTCAAAGATCCAATGAGAAGGAGAAAAGAAAAAGCAAGCATTTTTTTTTTGTTGTCATATAGGCATATCTTAAAAAAACATTTAAGCCTTTTTGTTGAAATGTTAACACACTGACCACTAGGGTCTGCAATTTCCCTACTTACCAATAGGGCCTGGGTCAGGAACTTCAGTCCCAAATGTTTTACATTCAGATTTGTGCAGGAAAATGACTGCATACATAAGGGGAAAGCAATTTTAAGAATTTCTGAATGATTTTCGTGCTCCAGGACAAAAATCAGCAAAATCTCTCGACAAGAGATGTTTTAAAACTTTTGTGATAACACTGATTGAAATAAAAAAACCTCCTCTTCAACCTCCTCTTAAATGCATCCAATAAAATCATCTCATTGAATTTGAACTCTTTGAAACATAGTTGTTTCTTCAGGTTTTTGCAGGAAATTTGTTGAAAATTGCACACCTATGAAAAGGGACACAGTTTCAAGTGTGTCTAAATGTTTTACAAACTCCAGCGCAAAAATCTGCATTTTGAACTTATTCATTTTCAATTCAATTTTATTTATATATCGTCTACTACAACACAAGTTGTCTCTAGGCGCTTTCCAGAGACCCAGAACATGACCCACGAGCAATTATTACACAAACAACAGCAGGTAAAAACTCCCCTAGTGGGAGAAAAACCTTAAACGAAACAGTGGCAAAAAAAACCTCCCCTTTAAGAGAGAAGAAACCTTGAGCAGGACCTGGATCATAAGGGGGGACCCTCCTGCTGAAGGCCAGCCGGGTAGAACTGGAAGTAGAATAGAGACAAAGACACACCGTCAAAGGTACAAGACAGGATACATTAGTATAATTATCCTTCAGCAGCAGAACTAAGACTTCTATGTATGTATGGGTAATATATGGATAGTTGGTGATCCACATAGATGAGGACTGTACCAAGCGTTGGATTGTTCACTCACTAATAGGGAACGTGAGCTGGGTTTAGACCGTCGTGAGACAGGTTAGTTTTACCCTACTGATGATGTTGGGTGATGGGGTAGGTAAATATGTCAATCGCTGTCCTGGAGCCTGCGCATCACTCAGAAACACTCTAAACTGCTTCCCCCTTCTTATATTTGGAATTTCCAATAGATTTCCACCAACAATCTAAAGAAATAACAGTGTTATCACAGAATTCTCCTTTAAGTGCATCTCTCAGTGAGAGAAACACAATATGTAATTTACTGTCCTGGAGCCTGCACATCACTCAGAAACACATGAAACTGATTTCCCCTTCTTATATTTGCAATTTCCAATAGATCTCAGCCAAAAATCTAAAGAAACAACAGTGTTATGGCAGAATTCCCCTTTTTGTGCTTCTCTCAGCGAGAGAAACACAAAATGCAAATGACTTTCCTGGAGTCTGCACATCACTCAGAAACCCTTGAAACTGCTTTCCCCTTCTTATATTTGCAATTTCCAATACATCTCCATAAAAAAATCAAAAGAAACAACAGTGTTATCACAGAATTCCCCTTTTTGTGCTTCTCTCAGCGAGAGAAACACAATATGTAATTTACTTTACCGTAAGCCAAACAGTGGCAAGGAAAAACTCTTTAAGAGAGAAGAAACCTTGAGCAGCACCTGGCTCATAAGGGGGGGCCCTCCTGCTGAAAGCCAGCCGGGTAGAGCAGGAAGTAAAGAAAGAATAGAGACATAGACAAACCATCAAAGGTACAAGACAGGATACAATAGTAAAATTATCTATCAGCAGTAGACCGATAAGACTTCTGTGTATATGGGTAATATGGATAGATGGTGATCCAAGGGGATGAGGACTGCAGGTCGGGATGTCAGCAAACATCCAACAGACATCCACAGAGACAGGTGAAGGCAGACACTGGGATGGTCAGAGGTGGAACTGCAGGTCAGCAAGCAGCTCCCGAGGCTCTGGTCCGCAGGACATGCACAGAAGAGAAAAAGAAGGGCCAGACAAGCACAACAAACTAGAAGAACAATGGACCACAATTATGTTTATGGGATACTGTTAATGACTGAGGATTGAGGGGAACAAGAGACAGGGAAGGCAAAGAGAAACAGAGGAGGTGAAGGGCAGTCCTTCATGTCCTTAAGACACACCAGGAGTTTTTCTAATGGTTCTGTTTCATCTGGCCTCATAGACAGATACAGCTGTGTATCATCAGCATAACAATAAAAATGAATGCCGTGGTTCCGGATAATACTTCATAAGGGCTGCATGTATAAACTGAACAAGATTGGCCCTTGTACTGAACCCTGTGGTACACCATAGCAGACCCTTGTCTGTACTGAAGAAACCTCATGAACATGAACAAACTGAAATCTATCAGACAGATATGATTTAAACCAATCTAGAGCTGTCCCTTTAATCCCAACAACATACTCTAGTCTCTGCAGTAAAATGTCGTGATCTATAGTATCAAAAGGAGCGCTGAGGTCCAGCAGAACCAGTACGGACACTAACCCATTATCTGAGGCCATAAGAACATGAACAAACTGAAATCTATCAGACATCGAGATTCGAACCAGTGCTGTTTCTGTGCTATGATGCATTCTGAACCCTGACTGAAAAATTTCAAATAGATCATTTCTATACAAACGGTCACACAGCTGGTTTGCAACTACCTTTTCCGGAATTTCAGAGATAAATGAAAGGTTGGAAATCGTTCTATAATTAGCTAAAATGTCTGGGTGAAGAGTGGGTTTTTTAAGTAATGGTGTGATTACTGGTACTGTGCCTGTGGCACATATCCCAAGACTAGGGAAGAGTGGATCTGTTCTGAGTGCAACACATCTGCAGTGCTACCGACAAGGAAATAAACATCTGCAAAGGTAGAATAAAGGTCACAGCCCTCAACTGCCCCGCTGCCCTGCCAGCGGCCCCACTGCTCACTAGTGAAACTAGTTGATGGGTTAAAAGCAGAGACTAATTTCTGCACCCCCCCCTTCAGAGAGGTGCAATTTGCTATAGTTGCCCTGATTTCGAGGCTCAATGAATCCAAATGCCATATATTGTCTCTCTCGCTGAGGGACACAAAAAATTCAGAAGAAAAAAAGAATTCACTAATAACACTGTTGTTTCTTGATGTTTTTGCAGGGCAACTATGGGAAATTGCATCTCCATGAAGGGGGTTGCAGTTTCAACTGTTTTGACGTGGTTTCCAGGCTCCAGGACTCTAAATGTCTTATATTGTCTCTCTCGCTGAGAGACGCAAAAAACGCGCTATTCACTGATAACACTGTTGTTTCTTGATGTTTTTGCAGGACAACTATGACAAATTGCATTTGTATGAATGGAGAAGCAGTGTCAACTGTTTTGAAGTGATTTCCAGGCTCCAGGACTGTAAATGTCATATTGTGTTTCTCTCGCTGAGAGACGCACAAAACGCAGAATTCTCTGATAACACGGTTGTTTCTTGATGTTTTTGCAGGGCAACTATGGCAAATTGCATTTGTATGAATGGGGAAGCAGTGTCAACTGTTTTGAAGTGATTTCCAGGCTCCAGGACTCTAAATGTCATATTGTGTTTCTCTCGCTAAGAGACGCACAAGACGCAAAATTCTCTGATAACACTGTTGTTTCTTGATGTTTTTGCAGGGCAACTATGGCAAATTGTATTTGTATGAATGGAGAAGCAGTGTCAACTGTTTTGAAGTGATTTCCAGGCTCCAGGACTCTAAATGTCATATTGTGTTTCTCTCGCTGAGAGACGCACAAAACGCAGAATTCTCTGATAACACTGTTGTTTCTTGATGTTTTTGCAGGGCAACTATGGCAAATTGCATTTGTATGAATAGAGAAGCAGTGTCAACTGTTTTGAAGTGATATCCAGGCTCCAGGACTGTAAATGTCATATTGTGTTTCTCTCGCTGAGAGTCGCACAAAACGCAGAATTCTCTGATAACACTGTTGTTTCTTGATTTTTTTGCAGGGCAACTATGGCAAATTGCATTTGTGTGAATGGGGAAGCAGTGTAAACTGTTTTGAAGTTATGTCCACGCTCCAGGACTCTAAATGTCATATTGTGTTTCTCTCGCTGAGAGACGCACAAAACGCAGAATTCTCTGATAACACTGTTGTTTCTTGATGTTTTTGCAGGGCAACTATGGCAAATTTCATTTGTATGAATGGGGAAGCAGTGTCAACTGTTTTGAAGTGATTTCCAGGCTCCAGGACTCTAAATGTCATATTGTGTTTCTCTCGCTGAGAGACGGACAAGACGCAAAATTCTCTGATAACACTGTTGTTTC
>CM026204.1:11778495-11818297 GCA_014839995.1 Xenentodon cancila | reverse complement strand
CAGGACTCTAATGTCATATTGTGTTTCTCTCGCTGAGAGACGCACAAAACGCAGAATTCTCTGATAACACTGTTGTTTCTTGATGTTTTTGCAGGGAAACTATGGCAAATTGCATTTGTATGAATGGAGAAGCAGTGTCAACTGTTTTGAAGTAATGTCCAGTATCCAGGACTCTAAATGTCATATTGTGTTTCTCTTGCTGAGAGACGCACAAAACGCAGAATACTCTGATAACACTGTTGTCTCTTGATCTTTTTGCAGGGAAACTATGGCAAATTGCATTTGTATGAATGGAGAAGCAGTGTCAACTGTTTTGAAGTTATGTCCACGCTCCAGGACTCTAAATGTCATATGGTGTTTCTCTCGCTGAGAGACGCACAAAACGCAGAATTCTCTGATAACACTGTTGTTTCTTGATGTTTTTGCAGGGTATCTATGGCAAATTGCATTTGTATGAATGGGGAAGCAGTGTCAACTGTTTTGAAGTAATTTCCAGGCTCCAGGACTCTAAATGTCATATTGTGTTTCTCTCGCTGAGAGACGCACAAAACGCAGAATTCTCTGATAACACTGTTGTTTCTTGATGTTTTTGCAGGGAAACTATGGCAAATTGCATTTGTATGAATGGGAAAGCAGTGTCAACTGTTTTGAAGTGATTTCCAGGCTCTAGGACTCTAAATGTCATATTGTGTTTCTCTCGCTGAGAGACGCACAAAACGCAGAATTCTCTGATAACACTGTTGTTTCTTGATGTTTTTGCAGGTTATCTATGGCAAATTGCATTTGTATGAATGGAGAAGCAGTGTCAACTGTTTTGAAGTGATTTCCAGGCTCCAGGACTCTAAATGTAGTATTATAGTTCTCTCGCTGAGAGACGCACAAGAGAGAATAGGAATACCCTTTTCGTCAAACTCATTTTGACAGGTGACCTTTGACCCCACCTCATCAATCAAGCCGTGTTGACAGGTCCCCGTGACCCCCCCGTGACCCCCCCCCCTGACCCCAAATACCTTTGAGCTGACTCATCAATTCAATATAAACTTTATATAAACTTAATATAAACTTTATATAAACTGAATATAAACTTTATATAAACTTAATATAAACTTTATATAAACTTTATATAAACTTAATATAAACTTTATATAAACTTAATATAAACTTCATATAAACCCCCCCCCCCCCCCCGAGAAACCTGATCCCTCAAACCCCCACCGAGTATGCGGGGGAGGAGAAACGCTCAGCGGTTGATTTAAAGACGGGCTGTTCTCAGACTGAACTAAAAGTGCCGCTATCGATCCGAGTTTAGCAAAAACTGAGGAAACGACAATTTTTCTTTTTTTGAAAATCCAAGAGACAAACCATGGACGCGTCCCCGATTCGTCAGGCTGTTTCTGCATCCAGGCGGGACTCGCCGCTCATTTGGAAAACACCTATTTCCATCGTCAAGATTGTTGAGCGGTACCCGGAGGAGAAAGCATGGCTTGTTCGGTCGGTGATGGTGGAGGAGTCGTGCCCTGAGGAGAAAGCATGGTTTTCTCGGTCGGTGATGGTGAAGGAGCTGTAGGGTCCCGGTTGGTTGTAAGATGTCTTTTAAAAAATCGTAGGTTGGTCAGCAGCTGGCAAAGTTTTGAATCTCCCCTCCTTAGCTTCATTCTTTGCTCTTTTTAAAGTCCGTGTGGGTCGGGCTTACTTAAAGGGTGTGTGTTAAGGCGGGGTTTGACTGGGGGGTTGTACTTGAAAGGGGTTTGGCTAAAATTCCAAAACTTTCTTCGCCGTCATTTTGTCTCTCCAGTCGCGGCAGCTATGGTAGAGCTCCGTGATTTCAGGCTCCGCTTCCATCATCTTTTCCCGCCAAATGGAAAACGGTACCTCCATCACCGTTCGGTAGACCCCGCAGTCGGAGTTGAAACTTTCAAACACAAAAAAGGGTTGCTCACCCTCGGTCTCTTCGGACCGTTGCAGGCTGACTCTGTAAAACCACCGATCGCAGGATGAAGACTTGGATTGCCAGAGCGCGCTGAACTCTGTTCCGCTCATGGAAGGTTCTTCAGGCTCTGCGGACCCTAACGCTTCGTGCATTTTTGATCGCTTTCCCCTCGGTGGTGCATCGTCATTTTCTTCTTCTTCTTCTTCTTCTTCGTCTTCCGAGTTGTCCTGAGCCAGCATCGTAAGTTTGAGCACGGACCAGTCGTTGGAAGTTAATGCCGCCGACATCAGCAAGCATCCGGACGGCTTTGCACCGTCTCTCTGGTACATCCATAGCTCCCCCTGCTCGTACACGAAGACGTAGCCGAAATATCCGGATCGTCCGCCCTCGTCAAAAAACCACTCTCTCTGAAGTTCTCCTTTTGGGGGAGCTTGTAGACGGCAGAGATACTTTATCTGTTTCTTGGGAGTTTTGGTCGCCTCTTTTTCCCGCTCAACAATCTTGACGATGGAAATAGGTGTTTTCCAAATGAGCGGCGAGTCCCGCCTGGATGCAGAAACAGCCTGACGAATCGGGGACGCGTCCATGGTTTGTCTCTCGGATTTTCAAAAAAAGAAAAATTGTCGTTTCCTCAGTTTTTGCTAAACTCGGATCGATAGCGGCACTTTTAGTTCAGTCTGAGAACAGCCCGTCTTTAAATCAACCGCTGAGCGTTTCTCCTCCCCCGCACACTCGGTGGGGGTTTGAGGGATCAGGTTTCTCGGGGGGGGGGGGGGGTTTATATGAAGTTTATATTAAGTTTATATAAAGTTTATATTAAGTTTATATAAAGTTTATATAAAGTTTATATTAAGTTTATATAAAGTTTATATTCAGTTTATATAAAGTTTATATTAAGTTTATATAAAGTTTATATTGAATTGATGAGTCAGCTCAAAGGTATTTGGGGTCAGGGGGGGGGTCACGGGGGGGTCACGGGGACCTGTCAACACGGCTTGATTGATGAGGTGGGGTCAAAGGTCACCTGTCAAAATGAGTTTGACGAAAAGGGTATTCCTATTCTCTCTCGCACAAAACGCAGAATTCTCTGATAACACTGTTGTTTCTTGATGTTTTTGCAGGGCAACTATGGCAAATTGCATTTGTATGAATGGAGAAGCAGTGTCAATTGTTTTGAAGTAATGTCCAGGCTCCAGGACTTTAAATGTCATATTGTGTTTCTCTTGCTGAGAGACGCACAAAACGCAGAATTCTCTGATAACACTGTTGTTTCTTGATGTTCTTGCAGGGAAACTATGGCAAATTGCATTTGTATGAATGGGGAAACAGTGTCAACTGTTTTGAAGTTATGTCCAGGCTCCAGGACTCTTAATGTCATATTGTGTTTCTCTCGCTGAGAGACGCACAAAACGCAGAATTCTCTGATAACACTGTTGTTTCTTGATGTTCTTGCAGGGAAACTATGGCAAATTGCATTTGTATGAATGGGAAAGCAGTGTCAACTGTTTTGAAGTGATTTCCAGGCTCCAGGACTCTAAATGTCATATTGTGTTTCTCTCGCTGAGAGACGCACAAAACGCAGAATTCTCTGATAACACTGTTGTTTCTTGATGTTTTTGCAGGGCAACTATGGCAAATTGCATTTGTATGAATGGTGAAGCAATGTCAACTGTTTTGAAGTTATGTCCATGCTCCAGGACTCTAAATGTCATATTGTGTTTCTCTCGCTGAGAGACGCACAAAACGCAGAATTCTCTGATAACACTGTTGTTTCTTGATGTTTTTGCAGGGCAACTATGGCAAATTGCGTTTGCAGACGAAAAGTGTCAGAAAATGATTCGGGAAAACAGTGGAAGGTCTTCAGGTCTTTGCTCCTTCTGTTATCTGACAGAACTTTGAACATGTTGCTTTTTGACAAGAAACTGCATGTGAAGTGATGATGGGGACAAAAACTTTGTCTTTTGTTAAACTCAATCAAGCCAACCTGACAATGGGTTGTAAATTATTTCACACTTCTTTTGCAATTGCATCAATAAAAATTGACTAACTAAAATTGATTAATGAGCTGCCATCAGGTTGGAGGCTGCGGACCCTCCGGGCCAGAACCAGCAGACTGAGGGACAGTTTCATCCACCAGCCCGTCAGGACGTTGAACACTCTCCCTGCTCTCCCACTGTTTCTCTCCCTGCCCCCCCCCCCCCCCCCCCCACTCACTCTGACCTCTGTATCTGCACCCAGGCCCTTTTGGCAGAACTGGACCGCCTACTTTGCACCAGGTCACTTTAATCAGACCGAAAAACTGTTGTACACTTAAACCAAACGTCATGCCATAACTTGTTTCTTTAATTTGCACTTTGTGTTTAAAAAAATGTATTTATTGTGTAGCACCGAGGGTTTGAGACTAACGTAATTTCGATTCTCTGTATGTATCTTACATGTTGTAGAATTGACAATAAACTTGACTCTGACTCTGACTCTGATTAACTATATATCTAAACCAGAATTATTTTTATACAAACTCATTATATGTGAAACACAGTAATCACAAGACATTTATTTACATATTTTAATGAAAATATACTTGATGCTTAACATTGCTATTTAACAGTATAAGGTCTTCACATTTTTCAAAGATTATTATATTTCCTCCAATAATTCAGTAAACACCAAACTGTCCTGCAGTGTAACTTACTGGTTGAGACCATCAAAATACAAACTCCTGATTCAAGTTAATCTGATGCAAAAACATCTTTAGTCTGAATTTTCTTCAATATTAAATGAATTTGTTAAAAAAAGTTGCAATAATTGAACCCAAAACATGACCTAATAGTTTACAGCATGAGATGCCTTGACTGCAATGCAGCCTAAATGCTGCAGGATTTGTCAATGATGTCAGAAAAAATTCAAGTAAAACACAAAATGACAAACACAAAAGTCAACTCAACTCAATTAGTACATAATTTAAAATCAAACTTGGAAAGTTTAAAAGGAGAACATAAAAGGAGGAAAATGTTCCCTTCAGTGTTTCAGTGCTCAGAGAAGAAAAATAATAATGGATACTAACCAAACTAAACATGAAGCTTAAATAAGAGTGATGCCTAATAATGAAGGCTGTAGCGCATCATCATAAAAACAGTTAACAATGAAGATTAGCTGACATAATAAAAGCTGCAAATAATAAATATGAGACATCTCTAATGTAGAGAAAATGACTGGAAGATCACAAGCTGTTTCTGCTTTCAAGAACAGTCTTTACTCTTTGACGCTTTTCACCGTTTACTGCAAGGTATTAGTGCACCAATACCTTGTAAGAAATGTTTTTTCAGGACTTAATTTTTTTTCTGCTTATTTAAGCATCTAAAATCCCAGACAATATTAGAGCATATGTAACAATAACTAAAACTGAACCTGACAGGTTTGTTGCAGTGTTTGGATCATGTTTGCAGAACTCTGATCCAATGTGTGATGTGAACACCCTTCTGCCCCCGACGCTGATGTGCAGATGAACCCCAAGTGCAGCAATGATTTATCTTAGAGCAAGATAAAATGAACATAGGAGGAAGAACATTGACATTAGTCAGGATTTATATTCAAAAGTCATCTAGAGTTATTTTTAGCTCTACTTCAGTATTAGAAATAAATACAATTAAATGAAATATAAACTTTTTTCATATAATATAAAAATATGACGTTTTGCTTGTACATAAATATGACTCTTGTTTGTTTGTGTTAAAATAAAGATTGGTGAGAAGATAAAAGGCAGTGTGCAAAACCAAGCGAGGCCCTGCTTGTGCTGCTGAATGGCCTGCTAACAAAAGTAGTAACGGCCACTTTAAGTGCTCTTAAAACAGATCGTGTTTCAGTGTGCTACTACACAATGAAGAAAAACTCAGCTACAAACATCACATTAAAAAAACTCCAGCTTTGTTATTAGCCATCCCTTTATGATACAATAAATAATAAGTTATTGCTTTTATATTGCAGTTCATTAACAGAAATATTTGTAGTTGGAGGCACAACAAGGTTGTTGGTAGCCACAATGACTTCCTCCTGTCAAACATGAAGCGTGTCTTTGCTGTCAACTTTAACTTTAACATGCTTATTGTTTTCATTTGGGTGTCTGAGTCACGCAAACAGTAAAATGGGTGACCTTTAAAAATTCTACGTTGCATTACTAAACACAGGGGGGAAGCATTTCTCAAATTCCATGTGAGGGAACTTCCAGAATAACACAATATTCAGTGATAAACTGCAGACCTAAACAGACAGACTTTTAGGACACTGCTGATATTACATGAATGAAATTACACTACATGGATGAGAACATCATTTTTCATGATGCCAGATGTTTTCTCTTCAGGGATGTTTGATGTGACAGTTTTTTTGTATCCAGCACAGTAAAATAGCAAGAGGAGGGTCAACAATATGACGACTGGCCTAAGGTGAGTTTAAGGAATCTTAACCAAACACTGGGATTATGTGCAGATGTATGATATCACAGCAAAACTCTTCTACTCACTCACAATCCACCATTATGTAACTATGCATTATGGGTAGTAGTCATGGATGATGACTGCTTTTGCTCTGACCCTGCTGTTTAATCTATTAGTTTGTCACTTCTACTGGACTCAGGATCATAGACAAAACTGAAGACGTCACTGGAAACATCAGCGAACATCAAGAAAATCAGAAAGGTCAATAGGTCCAAGATGGTGTCTGCATGTGAATGTTGAATGAACATGGTATGTAGAAACGGAGTGGGACAAAATAATAATCATGGAGGGGCACCAGTACCTCTTTTGTATCATGATCCTTAGATTATCAACTAAGACATTTATTTTTTAATCATTTTCCTCCCCTGGTTTGAAAGGGTTACTGCTTAAGAAACAGCTACGAGTAATTCTGCCATTGCTTCAGTTAAGATTTCTTTTGATTTCAGTCACAACTGCTTATTTGCTTAACGTATAATGTTCAACAGTTTGTCAAAGTATTTATGCACTGAGCCATTTATTCTCAATACTTAATACTGCAACAATGTAATTTCCCTTTGAGTATAGATAAAGGATTAAATGACACCATCCTGTTACTACAAGTAGCAACCGCAAGCTTGTTTCCTGCAAGCTTGAGCAGACGAAAGTGTCAGAAAATGATTCGGGAAAACAGTGGAAGGTCTTCAGGTCTTTGCTCCTTCTGTTATCTGACAGAACTTTGAACATGTTGCTTTTTGACAAGAAACTGCATGTGAAGTGATGATGGGGACTGTAGTTCAAAACACTAAGGTTTTTTAAAATCACAAATAAAGAATTTTGATAAAAAAAAACAACATGTCCAGGCCTGCTAGTCTAATAGATGGTGTTCCTGAAAATAAAGACCAAGATAACAGCTCTGCGCTGCATGAGCGATCACACTTTTGGTATTCTTTGTCAAAAGGCACTTGAACATTGAGAGTCCTCCACAGGAGCTCAGTGTGGGAGTGAAGCCTGGCTGACGTCTTGAAATATCACACAGATGCAGAGAAACTTCAAAAATGATTGTCAAACACGTCTGACATGATTGCTAAGGGATTGTTGGCACATGAAAGTGATGAAAGTGGTGACCTGACTAATAACCCTAACTGTTGCAAGCACACATATATTTAACTTCACAATAATTCATTTCATTCCACATTTTTTTACATTCCTGAAAAAGGACCAAAAGCACAGTTTCAGTGTTCAAATGGGCACAATATTTGATACAGGATATAAAGTTCCCAGCTGTCCTTTTAAACTGTTCAAAGTAGTCCTGGTGAAAAGAAAAGTTCCCTTTTTGTTTTTTAACAGCAAAGATTTTTTTTAGAAAAATTGCACAGTTAACTGTTCAGCACAGCTTTACAGAAGATAGAACAAACTTAGTCAGTTTTACCAGCCGTGTTTAAAAGTCTCCAAGAATAAAATATCTGCAAAGATGAAGGAAACAATTCCAAACACAAAGAAAATTACAGTTAAAGATACAAAAATAGTGTTGGGGAAACGCTGACCATCATATTTACTGAAATTAGTTTTCAAGTGCTGTGATGCAGTCAGTGCTGCTGCCGTTTCCTGCCAGCCTCTGAGTCAGGCGTTACAAGCCTCACAGTGCTGAGTATTTGGAGGAGTGTGCTGTTGTGCTGATGAGCCAGCTGCTGCTACATTTGCTGCTGCACCAGCCGTCTGTAATGAGGCATGACTTGACTATCGGGGAGGTAGAGCGCCATCTCCAGGGCAACTAGGATGGTGAACTCAAACGTTATTAGCTCTCTCCTGCTGATCCTGAAACGTTCTTCCAGCTTCTGTAGAAAGACATCAAAAATAATCTGATAAGCTTAAAAGTAACATGGTATGTATATGTATATATATATATATGTATATATGTATACATATATGTATACATATATACATATATATATATATATATATATATATATATATATATATATACACATATATATATATATATATATAATCTGATAAGCTTAAAAGTAACATGGTATATATATATATATATCTATCTATATATATATGTGTGTGTATATATATATATATATATATATATATATATATAGATATATATATATATATATATATATATATATATATATATATACACACACACATATATATATATAGATATATATATATATATACCATGTTACTTTTAAGCTTATCAGATTATATATATATATATATATATATATATATATATATATATATATATATATATGTGTGTATATATGTATATATATATATATATATATACATATATACATGCAACCATTACGCTGTACATGTGTGTGGATGAGTGTGCGAAAGAGACTTACATCAATGAGGTGTGTGACCTCCTGCTTCTTCAGGTCACTGCTGATCTTTGCAGCTAATAGGATACAGGCTGCTGACACCAACTTTCTGTTGAAACATCAACAGTTTAAAGTGCAGAACGTCTCAGCAGACACAGGCTTAGTAGTTACTGCTTAAGGAAATTAATTCATCAATCACAATGAAAAATCCTTTCAAATCCTGACACTAAGGGAGAATCTGCTGCTTTGCTGGATGTGTTTTGTTTGATGAAAATAGAGCTGTGATCAATGATACATAAATGACTAAACCCAAGAGCAATAAAGTCAACGGGTTTTACTGTAATTACCGCACGAGTGCTTGCAAACACACACCACAAGAGGGAGCAATTGTTGCAGAATATACTGTGCACTCAACAGTGCGGAAGATGAGTCAATCCACCCCAACTGCAGAGAATAAAATCAAAGAAAGCTCTATGAGGTTTAAAGATATATATATATATCTCGAATATATATATATATATATATATATATATATATATATATATCTCGAATATATATATATCTCGAATATATATATATATATATATATATATATATATATCTCGAATATATATATATATATATATATATATATATATCTCGAATATATATATCTCGAATATATATATATATATATATATATATATATATATATATATATATATATATATATATATATATATATATATATATATATATATATATATATATCTCGAATATATATATATATACATATATATCTCGAACACATTGTAGCATCACTCTGAGAGAGGATGCTCCTAACCTTTGCGATATTACAAAGATGGAAAAAGGTAGTCTTACAAACCAGATTAATATGCTGTTTAAATGACAAAATTAACATCAAGGTTTTGCACAGTTGTACTGGAGGACATCGCAACACCGTCTATCTATATATATCTCGAATATATATATATATATATCTATATATATATATATATATATATATATATATATAGAATATATATATATATAGATATATATATATATATATATATATATATATATATAGATATATATATATATATATATATATATATATCTAGATATATATATATATATATATATATATATATATATATATATCTATATATATATATATATATATATATATATCTCGAATATATATATATATACATATATATCTCGAACACATTGTAGCATCACTCTGAGAGAGGATGCTCCTAACCTTTGCGATATTACAAAGATGGAAAAAGGTAGTCTTACAAACCAGATTAATATGCTGTTTAAATGACAAAATTAACATCAAGGTTTTGCACAGTTGTACTGGAGGACATCGCAACACCGTCTATCCTAAGGTGTTTTAGAATAACCTCTGTTTTATTAGAAATTAAAAGCAAAAGAATTAGTTGACATCCAATGCTTGATGTCCTTAAGACACACCTGAAGTTTGGCTAATTGTTCTGTTTTATCTGGCTTCATAGACAAATACAGTTTCGTATTATCAAGACAGGAATGAAAATTAATGCTGTTGTTCCGAATAATACTGCCAAAGGGCTGCATGTATAAACTGAACAAGATTGGCCCTAGCACTGAACCCTGTGGGACCATAGCAGACCCTCTGTACCATCTGTACTGCAGAAACCTTATGAACATAAACAAACTGTCTCCAATTTCAGTGTGAACAAGCATCAGAGAAAACAATGAAAATAAAGTGCAGTTTAACATTAGATGAAGAGCAGATTTTAACATACCTGTTCTGTTTATTGAGTCGACCCTGGAGCACGAGCTTCTCAAAGTAGACGAATGCCATGGCGATGGTGACTGGCTGCAGGCTGCAGTCTTCCCCGATTGTTCTCATTTCTCTCTTCAGGCTGAGTGAACATCAACATGAAACAATTCTTTCCAACCAAGAGAACTTCAGAGGAATATAGGATACCGACATGTTTATTTGAATAAACTGAAAAACGTTACCTGCGTATTTTACTAAGGGTCAGCTTAATGTGGGGAAACTTTTCTTTAAAAGTTTCATTCATGTCTTTCTTCAGATCAGATGGTTTGACATATTCTATAACTGTTGTCTGGAGGACAAAAGGAAGGAGAAAAATAAACTGAAAAAAGGAAAAAAGATAAGTGTGTAAACAGAGCAAAGATGACATATAAAGTGTTATTGAAAAGTAGGCAGAGACATTCAAAAGTTAAAATATAGGCAGCGAATGTAAATGATAAATTTAGGTCTAGGTCTAGTAACTAGTGATGGAGAAAATGTTTCTCGGCCTGAGTCTGATTACTTCCCGAATCATAGCAGTTCTCCCTTGGAACAATTGTGACAAGTCCTTTATGCTGTCATTTACACAAACATTGATACTGTGACCACCGTCTACACACACGTCAAACTACAGATGTCTCTTAATTACGATACAAACAAAAAATACAGTGATAATCATTAGATGTAGACCAATTAATCGTTTGGCCAAAACCATTTTTAAATAATCACTATAAACTATGAAAGAAAAATATTAACAATTAATAACCCCTTATTGGTCAACCTCAAAATAATTATGTGCACAAAATAAAACCACAATTAAAAAAAAAAATTGTGATAGACTGGTGACCTGTTCAGGGTGTACCCCTTCCTTTCGTCAGTAATGAGCTGGGATAGACTCCAGCAGACCACTGTGACCCTGTACAGAATTAAGTGGGTATAGAAAATGGACAAAACTGCTCTTTCTGTTCACTTAGAGGTCGAGATGCAGAGCACAAAGGCAGGGCTGAGTTGTGATGCTTTGCATGTGTTCAGGCTGCAATCACTTTATTACAATTTTGCCACTGTTTTTGAGATCAAATTTTGTACTTTTTTTTACCAGTGCAACCTGAAATTATACGTAATTAATTAATGCAAAGTTGTTTTCCTGAAAATGGCATGGGGTAGGGCACTTCCATGTAGCATGTCACTGATGGTATGGCTCAGTAAAGAGGCTATTCTGACTGTAACATGACTTTTTTTGTATCTTTTTCCTTTTAAAATAAAACACCTATTTAGTATTGTAGTACTATAGTAACATATATTAACATATAAACTATGTCTTTTTTATTTAACTAAACACTTAGTAAAATTAATAATTTCACAGCGAGATGCATGCAGAGATTTCTGAGTAAAGAATTGTTTGTGGATCCACCAGGAAGCTCAGGTGTAAGGACCGAAGAAACTGTAGTGAGAGCCAAATTGTTGGCCAGACAACTTGGATGTAACATGTCTGGACTGCAAGACTTTCATGGCGCCCTAAATGCGAAGGGTTTATGCTGACAGTGATCCTAGGGAGGATAAACCATGAACTGGCAGTGTTCAGAGGATGCAGGGTGCTGGAACAAATCTGATATGTAGAGGCTATAAATCTCAACTTAATGGACTTAAAGGATCTGCTGCTGATGTCCGCGAGCCATCAGGCAGGTCAGAGCTGGCATCACACAGAGAACCAAGAGCATCTTAGTATCTTAGTCAGGGGAAGTCATAAAGTTGTGGCTTGTCAGGATACATCCAAAGGCCTCATTAAAAATCACTACCCTATCTCCAAAGTTCACAGCAACTGAATTATAAACTACAAAAAAATATATTTATTAAAAATACGTCAGCTTAATGTGAGAGGCTGATTAAAAATGGATTTAGGTTAAGGCCAAAAATTCATGCCAGGTTAAAGCTTAAAATTCATCTTGGTGTCAAGTCAAATTGACTGATTAAAACACGGCTGTTATCAGTCTTTTAAACCCTCTTTGTGATTAGATGACCTTGTTCTGGTCATCTAATCGCAAAGAGTCTGTTGAAAAAAAAAAACATCCTTCTTTAGAGTAGATAATAAACACAATAACAAGAAAAGCAGCTCAAAGACACAACACAGCCTTGAGCAAAGTCACCTCAATCATATTATAAATAATCTCAATCATGATATAGTGCTGCGTTCACTCTTTATTCCTCCAGAAGCCAAAACGTATGATAGTGTATTCGTTTGCTGCAACCATCTGTGGTTTGACACAAGCTTCATTAAAGGTGTTAAACAGCCTGCAGAGCTCTGAACAGGGTGTGATGAAACAACAGCAGTTAATACACAGGCATTTAACCTTAGAAATTGGCATCAAGATGTAGAAAATTTTCACAGCACCCACTCAAAGTTAAGAACAACAAATTTCACACAGTTTTCTTTTTCCTCTTACCATGTAGGATGCAAAGATCAGAACCCGCTTGTGTTTTCCACAAGGCCACTGGGGGTCACTCAGGAGATTTGGGTTGTAGTCAGTTACATCTTCCACACCTGAACCGAAGGACAAATCCCAGCTGAGTCATACAAGTACTGACTCAGACAGAATGTTGTAAGTGAAGTCATACCAGTGCAGGTGACCCTCTGAGGTTTATGTATGTATTGCATCTATTGGCTTTTGGCTTGAGCAGCTGGTGTGTTAAGGCATTCTGAGCTCTGTAAAATTCTGCTGCATTGCTTTTTAAATATATATGCAAAAAAACAAAACACAAATAAAATGGAACTCAGTCTTTGTTTAATATCATCACTCATGGTCCAAAATATCTCAGCTTCCTGTCAGGACCTCACATCTATAGCCTACAGAGAGCTCAGGCAGTGCAGCTGTTAAGTAAAATCAACTAGTCCACTGCTGGAGACTGCAACTTGATTGTTTGCTGCATTTTTGTCCACTTTACCAACTAATATGATGTGCAAATACAGTAACACTGAGAACCAAGCCTGGAAGACTGAAGGATTACATCACAGCAAAACCAAAAATAACCTGACAAAAGCGTACATATACAGCAACACATATGACTGCTGCTACACAGCTGTGTTGTTTTAATGAAATGCTTTGGATTACAGGCTAAAAAAGGGCCGTGTCACTGAGTGAGCATGTGTGTGTGTGTGTGTGTGTGTGTGTGTGTGTGTGTGTGTGTGTGTGTGTGTGTGTGTGTTTGTGTGTGTGTGTGTGTGTGTGTTTTAAAAGAAAAAGGATGTGATACACAGGAAGTACATACATGTAGATGTGTTTAAAATAAAAATATACAAAGGCAGATGTCTGCCTGTTTCAACTCCCAATTTCTCCTTCCGGTGTTTGTTTTCTCTTCCTCACACAAGATATTTTCTGGAATATATACTTCTTTTATTCCAGACCAAAGATAAAAGAAAGTCAGATCCAGAGTCCAGATGCATTACAACATCCTGACTGAAGCTTAAATTACAGTTTCCATTTAACCAATAAAACAGCATAAAGGCTTTAAACCAAAACTGCTCTAAAGGATTGACTTTTGTTGTGGCACACTTCTACAACCCCAAATCAGCTGGGACAAACCAAATTAAAAACAATATGCAATGACTTTTACATTTGATAGATAGATAGATAGATAGATAGATAGATAGATAGATAGATAGATAGATAGATAGATAGATAGATAGATAGATAGATAGATAGATAGATAGATAGATAGATAGATAGATAGATAGATAGATAGATAGATAGATAGATAGATAGATAGATAGATAGATAGATAGATAGATAGATAGATAGATAGATAGATAGATAGATAGATAGATAGATAGATAGATAGATAGATAGATAGATAGATAGATAGATAGATAGATAGATAGATAGATAGATAGATAGATAGATAGATAGATAGATAGATAGATAGATAGATAGATAGATAGATAGATAGATAGATAGATAGATAGATAGATCTGCCATGTAACTATGGCTTCAATTACTGATATCACAAAAACAGATTCCCCCTCTCTACCAAATAAGATAAGCATTTAACTCTCCCACATCAGGGAAAATCAAGAAACCCACTCCTATCACAATCCTGACGAAATAACAACACTGTATCCAACAAGTTGGAAGCTGACTAAAGTACAACTTGTGTCTCTGCGTTAACGTGTGTTACCAAGGTCCAGCCCCACGGTGCTGTTCAGACGGCTGGGTGGGTAGCTCCTGCCTGGCATGCTATGTGTGCTCCTGGATACTGGGATCTGCAGAATTAGGTCACTGGTTAACGTTGGCTTCTGCCTCACCAGAGCGTTGGTGGGGTACAGGAACTGGGCATATGACACCGACTGACAGAGAGAGAGGTGGAAATAGGAGATACATTTATAGTACTTGAACACAGAAAATTTATAGGTAATTATGTGTGAAAAGCTGGAGGCACTAACCCTGCTGTACGTATCCAAGTGGAATCCCTCGAGCCCAGGTAACATCTCTAGAGTGGTGGAGATGTTTCCAGAGGAGTGCCTTCTCCTCGGGTGGTTTAACATGGGGTCGCTAGACAGTGAGAAGCATTTTAGTTAACTGAAAATAAAATACCTCAAAGGATCACAAAAAAATAAGTCAAAAACATACTGAGCATGCTCATGAAAGCTGCAAAGTCATACTGCCTGTTCCTAAAAGTGCAATTATCTCCCATTTCCTCTTAAACATCATCGACGTGGTCTTGGTTATGGCAGAATTCTTTCCAAACATCAGCAGATTTATAAAAAGAAAACCTTCCATGCAGCAGGTTTCAAATAAGAAGAGCTCAGACCAAAGATTAAAAACATGATGAATCCCAATTAGACATCTAATCTTAATCAGCAGACATTGAAGCAGCCACCAAAACAGGAACAACCACAATCTGAACAGAAGAAAAATGTACTGTCACAGCAATGTCAAAGCCCAAGCACAACAATAAAACAAAAAAAAAAAAAGTCATTTTTAGAAAAGAAATAAATGACGTAATTAAAAAAAAATCTGTTTTCATAGTGGAACAATTATTTATCACTGTGGCAGAATAATTCATTCTAATAAGAAAGGAAGTGAGGAGGAAAAAACCATTAACTCAAATGTTTAAATATTTTCCATGTTCCTTCTGGTGCTTTGACTGACAAACTATTGAGAACATAAGCGGTGTTGAATCATAACACAACATGAGCAGTCATACCCCCACAGTAAAAAAAAATTTTCTAAGTATATTTTAATTAATTACTAACATAATTTCACTAATAATATCACTATAAGTATAAAATTATTACAATGTTGATTTATTTGATTTTTCCAGAGGCATAATGCCCCCGACAACATAGCTCCTAGGATCCTTCGGGCACACAAACCCCTTCACCACATTAAGGTGGCGGTTCAAATTTGATTTAAAATAATATAACAAAAATAAAAATAATGGAAAATAACTAGATTATCATTGGACAGACTCAATTATTTGGCTTAAATTGAACTTGCTTATTTTCTGTGTAAACTGTCATCTCGAGGGACATAAAAGCATAAAATTACAAAGATAAAGAATTGAACTTCTGAGATGTTCTGTCACTAAAAAGGTCATCAGGACCACTTAACTGAACATGGAATGTTTTCAGTTTCAGACTTCAGCATCAGACAAAGGTGACTTTTAAGTTAATTTCCTTTGATTCCTCCCACCAACGCATGTGCACATGGTGTGTGTTTAGCCCCTATAGATTTCTAACTGAAACACTGAGTGTGTGTTTTGTGTGTTAAGACAAAAAAAAAGGGATAAGGATGAGTTTGCATAACGCTTAAGCATTTGTAACACGTGGGAGTTACACTCCTGTAAAAAAGGCAATTGTGCATGATCAGGTGTGTGTATGTGTGTGGTTACCTGAGGTAGAAGCTCTCGCCATATGGTAGAACAGAGAAGGCAGCACACAGAGACCTCTTAGCACAAATGAGCACAATCCTGAAATACAGAAACAGTCCAGATATAAATCGGGCTCCACAGTCGTTTCCACAGCTGCTCCATTCGTTGTCACATCTGGAGGATTGATGGCTACGCCTGTGCAACAACGATTCATCATTTTTTTTTTTTTTAACTGGGGACTGGTGATACCACATCCATTTCAGTCGGTATTCTTCTGCCTAATTCTGCAGCCTATGAGAAAATGTCTCAAGGACAGACTATTTCCCAAGATAGTTGTGCATCGGTAATACCAGACCCATTTTTCAGACACAATCTGAGATTCCCAGGACAGATTGGTGTTTTCTTTTTGTCCATGATTTATATTATACATTTATATTTTATATCAACTATTACTAAACAATAAATGGATTTAACTTTTAACTGTTTTCCCTTTTTTTAACCAGCAGTAAATTTTTTGAGTTCTCAAGTAAAGTTATGTCTGAAAGTAAAAGAGATTTGTAATTAAACATGTTAATCTGTCATGCCTTCTTTTCCTTTGTATTTGTTAACAACAACTTCTCTTCATTGTTGTAAATATGTCTGTTTTTGTTTGAAAAAAATTATTAAATAAACATAAATGTAGAAACGTATGTTTAAATGATGTGTAAGAGCTTTATCAGAACAACCTTGCATATATGAACTAGCGTTAAAATTTGGTCCTAACTGGAATTTGGAATTTACAGAGCTGTCTGACAACAGAAACAGTAAACAGCTGAATAAAAATTAGGAATTAATTTGTATTATAATACAGTATGTGGGCGTTGAGACAGTAGTACAGACGTGAAGTGCTTTTCATGACTGACACTGGTTGACAGTTACCCATCAGAAAGTACAAGAGTAATATTACAGCCACGTTGTCCTGCCTTAGTTTGTTTTTGTGTGTGCATGTGTGTGCATGTGTATGTGTGTTAACTTGCATGTTCTTTTGTAAGTTTGTTTGTTTATTTTTTCTCTGTTTTCTTTTTTTTTTAATCTTTCTCTTGAGTATAAACCTGTGTGGAGGAGACTGGTTTCTGTCTCAAGAGAAACATGTTGACACTCATTATCCGAGGCTCACAAAGAAGGTGATTCACAGTGTGTTCAAACACACACACATTCAAATACAGACACTTATCTCTGAGTCTATTGTAAACTACTTCTATAAGAATCCAACAGCAGGCCGAGATCATTGACCATTCACACACAGTAAAGAAAGACTTCAAACACAGAAGATGGCAGACAGCCAAGGGGCTGATTTACAAAATCAAACTGAGGTATCGACCAGCTCCTCAGTTAATCAAAATACAGACAGAGAGCAGAAAATCCTATAAAGAGGTTATATAACCTGGATTAAACAATATTAGCAAATCAAACAAGGCTTGAATGGAACAGGTCCAACCATATTACAAAATCAGGGTTCTCTTTTAGCCTAGCAACTTAGTTATACATGAACAAAAATCAAATCTAACAACTGTTCTTATCATTAGACTCACACATCTTCCGTTTAAGAGTTGCCAGATTCTGTGTTCCATGTACATAAAACGATAAGTGTTGTCCAACAATGTTAATGGGCCATAATAATCAGTCACTCAATGATCTGACTCTCCTTCTGAATCTTTGACTGACCGATGGACTTTTACATAGAAGGTACATTACGATATACACTGTCAAATCTGAAAAAAAGTCCGAAAAAGTTGGGGTAAAATGTAGGAAAAAAATTCATTTTTAAAAAAGTGATTTCTCCTTCTACTGTGACTAATATTGTTAAACTATACAAGTTATTTGGAGACATTTCTGTGAATAAAGGGTACCAGTGATCTCCAGTCCAACAGATGGCAACACATAGCTGATATAACCAAATAGTCAAGGAGAGCTACATTCACACATGCTTCTTAAAACTTTACTCTGGAAAAAGAAACCTTATATTCACACTGTCCAGAAATGGCATCAATGTCTTTGGGCTCAGAGGCATCTGGGATAGACCATCACACACTGGAAATGAACTTTGTGGTCAGATGACATTTTCCATATACGTTTTTAACTATCTGGAATATAGTATTTATATAGAGTATTTGTACAGGTCTGACATGATCCTGTGTAAAATATCCAATTTATGAGCATGACATGCAAAAATGTGTTAGTGATTAGCATTCAAAGGGGTCAGAAAAAGGGACTACATGTGCCACAACACAACATAGCTCTATTAGCAGCCAGAAAATAAAAACATGCCTAGAACAAGCCTGTGAGTGCAGAATAAATCAAAACTACTTTTACACACTGCCACACCACATATTCTGGTCAACCCATGAAACAGAATATGAGTTGAACTTTCGTGCTGGTCTTGTCATAGGTGTGTGTCATAGAAAACCACAAAGATATTCACACACACTGCTTGTTTCCTGTGATGCATGGGAAAGTCAAGAACAGGAAGTCACCAGGATAATCCATTGAAAGAGCAGAAAAGCAAGATAAGTGGGCTGCTGGAAGCAGGTCTCAGCTATATTCATCCATTTATTTGGACACCTTTCATAACACTGGGACGCATTATACCATAATCACCTTTAAGAAAAACAGACTGCTCCCAATGAGAGCTAAAACATTTACCCGGAGGTTATACTAAACTAAACTCAAATGAAAAATAAATGTCAGATATCAGGAAATTCTATCAAAAATTTTAGCTGAGTTTGTTGATATATGAAATGTACATTCACCAGCCACTTTATTTAGGTACACTTAGTGTACATATACACTATCAGCACCTATAGGCACCGCCCCCCAGGTGCCCATACATTCCTTGGTCTATATCAATATAAACTGGTCTATATCAATATAAACTGCCTTTGATGTCCCCATCAAAGTCACCCACTCATCATGAACATATTAGAAAATGATAAAATTCTGAGGTTCTAGTATAAATGACAAACATTTACACACATATGAGTGCGAGACAAGTCTCTTGACTATTTTATACTGTTTTCTTTGATTTTTAAACCAAAAAAGAGATAATGTTATCATCATAAAATGCCAATGCATGCCACAGATATGGCTAAAAGAATTGCCATTGTAAATTATCATTATTCAGAGCAATGGCAGCATCGCCACATTGAAAGCAGAAAAAATTGAATTAACAACATTGCTTTATCAAGGTGTGAACTGTCATCTCCTGTTTAATCGCACTAGGAAAAGAAAATATGTTGGAGCAGCAAATCACATCCCGTTGTCCATTAGCTGAGCTGTAACAGCCAAACACCTAAACATAAAATGACCATTTTTTCTGCGAAGCATCGTTCATTTTTTTCTAAGTATATTCTAAAAGGTTTGACATGTTGATCATTTTGAGAGGCAGGGCATATGCATTCATTCTGCTAGTTTTTTTTGTTTTTGTTTTTTTTACACAACAAGGTGGTACTATAAACATTATGCAACATGAGCATATGGATCTCTTTTGGGGGAGGCCACTCTGATCACACGAACAGAAAATCTGAGATTTCTAGGACAATGCAAAATGTAATACAAAGCATACAAAACGTGTTTCCAACAGCTGACGCTACAAGTTTCCTAAATGTTACACTGCAGATGTGTTCAGAGCTGGTCTGCAAACATATGCATTAAATTTGGGTCAGATTAAACACTGTTTGACTGATCTGGATGAAACTCACAGGATATAATGAACTCAGGGTTGAATCTCCATGAAAATATTTGTTTTATCATCTCTATGCAATGACAAGTATTTATTCTACTTTTATTTTGTCCATGACAGGGTGAAGATGTTTTGCAACTCACTTGTACATTATCTGCTATATATAACATATTTTGAAAGTGCTGGAGCTTGACCAACATCCATTTCTTACAGTCTGTGGTGAAATAAACAGAATTAGTATAAAAGTAAATAGAAAATCATTGCTTTTTTTTTCCAAATCAGGAAGTGTCAAAGGAACAACCACAACACCATGACAACTATGCCCCTAAATGTACACTCTCAGATATTCTTGTGAGATATCTTTAGCTTGTTAAAAACTTCCTGAGAATATCTGACATTCCTCTAATTGTTCTGCTGGGGCCATAAGCACAACCAAATATTAATCTACTTTATTCCTTTCACCATATGGTAGCACAATACGTATGAGCAATTATGAGCATATAGATATATGTAGAGTGGATCTCTGATCAAACACAGAAAAATCAGACTTCTGTCAGAGAATACATCCCACAGATAAAGCCAACAGAATTGCCATGGTGAATCATCATTATTTGCAGCAGTGCATTACACCCATGCCCATCTCCCATAAAAACATACTTTTTTGCAACACTTGGTGTGTGTACTAAATGTGGTGAGTTTTTTGAGCGTGTTTAAGCCTCCAAAAAGGCGATTCATTTAGGACAACAGCAATAATAATAATAATAATAATAATATTAATAATAATAATAATAATAATAGTCCAAAAACATGCAGGGTAAGTTAATTGATCATCCTAAATTCTCCCTAGGTGTGAATGTGAGTGTGATTGGTTGTTTGTCTTCTATGTGGCCCTGGATAGACTGGCGACCTATCCAGGGTGTACCCCTGCCTTTCGCCTACTATGCGTCGGGATAGGCTCCGACAGACCCCCGTGACCCGGAAGCGGATAAGGCGGGTATAGATAATGGATGGATGGATATTAATAATAATAATAATAATAATAATAATAGTCCAAAAACATGCAGGGTAAGTTAATTGATCATCCTAAATTCTCCCTAGGTGTGAATGTGAGTGTGATTGGTTGTTTGTCTTCTATGTGGCCCTGGATAGACTGGCGACCTATCCAGGGTGTACCCCTGCCTTTCGCCTACTATGCGTCGGGATAGGCTCCGACAGACCCCCGTGACCCGGAAACGGATAAAGCGGGTATAGATAATGGATGGATGGATAATAATATTATTAATTATTATTATTATTATTATTATTATTAATAATAAACATTACAGATACAATAGGGTCCTTGGGCCCTAATTATGATAATAATAATATTAATAATAAAAAACAGCATGATTTGAATGGGATCCTCGCACCCTCGGAGCTTAGGCCCTAATTACAGATACAACAGGGTCCTTGCACCCCCGGTGCTCGGGGTCTAATAACAATAACAATAACAATAACAAGGGTCCTTGCAATAATAAGGGTCCTTGCACCCTCAGTGCTCGGGCCCTAATAATAATAATAATAATAATAATAATAATAATAATAATAACAACAACAAACTCACTAGTGAGCAGTGACAAGTTTTTTTTAATTTAATTTTTCTCAGAAAGAATTGTAATTTCCTTTGTTTTTTAACGTTACTTACTGCTATGACATGGGTCTCATTAATCAAATAAAGTATCCGAGGACTCAGTTCAGCTATTACAACCCCAATTCCACTATCACAAAAACTTTAACCATGCAGAGGCAGCCACTGCTGTTATCTGGAACGACCTGTAGCTCATTTTTTAGTCAAAGCTAAAGTACATTCCACAAAGCTGAAGCTGAAGCCAACTGTCATGACCTTGCTGTCTTCACCTGTTGTGGATAGGACCATCATCTGCACTTACACATTCACTAGGCTGAAGTAGGAGTACAATGTGTGCTATTTTAAACTTTCACCTTCAAACTTTATTATACCCAAGAAAAAAAAAAACAATCACACACATTACTAATAAGACATATAAAACATAATGAAAAATGTTAGCCAGCCACATCACTGAGGGGGAAACATGATTCAGCAGCTTTTACAAAGATGTGTACATTAATCACTTATTTTCTCAGTTACATGAAAAGTTGGATTATGCAAAACAGAAATGTGTGTGTGTGTGTGTGTGTGTGTGTGTGTGTGTGTGTGTGTGTGTGTGTGTGTGTGTGTGTGTGTGTGTGTGTGTGTGTTTGTCTCACCTGCTCCCTCGAGTGTCGTATTGTTTCATATTTTTAATGAAATGAATTTTCTTGGTTTGTCGAGGTCTTGGGGAACCACCAGAGAGATTACGGGTTCTAGACAAAACCAGAAAGACATAAATATTAATGAGGTTTTTTCTATCACTTTAGTGAATCACTATGTCAAATGACAAATCGCTGTAGGAATAATAGCAGAAATCGACAGGCACATTATCCTTTTGAGTAAAACACACAAATACTCCTGCCAAACATGAACATAAAGAATTTCTTCTTTATTTTTTTTTTTTCATTGCCATTCTTGTCAGTATGTACATCGTGCACACGATGTATGTACAATACACACCGAAATTGGACCTCTGCTTTTAACCCATCAACTAGTTTCACTAGTGAGCAGTGACAAGTTTTTTTTAATTTAATTTTTCTCAGAAAGAATTGTAATTTCCTTTGTTTTTTAACAAACCTACACAAGGTGTTCAGGGAATGTCCTGATTAAACAACATATCAACAGTTACTTACTGCTATGACATGGTTCTCATTAATCAAATAAAGTATCCGAGGACTCAGTTCAGCTATTACAACCCCAATTCCACTATCACAAAAACTTTAACCATGCAGAGGCAGCCACTGCTGTTATCTGAAACAGATCCAGCAAAGTTAGCAGGTAGCCAGTCGCCTGCCAGTCTCCCGTCGCTGAGTCCACCATCAGTCGAGGAAAGCCGTACACCCCATTCTCTCTCCACTGTTAAATTAACGTCCCTTCCTCAACAGCCGTCCTCAATGGCTGCGACAAGGATCGGCAGACGTCCGTCACCAGCCTGTCAATTATTCTGACTGATGTAATTTTCAGTCGTCTTTTCCGCTCGTTTTCAGGCAAACCTGCCTCTTTCATTAGATGTCCCAACTTCGTGCACCCGCCTTCGGACCCTCAGACTGTGAGATTCCAGCAGCGGGGTATTAAAGAACCCGTTGAATAGCAGAGGTTCCTCAAACAGCCACATTCCCGGAACTTCATCGTGTATCCGGGAGCTCTTTAGTATCGTCCACGTTTGCAACACCGATGTGTAAAATGGGGAGAGCCCAACTGGGTCCACTGTTCCGGGTCTCAAGAGAAACAGTTGCTTGTCGAACCCCAGCTGTCCAACTTTCCTCAATACCAAACTTGCGGTGTCCAACCAGCCTGGTCCGCAGCCGTAAAGAAACTGCTGGGCGGATCGCAGCCTAAAGGATGCTATCCTGGACCTGACATCCACAAGTCCTTGTCCCCCTTCGTCGACAGGCAAACAGAGCCCAGCCGCCCGTATCAAATGCCTGCCTTTCCAGAAGAAGTCTACCAGTGCTTTCTGGATATCCTCCACCAATCCCCTTGGCGGCACCAGAACTGTTAGCCTGTGCCGTGCCTGACGGACACAAAGGACTCTTTCCGGCTCCTCCAGATCTCCCAAAAAGTACGGAAAGTAGCACAAAAATGGGTGTCCTGGAGGAGACCATTATTGAAATGCCAGTAGGACCTACCTCCCTCACCCGGAGTGACCACCAGCACTGCGGTGACAAGGTGGTGGTCCGTAAAACCCACCGGACAGATCCCACTCAGAGAGACACCTGACAACAAGGCCCTCGTGACATAAATGCGGTCAAGCCTTGCCGCTGACACCACACCATTCCTAATCCTCACCCATGTGTACTTTCTTACCCCTGGATTTTTTGCCCTCCACGTGTCTACCAGATCCCCTCGCTGTATTGCAGCCTTAAGACTCCGAGAGGAGGCTGGGTGTGGCTCCTCCTATGTCCTGTCTAGTGTAAAGTTCAATGTGCAATTAAAATCCCCCGCCACCACCAGTTTATCGTGCTGCCAGTGCTGAATTTCAGTCTTCAGTGTATTGAAAAAAAGCGCGCTCTCTGACCCATTGTTCGGAGCGTAGACATTGACAAAACAAAATTCTGCATTGTCAATTTCCGCTTTGACAAATGCCAGCCGTCCAGGAACCATGTCAGCCACCGAGATGATTTTTATAGCTAGGGATTTACGGAATAAAAAGGCTATCCCCGCACTAAAATTTGTTCCATGGCTGAGCCCAAGCTCACCTTTTCCACCACAGCCGCCATTCCACTTCATCCGCAGAAGTGGAATGAGTTTCTTGCAGAAAAAGTATATCCAACTCCTTCGGGATTGCCACCTCACGGATCAAACCCCTTTTTCCACTGTCCTTCCCACCGTTCACGTTCAACGAACCAACCCTCAACCCCTGCATTAGATGTATGAGTAGAAGGACCATCCTAAGGTACAGTACAGAAAAACTTACAAAGAAGATTTTCATACTTATCATCTCACCATCTATTTCAGTTGTCTAGCCCGTAAGCCCGCCCTACCAGAGGCGGTCTTACTCAAAGCAGTAATGTGTTTCTTTAAGCGGAAACGCTTCCTTTTGTCCAGTACGTCATAACCCGCCTGCCTTTTCAGGGCACTAACCGATGTTATAAATTTCTCAGTATCACTGAAGTAATCAGTGATTTGTACCGACCTTTTATAGGTCTCGTCCAAGAACCGATTAATCTCTCCTAAGGAGTACAGTTCTCTAGGTCCTGCTGCGCTATCTGCCACCGACGCCGCATCTGACTCTGAATCGCAGTCCATGTCGTCAATGTGCGTCAGTCAATTTCCGTCCCCCTCCTCACAAACACTATTACCAGTCTTGCCAGGGCAACCAACTAACCCCTGGCTGCATGATGGTTTCTCTATCTCGGGGTTGCCATCAGGCCCAAGACCAGCCGTTTTCACCATTCCGCCCCCTGGCGGAACCACAGCCGACTCCACCTCGGCCACTACAACCGACCTGTCGGCGACACCCTCCCCGGAACCAGAAACACCCCCCGCTCCAGCACCAGCCGGAACGACCGCCTCACCAGCGGAGTCACTCCCGACACCACTAGAGGCACCCTCCGAAGGTCCAGCAGAGGGACCGGCAGGACAAACAATCGACGCCTCAGCCAATTCCCCGGCCGAGGGACCGGAAGAAGTCCCAGCAGCCTCCCCGGCAGAGGCCTCTACCGACACACCAGCCGCAGGACCGGGAGCGAGCCCCTCCGAGGCCCCCCCAGAGGGGCCCCCACCAGACCCCACAACCGTCCTATCCCCAGCACCACCACCAGAAACAGCGGTGGCACCCGGGCCCGCGTCACCCGCGTGCTGCTTATGTGGACAAGCAAATTTCTTGTGTCCTTAAACCCCAAGCTAACCGTGTTGAACCTGCTCGTAAATTTGCCGAACCTGCTCAACTCTCTCTCAAGCTGTTCATTGATGATAAACGGAGGGACGCCAGACACGGTGACACGCGTCGATGGTACCGATAATGGCGATACCTGCACGTACGCACCGCCAATGAACACCCCCCGTTCTATTAAGTCTGGCACCTGGCTCTCATTGGACACGAACACCACCACGGCTTTATTCATCCGTGAGGCGAAGACGATGTTCCCGTGCCCGATCTGATCCCCAACTGCCAATAGGACTTCATTAATCGAGATGCCATTATCTGGCGGGACAATCCGCACTCCCTGTCGGATTGACGGAGTTGGTGCCGCGGTGGAAGCCATCCTCCAACAATCCTCCAGCTGGTTCAGCAAATACAAACAAAAACAAGTCCACTTACCCGACCATGAAGTGAAAAAGAAGAAAGAAACCCCAGTATTGTGAAAAAACCACGACGATCCAAACTCCGCGCCAACCAAACTCCGCGCCACTCTACACGCTACACCTCCGACCCACGCTCACGCTCACTCTCACACCACGCCCACCGGAAAGTGGAAACAGAGAAGTTCAACACGTCCTTTATTGAACAATGCCAAGGGACAAAAAAACAATACAATCAATCAACTTTCCTGAAAGTAACTAAAACTGAAACAAGAGGTCATTGCCCCCCCCCCCTATACAACATAGAACTCCCCCCACACAGTCCATTCTTTTACAAATTCCTCCAAGTTTTCCACTAGCTTGTAGTAAAAGTATTCTACTCGCAGGCGGGTCTTCACAAGGCCCTTAAAGACCTCGAGCGGATCCACTCCACCGGAGCCCGCCATCCTTTTCTTTTTTGTCAGCCAGATTGCTAATTTAGCTGTCCCAATCAAAAAATTTAGCAGTTTGACTATGGTTTTTTTGGTTTGCGACATACCTATGCCCGAAAATAAACAATTCAAAAGAAAACACCACCCCAAACCCGTGAAACCACTCCCTCAACAGGTAAAAAAGAGCAACGAGTCACTGACATTGCACGAATAAATGTGCTACCGTCTCTACCTCCGAGCAGAACATACAAACCTCCCCAACACTAGGATCCAGGTGTGCTCTGTATCTGTTCGTGGCTATACTCCCATGTACAATCCTCCACTGGAGGTCTGCTGTCCGCTTGTCAAAGGGCAGCTTGTACAGGGACCGCCAACTGCCCTTCGGGGAAGCGCCCGTGCCAAGAAAACCCGTCCACCCTGACTCCTGTATGTCCATTAGCAAGCGCCAGTTCAACACCTTAACACACATTTGATACGTAGCGACTTTCGTCAGCAGGTAACCACGCCTCTCCTGCCAGTCTCCCATCACCGGGCTCACGGAAAGGCGGGGGAAGCTGTAAATCTTGTCCTCGCTCCACTGTTCAATTACTGTCCCATCTTCAGCAAACGTTCTCAGTGGTTGCGGCAGGCTCGCGCAGACCTCCGACACCACCTTGTCGATCAGCCTGGCAGATGTGATTCTCAACTGCCATTTCCTCTCCTCCATGGTCAACCCTGCCACTTTCAACAAATGTCCAACCTTCGTGCACCCGGCCTCCCTGAGCCGTACCCGCAGACTGGAAGACTCCAGTAACGGGGCGTGAAGGAAGTTATTAAAGAACAGAGGTTCTTAAAACAGCCACATGCCTGGGTCTGCATCAGGTACACGGGAAACTGTGAGGAGCTGCCATGCCTGAAGAACTGAGGTGTAGAACGGCGAGAGTCTGACAGGCTCCACTGATCCAGGTCGCAAGAGGAAAAGCTGCCTGTCGTATTTCAGCCTGCCCACCTCCCGCAACAGCAGTCTTGCAGTGTCTAACCACCCCGGACCACATCCATAGAGGAACCGCGGGGCAGTCCGAAGCCTGAAGGACGTGATCTTGGCCCTGACGTCTACGAGACCCTGCCCTCCCTCGTCGACGGGCAAACAGAGTCCAGCCACCCGTATCCAATGCTGGCCCGTCCAGAAAAAGTTCACCAACGCCTTCTGTATGTCCTCCACTAGGCTCCTAGGTGGCGACAGGACCGTCAGCCGGTGCCAGAGAGTTGAGGCGACCAAGTTGTTAACCACCAGAGCCCTTCCCCTATAAGACAGCTGAGGGAGCAGCCAGTTCCATTTAGACAACCGAGCACACACCTTCTCCAGACTACCTTCCCAATTCTTTCTAACAAAACTTTCAGATCCCAAGTAAACACCCAACACATTTAATCCACCCCTCCCCCACCCCAATCCTCCTGGAAGATGAGGGATGTCCTGGTCTGTCCAGCGACCCACCAAGAGAGCCTCGCTCTTGCTCCAGTTCACCTTTGCGGAGGAAGCAGCCTCATACAATGATAAGGTCTCCGCCACCCGAGCCATGTCGGCCTCGATGAGACAAAGATGTTTACATCATCCGCATACGCAGACACCACAAAGGACCGACACTACCCCGGTGGCGAGAGACCCCCTAGCCGTACCCTTAGCTTACACAGCAGAGGCTCAATGGCAAGGCTGAAAAGTTGCCCTGAAATAGGGCAGCCTTGCCTGATTCCCCTCTGCACCAGAACCGGATGACTCAGTCCTGCCCTCATCTTAACCAAACATTCAGCACCATTATATAACAAACGTACCCAGGACAAAAACACTTCCCCAACACCAAACGCCCTCAGTGCCGAAAATAAATAAAAGTGATCCACCCTGCCAAAAGCTTTTTCCTGATCTAACAACAAAAACCCACATTTCAAATTATAACCCTCACACACATCAAAAACATCCCGTATCAGAAAAATATTGTCCATGATTGACCTGTCTGGTATGCAATAGGTTCGGTCCAAATGTACTATGTTATCTATGCACTGTTTTAGCCTGCTGGAAAGTGCTTTTGAAAGTATCTTGTAATCTGTGCACAATAGTGCAACCGGTCGCCAGTTTTCTGAGTTCTGTCTCCTTTTTTTGGCAGTAATGTTAGAACCGCCCGTTGACAGGAGACAGGAAGGGTTCCGCCCCTGTAGCTGTCCAGCAGGAAGTCATATACGTCCGGACCAATGATATTCCAAAAGTGTTGTTAAAAGTCTGCAGACAGTCCGTCGATACCCGGCGTCTTCCCATGAGCCATCTGTTTAACTGCCACCGTCAGTTCTTCCAGTGTCAGCTCGCAGTCAAGGCCCGCCTTCTCCACCGACCTCAGCTGAGGAATCCCTTCCAGCAGGTCAGCTCTTCTCTCTGGACAGCACGGCTCTGCGCCAAACAGGTCAGAGTAAAAACTCACCGCGTAGTCAAGCATCTCTGCCCCGTCGGTGGTCAGACGCCCCCCAGGCAACCTCAGACAGGGCATCGTCTTTGCTTGTACAGCGGACTTTTCCAAATTGAAAAAATAGGAGGTCGGGGCGTCCGTATCCCTTAGTCTGAGGAAGCGGGATCTGATCAGTACTCCTTTAGCGCCCACCCTCAAGAAGGAGCTCAACGCCGACCTCTTTTCCTGGAGTGTACTTCCTCCTCCAGCCTCCGAGAACTCCAACAACCCTTCCTCAATCCCCTTAATATCCTCCTCCAGGACTCGTACAGCTGCCTTCAAAACAGCAGTGGCATGAGCTAGGCTTTTCCAACCTCCCACCAGTGCTTAATCGAGCTGAAAGAATTTTTCCGGCTCTTCCAGAGCTCTCAAAAAACTCGAAAATTTTCACAGAAACGACTGTCCTTGAGGAGACTATTATTGAAGTGCCAGTACAACCTTCCCCCCACGCCTGAGGAGACTACCAGCGTGACAGTGGCAAGATGGTGGTCCGTAAAACCAACTGGACATATCTTGCATTGAGACACACTTGACGACAGGCCTCGTGTAACATATATGCGATCGAGCCTCACTGCCGATACCACACCATCCCTAACCCTAACCCACGTGTACTGTCTGACCCCTGGATATTTCACCCTCCATGTGTCGACCAGATTCCATTGCTGAATCGCAGTCGTCAGGCTCCGAGAGGAGTGAGGCTCTTCCTGTCTCCTATCCAACGTGAAGTTCAGTGTTCAGTGATTGAAATCCCCAGCCACCACTAATTTACTCTCAGACCCATTGTTTGGAGCATATATGTTAACAAAACAATATACTATGTTGTCAATCTCTGCTCTGACCACCGCCATCCTGCCCGGAACCACTACAGCCACAGAGATGACATTTACAGCTAGCGATTTTCGGAACAGAATGGCGACCCCCGCACTGAAATTTGATCCGTGGCTTAGTACTATCTGTCCTACCCACCACAAATTCCATTCCACTTCATCCGCCGGGGTAGAATGTGTTTCTTGTAACAAGAGTACATCAAACCCTTTTTGTACCGCCACTTCTCGTATTAACCCCCTCTTGTCAGTATCCCTTCCACCGTTCACATTTAAAGTGCCAACCCGAAACACCTGCATGAGAGGTACAAAAGGAATAACCAACCAAAGAAACAATAAAGAAGCCATCACAAAAAAGAACTCTATCAGAAACATATTTTTACGATTCACTTTGTTTGTCTATTCCGTAATCCAACTCTACCTGAGCCAGTCTTTCTCAGGGCTGCGATATGTTTCTTAAGGCGGAAGCGCCTCCTTTCATCCAGTAGGTCAAAACCCATACTGTCTCTTCAGGACACTAACCGATGTTACGAATTTATCAGTGTCGCTGAAATAATCAGTTATTTTAACAGATATTTTGTAAGTTTCATCCAAAAAACGATTAATTTCTTCTAATGAATATAACTCCCTATTCCCGGCTCCAGTGTCCGCCACCCGGGCCGCATCTGATTCTGAGTCACAATCCATATCATCTGTGCAACCATTTTCAGAGCTATTTTCAAGCCCCTTTTCAACACCATCTACAGAATCAGTATTACTAAACTGGCTTGGGCGTTCAACCCAGATTTGGCTACAGGATGGCTCAGCTAACCCAGGTTGGCTATTATGCACAGGAACAACAGTTTCCAACTTTTTACCCCCTGCCAGAAACATAGCCGGTGCCATTTCGACCACTACGGCCGGACCGACAGTGGCACTCCCAGCAGAGCCAGAAGCACTCCCCGCCCCAGCACAAGCTGGAAAACGTGTTAAAATAATACACTGCTTTTGAATTGTAGTTCAAAAGAATCATTTAAAAAACCAAACTAATGAAACTGCCCTGAAAAAAAAAGTGACGGTACCCACAGCTTAATATCTTGTACAACCTTTTGAGGCAATCCCTGCAATCAAGTGATTTCTTTAACTCTCAGTGAGACTCCTGCATCTGTAGACAGGTATTTTGGTGAACTAATCATAAACAAACTACTCCAACTGTCACAGGCACAAAGGGTTGTTTCACCAGACTGATTGTTTTCAGCTCTTTTAACAAATGTTAAATAAGATTTAGATCTGGGCTCCTGATTCTAGAATTGTAGACCTTTCATTATAGAAGGACACTTCAGAATTGTCTAATTAATTGTTCTTAGTCATTCTTGGCTGTTTTTAGCTGTGTGGAATGACGCAAAGCTGCATGGAGTTTTTCCACACAAATGTTTCCTCCTCATTAAAAGTTTGTTGGCAAAATTATGAAATAAGATTTTAAGATAAATTGTTAGTTATGGGAAGAAAAATTACAATTTATTAATTCTATTTGATCCAAAGCAAGCATTGATAAGTCCTTGCATTTGTCCTGCTGACTTGTCATTTCATCTATAGATGTTTGCAGGTTAATGACCAAATGATCACGAGAAAAAAGCATGACAAAAAGAAACAGACTTAGTCATGAGGCTGAGGCTATGAAATTTATTTTATCTGGAAGTGACAAGCCTTGTCTAAAGGTCCAATGGATCAATGACTTTAAAGGTATGTTAAAATTAATTCCCCAGGGTTTCTGCTTGCTAAAAGCAGAGTTTTAATATGTCTATATATAGTGTCATAAATTTGGAGTTTAATACTATCAACATTGACTTGCCATGAGAAAATCCCACTCATCTGACACCTGAAGAAGACACACTGCATCAGTAAGACTTTTGTGTGTAGATGGAGTAGTAGAATGTCACTGCAAACAAATAAAGAATTGTACTTTCCAACACATTCTTGGTGCAAATATCACAAAATAGGTGATAAAATCCAAACACAATAATATGTAAACACTGCACTTGAAATGTTTCATCTAGTCTGATATAACAATATTGGTATAAATCAAGACATTAAAAAGGTTTGTAGGAAGAACAAGATGGCAATGTTTCATGCACACAAACACTCATAAGCAGAGCAGATTTGAACGACAAGCCCCTGCAGGAAAGCCGAGCAGTTACACAAGTAAACACAGACAGACAGACACACACTCATACATATAGAGACACAGCATCTGTTAGTGTTTTTCTGTGGCTGACCAGCTAATTCCACATCACATGGACTTTAAATCACTATTATCACTGCTGCTGACAGCCTGACTCACTAATACATGGTTGATTAAGACAGAACTTGTGTGAGAGGGATTTTCTTTTTTTTGTGTGCGCACATAGAACATCTGGGCAGTAAGAGGTTTTCATCGTTCAGTCAGATTGGATTTGAGGCTCTATTTTCTGTCAGTCAGTCATCATCTCAGAGATTTTGACAAATTCCACACATTTTTCATCAATCTTGTGAACAGGGACATTTAAAGTAAATACCATTTCTTTGAAAACAGAAAACAAAATCTTCTCAGTCAAACATCTCAGGAAATTGACATGATATACTTAAGGGATATGTCTTAATTTATTAAGGATGTGCCTGCATTCCACCATTTTCCATATTCAGACAATTCCTGATCAACAACCTGGTATTGGTTTCAGAACCAGACTGCACCAGACTCCCGCAGTACTCATGGTGGGAAACTTCTCACAGTGGGTCAAGCATGTGACAAACCTGATAAGCTGTCAGCAGAAATAGTGTGAGATGAGATGTGTAAACATTATGGTGTGTGTTCAGTTCTGCAAGAGCATTTTTAGGAAAAAAATATGGACAAGAATAAGGTTGCAAAATTATGGGAATTTTCAAAGATGGAAACTTTGCATTGGAATATATCAAAAATCGTTTAGGCTTTTGGCCCAAAAATAGCTGGATTAGGCCCCAGCAGATCCCTGTGACCCTGTGATGGATAAAGGGATTAATGGGAAAAATATACATTTTGCAATAATCTTTGATAAATAATCCAAAGTCCAACTTTATAGCCATGTATTCCTTTATCTCATGCACAGATAATTTCTAACATCCTGCATATGACATCAGGACTACTGAAGCCAGACTATTTGAATTTAAGGACTACTTCCAGTTCGTTTTACTGGTGACAGAGGATTTGGCGAGATCACTTGGGCAAACAGCTATGATCTATGGCACAACATTGTATCAAAGTTTATCTAATAAAATTTTCCATCTATACAATGACTAGTTGGTCAGTAATTCAGATGTGATAAAAAATAAATAAAAATAAAAAGATATGTACCACCCCTTTGTAAAGAATGACAACAGTTTGGTTTCAGCAAGTGTGTGCCACCTGTGCTGTATTAAGAAAAGCGAGAAGAATTAGCTTTGTAAAACCAACATGTGATTTGTTGCTTAAAATGAAAAATCAACTGACTCACAGTTAGCAAAGCCATGATACAGCTAACAGAAGCCTATCAAAATGATTACATAACTGTATAATTGAGATTATTTGATGGTATTATAAACATTTTGCATAACATTTTTATGTACCTACATAAATACAGCTGGATAAAACAAACTACTGCAATATGCCCTATTTGACAAGGTATTCTACTGTTTAAGAGCTCTGACAATTTTTAATAGATGTATCTTACTGCACCAAACTTTTCTCTACTGTATGAATGACATAAGTGAATTTTTTAATTGACAAAATCTTAGACACTCACATAGTTATTATTCTTGTAAAAAAGTTAATTATTTTTAACAGACAAATTGAGTGTTGTAAAAACTGAACATTAACACATCAAAAATGAAACACCCTTGCTTGCATGAACATAAAATGTGAACTGAAAGTCATGATATTCAGAGTCATGACATTCTGTTTGCACCCCAAGGGATGATGTAGTGACAAATGCGATAGTGTCTGATATTAAAAGCAAATATTCCCATGATAGATTGATTTAAAGGTACAATCTTGACTGTGAATGTGGACATTATTTAAACTCTGCTGAGGTTCTTTGGAGCAGGTCACCACTACAATTTCAACCTCCAGACAACACCCATGATCATCAAATTGAAGTCAAATAAGCTTAAAATTACATATTTACCATAAAGATAAATGTGTTTAGTTTAAGGTTTAAAAAGCCACATATCTTATTTTAAAGAAATACAGTATGTTCTTTAAGAACCAAGTTCTTAAAAGTGCCATCAAATGAAATTTGTGTCATGCCCACTCCTCCCACTCTACAACGATCAGCGTCGCCAGCCTTCTGATCAACAGTCCTGAAACTAGAACTCCCCACAGTATGAGGAGCACACTAAACGGTGCCCCTCACGTCCTATGTTTCTTTTTCCCTTCTTCAGCTCAGTACTCAGTTGTTAATTAGAAGTTTCTCATAAGTATAACTGTGTTCCATTGTTGTTGTAGTTTGTTGTGTTCGCCTGCTCCCTCTTTTTCTCTTCTGTACATATTTGTAGACCGGAACCTCAAGAGCTGCATGCTGCCATGCAGTCCCAGCCTCTGACCATCCCAGTGTTAACCTCCACCCGTCTGTATAGATGTCTCTGTTGGATACCTATTCACCCCCAGGGTATAAACCCTGGTGGTTTTTGATTAAATCCCACTTTAGTTACTCTGTGCTTGTTTTCGCCTGTTATTTTAAGATCCTGACAATTCGTTGTAGTACAAAGATGTTTTGTCCAATCTTCGGACAAGAAAGCTGAAAAATAACAAAAAATCTGCCTAAATGTGGAATAATAATGATTTTAATGTTCAAAAGTTTTTATCATTCAAATCTAGTTTTGTCTCTGCTCGAAAATACAAGAGCCTCTCTGCTGCTGTGTAATGTGCAGTCATATTCAAGATTCCAGTAACCACAGTTCACCAGCAGTCAAAAATAATAATTAGGATTCAACAACCACCTTAGATGGGCCAAAAACACAACTGCAAACACAGTCATCATTACATTCTTTAGCACGAGTGTTTGACTAGCATTTAACAGACTGGGTGCATCTCAGTAAATGCTCCACTGTCACAGTAAACATCCCTATTACCAATCTGTAAATAACTATCTTGGCTCTGAGGTTTCTATAAAGGACAATAATGGAGTCATAGACATCGCAAACATCTGTACAGAATGTGATAGCTGCCACCACTGCTCCCCCCGTTTTTCTAAATCTGTCCCAGTATCTGAACTGTGGATCTGCATGCTCATTATCACAACAGACCAACCCCCATCCATCTCGATGAGAACTATCTGGCTGTGTGTCTGTGGGATGTTGTGGAAACTTCCACTTCTGTCGGAATGGAAAAATCCAGTCCCTTAATTCCCTTGCTGCTGAGTTTGATGATGACAGTTGCTGTTCACATAAAGACATATTGACCTAAAAGGTGACAAATATCCAGAGGGTAAGTGAATTTAGTCAAAACAAACTCTTGTATGTTCAGACATTCTACTTTTAAAGTTAGAAAGATATTCTTAATATGTGGTATTCAAATATATTGCATATTTTGTTGCTGCACCAAGGGTATCAGAAATAAAAGACAAAAAAAAAAACAAGTGAGGAACATTAAAGAAAAATTAATTACAATGTTGTATTTAAAAAAATGCTAAATACTACTTGAAGTCTATAACACAAGGATAACAAATTACAAATTAAACATTACATTCCTTAAAGAGGTGATTCTTTAAGATGTGACACCAGACCAACTTCAGCCTTCCAGAGCTTCCAGCTCTGAATTTACAGGAGGCGGCATAACTTTTCTGAAATTAAATTCCCTAAAATACTTGAATATGTAGATAAAACAGTGCTAAAAACATTGTTTATATATAAAAGCAAAAAAATATAGGCTGAAGCTAAAAGTCAAGTTTTGATCTTGACATTGGAAAAACCAAGAAAATGTACGTAATAAAAAAAGAGTGGCTTAAGTTTATTTAGGGCCTTTAGTTATTTACTTATTTGCACAGTGTTTTAAATTATATTTCTTTCATATTTAAGGTTTTATTCCAAAATGCCATGTTTTTTGATTCGGTTCTTTAAAAAAAAAAAAAAAAAAAAAAAAAAAAAATCAAGATTAAAATATTTTTTCTTTAAAAAGATAAAAAATAAATGCTTTTGAAACTCATGGCTCTGATTTTTGTGGAACTTCTCAGCGATCCTTCAGATGGGCATATTTCTCATTCTCATTCTCATTCTTATCATCGTCTGGAAAGTAAAGCATGCAGCAGTTCTCCCACGTGACTCCAGGTCAGCCTGCTGACTCCAGTGATCACGTTCCTGCTCTGAAGGCTAATCTCAGTGGAATTATCCTAACTGTAGAATGATCTGTGTGACGTGGGGACATGCACAAAAACAAAAACAATATATCAGTGGAGCAAGGATGACCTGAAGTGACCTGGAGATGATGCTAACTTGAAGTGACTGTGGAGTACATTACTTTGTAGGCGTGGGAAACGTCTGCAGCTGAGAAAACTGCTCTGTTGGTATTTTTAGATTTTTATAGATAATGTGATTATAACATGATTGGCCAGCTTTTTGTTATGGTGTCATTCATCATTCCACACTTCTGTCAATAAACATCTCAAAGTGTAAAACAATGGGAAAAAAAACTGATGAAAATGAAAACTTTTGAATTGGATTAAAAAGAGAAAAGTCTGCCTCAAAGAACATTCAATCTTAAACTAAAAAAAAGAAATCTTATACATAAAAAGATGTTTTAAAAAGTCCATCCATCCATTTTCATCTGCTTATCCAGGACCGGGTCACAGGGGGCAGCTGTCTAAGCAGAGATGCCCAGACCTCCCTCACTCCAGGGTCCACCTCTTCCGGGTGACTCTGAGACCCAGACCAGTCTCGCCAGCATGACCTGGAGAGACTATGTTTTTTCAATCTCTCCTCCTTGAACCGCCACTTTATCGTAGTGGAAGGGTTTGTGTGCCAGAAGGATCCTAGGAGCTATGTTGTTTGGGGGCATTATGTCTCTGGTAGGGTCTCCCATGGCAAACAGGTCCTAGGTGATGGGCCAGACTAAGAGCAGTTCACAAGCAAAACATAAACAGATTAAAAACAAGGATCATTACATCAGACGGATTGGCGTCACCGAGCCCCACCATGGAGGCAGACCTGGAGTTGGGGCTTCAAGGCGTGCGCCTTGTGTCTTTGCCTATGGGACCTGGCCAGACTTAACCCGAAATGGCAATGTGGTCTTGCCTTCCAGTGGAAGCCTTCTACCTCGACCTTGTGCGGGAGGTAGAGACGGCTAGAGATAGTCTAGCTCACCCCCACGCATAGCTTGGGCTTTCAAACCCAGCTCCTTAAGAAGGGCTGAACCCTCCACTACTCTGGAATTGCACAGGGTGAGTAGCGGCAAGCTGCTGTGGGCTTGCTTATAGCGCCCCAGCTCAGCTGCCATGTGTTGTAGTTCACCCTGGTGAACAAGAGGGTCGCTTCTTTACACCTTCGGGTTGGGGAAAGGTCAAAAGGTCTCTAACTGTGGTTTGCGCCTACGGGCAGAACAACATTACAAAGTATCTGACCTTCTTGGAGTCCCTGAGAGGGGTACTCGATAGTGCTCCGACTGGGAACTCCATTGTTCTACTGGGGGACTTCAGCGCTCACATGGGCACTTATATTATACTACATGACCCCTGAGCAATTATTACATATATATATATATATATATATATGTACTTCCTAAGGAGACTGTGGTCTTTCAACATCAGCAGCAAGCTGCGCTCTTTCACATTGTTGTTTGTTAAGGAAGGAGTGGGTGGGTTTTTTTTTTTTATTAAACTAGTGTTTTTTGCATAAACAGTTCTGCACTGTTTTTTTCTATATATCTCACACACTAGGCAGAGTGAAGGATTTTGGGTATGCAAGCAACACAGATAGCCTTGCATTCAGTCCTCCATAAAAATTTAGGAGGATGTCTCTATAGTACAGTCTTAAACATTTTTTTAAGAATTGACCGAATTAAAAAAAAAATTTAAAAAAAGATCTCTCAGTTATTTTAAAAGCCACATACTTTACTGCTGGTGAGGACCGATTTTGGCAAAATTATCTCAAAGGTTATCTCAATTTCATTTTGACAGCCTTAACCCTTTTGTGCGCCAGGTTCAGTTTTAAAATAAAATTATAAAGTTAAAATTAACCATCCATAGATGTTATCATACCAGCTCTGTGTTGGGAAAAGACTGAGTTCATGTACAAACAGGCAAAAGAAAAAAAAACACAAAACAACAACTAGTCATCATGAACTTCAAAATCATCATGACTCAAGAGCAATGGGTCTGTGGGAAGGTCGTAAAAATGATAGAGCAAGACCGTGTGTTTTTATTGTGTGCGTTAAGGGTGTGGAGAGGATTGAGATTAACCCGCTTTTACAAAACATACCAGCGCAGACCAACACATAGATGATGTTAGTCAGATTCCATCTGCTCTTGTTTGTGCTTATAGCTCAGGGTGTGCATTTTAAGCTTCAGTTAGTGTGTGTGTGTGTGTGTGTGTGTGTGTGTGTGTGTGTGTGTGTGTGTGTGTGTGTTGTGGGTGCATGTGTGAGAGAGTAGTGTGAGTACTACTGATTGAAAAATACAAACAATGGGAGGATTAAAAATGCTGTTTTCCAGTTGGGAAGTTTATTATGATCAGTAGTTTATCTCACCAACCAATATGTGAATTACAACATGCTGCTGTTGAAGTTATTAACATTCAAAGTCAGCATTTTTAGTTCCTTTTTGTTGTCCCCTTTTTTCTTATTTCTTTTTTTTAACATTGCAGTTCTTATTTATTAACTGTGTGAATGTTCAGACATTTGCATGATGCTCTGATTACACACAGATTACAAATCTATAACAGTACGAATATTGTTTTGCATGAATCTATCAGCAGATAAAAGATTATAGTTCAACAATGTCAGGAACTAAAACTCTTGGGAAATGTAACATGTAAAAATGTTTAAAATGTAATGGTAATAAAAACCTTATAAAAGCCTCCCAAGTAAAACAATGCTTGTGAGAAAAGTGGTTCAGTTTCTTTTCTAGCTTTCTCAGAGGCACGTCCTCTTTATTAATTTCCTTTTATATTTGCCAGTCATTTACAGCAATATATATATATATATATATATATATATATATATATATATATATATATATATATATATATATATATATATATATATATATATATATATATATATATATATATATATATATATATATATATATATATATATATATATATATATATCGCCCATTTCGAGATACGAGAGATGGGCGAGATAAGCACAAGTGTCCATCAGATGTGGCATATACCAAGGAGATGCGCTGTCCCCACTGCTGTTCTGCATAGGTCTGAACCCCCTAAGCCAAATAATCAACAAGACTGGCTACGGATAGCGCATCAGGAATGGAGCTACGATCAGTCACCTCCTCTACATCAAGCTGTACGCTAAGAGCGAGCGGGACATAGACTCCCTGATCCACACCACCAGGATCTACAGCAACAACATTGGGATGTCATTCTGGCTTGAGAAATGTAGGAGGATGGTGACAAAAAGAGGCAAGGTAGTCCACACAGAAGGGGTCTCAGTCCCAGAAGGAACAATAGCAGACATTGAGGACAGTTACAAGTACCTTGGAATACCACAGGCAAATGGTAACCTCGAAGGGGCTACAAGGAAAATGGCAACAGCCAAATACCTCCAGCGAGTAAGGCAGGTCCTAAGAAGCCAGCTCAATGGCAAGAACAAGTCCCAGGCAATAAACAGCTACGCCCTGCCAGTGATCAGATACCCTGCAGGAATAATAAGGTGGCCAAAGGAAGAGATACAGACCACAGATGTTAAGACAAGGAAGCTCCTCACCATGCATGGTGGGTTCCACCCCAAATCCAGCACACTGAGACTGTACGCAAGCCGTAAGGAAGGAGGCCGAGGACTAGTGAGTGTGAAAGCCACTATCCGGGACGAAACTGCCAAGCTCCATGAGTACATAAAGGACAAGGCCCAAACGGATGACGTACTCAGTGAA
>CM026204.1:11680995-11773495 GCA_014839995.1 Xenentodon cancila | reverse complement strand
AACTAGTTTCACTAGTGAGCAGTGGGGCTGCTAGCAGGGCAGCGCCCCGGGGAGCAACTGGGAGTTAAGGGCCTTGCTCAGGGGCCCCCAGTGATTTACCATTGTGGGCAGCCCTGGGCTTGAACCTGGGTCCTCCACGCCCAAGCCCAGCACTGTAACCACTAGGCCACCACTCCCTAAATATAAAGAAATATCCGATAGATAGATACAGAGAGAGAGAGAGACAGAGAGACAGAGACAGGAGAGACAGAGAGACCAGCGTGACAGAGAGACAGAGACAGAGAGACAGAGAGACCGAGACAGAGAGACAGAGACAGATGAGACAGAGAAGACAAGAGACAGAGAGAGACAGAGAGAGAGAGAGACAGATGAGACAGAGAAGAGAGACAGAGAGAGAGACAGCGAGAGCGATAGAGATAGACAGAGAGACAGCGAGACAGAGAGTAGAGAGAGAGAGAGAGAGAGAGAGAGAGAGAGACAGAGAGACAGAGAGACAGAGAGAAGAGAGAAGAGGACAGAGGAGAGAGAGAGAGAGAGATAGAGAGAGAGAGAGAGAGATCAGATTAGACAGGTGTAGAGACAGAGATAGAGAGACAGGATAGACATAGAGACAGCGAGACACTATATACAGAGGATAGATAAGAGATAGAGACAGTATTAGATATATATATATATATATATATATATAGATATATGAGATAGACATATATATATATATATATATATATATATATATATATATAGTTCCCTTTTTCTTTTTTGTCATTTTCAATTTTTTTAATATGTTCCTACACTCAACTGACCGGAGTCTTAGGCAGATTTTTTTTTTTTAAGTAGATGTTTTTAGACTATTGCAACATAACCACCAACACGTCATCAAACGTCCTTTTTAAGCGTTGGACCTAAAAACAAAACTATCTCTAAATTGAAACTGAAACATCGCTTTCAGTCAAGAGTTCTCAACATCCCAACAATAAAGCTATTAGTTTGAAGGAGAAATCTCAACCTAAGTTAAACAGAACCAGCCCCATTCACATCAGTCTTTAAACTTTCAGGCGTTGTTTCAAGGACGATGCACGATCTAAGGAAATCCCACACGCGGTCACTGTATGGATAAGGAATAAAAATGCGTATTTCTCACCTCTGTCGTGGTTCTGAAGACACTGAGTTACAACTCTGAACCGACAGGAGCGTGGAGGACTTCCGCTGTCCGAGTGGGGACGGTAGCAGACTGGTGTTGGACGGGGACGGGGAGAGCAGGTTGCTGCTCCCCGGTGAGGGGAAGGAGCCCCGGCGACACTCCAGCAACACCTCTGTGCTCCCTACATCGCTAAACCCTGTGTCGGATGGAAGGACGAGAATGGGAGGCACGGTGAGTCCTGTCTTAGATGCCGGGGTAGGAATTACATTCCCGCAGCTTACTGACGCCGATAAGATGGAAAATGTCCCGTAGCTGCCAATATGCCCAGGCTCTGCGAAGAAATTACCCGCTGCTGAGTTGGCTCCTTCAAAGTCGGGGTCTTTGTGGTCGCGGCTACCCCCGCTCACTGCTGAACTGTTATGGACTGGGCGTCCATCTAGGGAGATGTTGTTAAGAAACAAAAGAGCGGCTTGTCTTCTGCGCGAGTTCTCTCGGTTCCTCCGGCTGTACTCTTTATTCCCATGCGTTTTTTTCCCGCTACCAACGGCCGTTATGACAGCGGTCTTCTGTCCGCAGGTAGCAGCCGCCATGGCTTCTGTCCCGCTGAAGAAATACACTACAGGATCAACTCGGTACTTGCATCTGTCAAATCCCTTTTACCGGGCGCAAGACTGCGTTACACCCCCTCGAAATCTCATTGGACAAGAAGGGAAAACGTGATGACGTTTGTGGCCAGAGCCACGCTGTAAACAGTTATCTACTGTTATAAACTACTCTACTGTGGAGGGGAGGCGGTGCAAGATGGCGGTGAATGAACGCGGAAAGTTTTGCGGTAGTGTTGATATTTTAGTGCGTCAGTAATTTACCTACGTCACTAACTGTCTATGACAGGCTGAAAATTGAAGAAGTAAATAGTAACAAATATGGTCATGCCACTGACTGTTTGAAATGAATAAAAAAATTCCAAAAATAAAAATTACCAATTCTTATTTTTAATTATGCAATTGTAGAGAGTATCTCTTTAAAGACCAACAATATTAGCAACATTGTGTCCAAAAGTGTTTATTAACTACCTGAATACCGAGGTATCAAGTGTATCAAGTGAAAATAAATGAACGGAATCTTATCGGTTCAGAAATCCACATTGAATTAATAATTTGTCGTGAAATTCTATAAAATTCTCTGTATGATTAGCCTCCAAAAGAAAGTTTTTATGTCCATGTTACCAGATGGTAAAATGAGATAAGACTATAAATTTAATTTATTAAGACTACATTTTGTTCCAGTATACCAACAAGTCCTTTTTTACCTTGTGATTTTCAATAGATAAAAATATATCACACATTAGAAAGTACCTTTGTATGCCAGAGAGTATTAATCCATTTTCCATACACTCCTTATTCTGATTGAATATCATGGGAGTGCTGTAGATGATCAGCTGCTATTGCTCAAGAGGCAGGGCAGACTCCAGGCAGGTCCATCACAGTATCAGACAATATGTGATCAGTGAAATTCAAACTGAATATTTTCTGCAATGTTGTCTGAAAAAATGCTCTTTAAAGTTAGAGTTTTAGAGTTTTCTTGTAGTTACACATCATAACTGGAAAGTCAGTAATTGTTTTACACTAAACAGTCTATATGAACTTACTACTTTGCACTAGTAATAATTTAATGTTTTTTTTCTGTTGCTTGAAATGCACTAATATTATTTATTTATGAGTGAATTCCATATTTTTCACAATTTTCTGTTCATAAAACCTTGATGGAATAAATGTTGTAACCCTGGAAAAGCTTATCAAAACAGTGCCATGGTGAACAAGTGCTGTTATCAAAGGTTAAAGGGTCCCTTTTAAAACAATTCATATTTAATCTTGTTTGTTTCTTTGTTTAGTTTCTATCACACTGTGTCAGCATGAAGGGCACAGCACTATAAGTCCAAAACAAATGTCCCTGTGAAGACAGTAAAGTGTATCATAACGTATTGTATCATATCGTAATGAGTTATAAAATATAGATTTTGGTAAGTTAGACTACCTGTGATCCCTCTGTCTCTCTGGAGTCTAAGTACTGCAGTGGCTTTAACTGAGCTGTCGCTGACGTTCTGCAGGATGGCAGCTTTGATTGGTTGGTGCTTCTTTGTTAAGAGACTTCAGTGGATTTTCTCTGCACTGATCCCTGCAATGACACAGATGCTTGCTGGAGTAAACCTGGCCAGTTCAGCAGGATGGCCACACTGTACTGTATAGCTGGTATCTCCTGCTAAATCTAACCTTCAGGAAAGTCTAATCCCTGCAGGTTTTGATATTGTTATTGGACATTCACCCCTTAAATTTCTTACATCAAAAAATTAAATTAAATACAGCCAACCTTCCAGCTTAGCTAGAGCAACAGTAAAATGAGCATCCAAAACTAAATGTGTTTTGTTTTTTACATTGACTTTAGTAATTATTTTCTTATTTGCTCAGGATTTTGTGCTTCAATGTAAAATGTTGTTTTAATAGTCTAAACAAAAAAAGTAGAAATGCCAATTTTGAAATATTACCTGACAACATCCTTAAGTTTATATATTTTGAAAATAAACCATAATAAATAAATATTGTAAACACAAAATGGTAAATGTAAACGTGAACCAAAAACATTACTGTATTACAGTATTACTGTATAACAATAGTAAATCTCATGATTTTGATGAAATCAATTAAAAAAGATATGAGAAAATGTAAATGGACCCAGAATTAATGAAGAAAAGTCTTTCCATGATGAGTTAATGCAAGTTGCATATGACAAACTGATGATAAAGAATTGTGTACATGGTGTCTGTGTGTTGTCTGCTGCTTCAATAATACAGGGTAATAGTAAATGCTACTATGTGGATGATAGCAGAGATTAGAGAGCTGTAATCTGATGATGAGGACGGATACAATGAATGTGGTACCCACACACAAACATGCACACACGTTTGTCCAGCTAACCTCAATAGATATTGTGAACTCAAACTTGAACCTCTCAAACTGTTAAAACATTGCCAGCTCATGCCCAGCACTAACACCCTATCCAGCACCCATTAAACAACAGTTTGCTTTTGTTAGTATTGGTCTTTGGCCCCAGAAGAATGGTTACTGTGTTGACAAGCTCAGTGAATGTCCCTCAGAAATTGTCCAAATTAAGTAACAAAACATAAAAGCACACATTTGTAGGGATCCTCTTTTGACGCAATGTATTTCCAAACCCCTTGACCTATCCACAACTTGATTTTAATGAAAACCACATTTTAGAGCAGCCCTTTAAACTTTTGTGTTCCATCATTTTGATTCCCAAAAAACTAAAGAACCCCACAAAGAAACCACAGTCTAAGAAGGGGAATGGATACAACTGGAAAACATGTCTTTTTGTGTTTTCATTTGAGCTTAAACCTCATAAAGGAACCATCTGTAACTATCAAAGCTTCACGATAACATAAATGAGACAGTTTTATTTTTAGAATCTGAGACACAGCTTTAGTCAAAACAGAAGATACTACTGTAGCAGTAATTTCAGCTTGGACCATAATGTTGCTGATGTGAGGGGAATAAGTCTTCCGAACCTTCCCAACTCCATGGAATAAAAAACGCTCATGAACACATCTGGACAAACCCCAAGAGTTTTATTTATTTATTTATTTATTTATTTATTTATTTATTTATTTATTTATTTATTTATTTATTTATTTATTTATTTATTTATTTATTTATTTATTTATGTAATCCCTGACAAATGTACTTTGTATAATTTTGCTTTTCTTTTAATTGTTTTCAGTGTTAGTTTCCTCTACAAAGTGTTAACAGACTAAAGCCAGCCTTTTAACTACATAACTGATCCATATGATTTAAATAAAGTTGTTTGAATTAGGAAAAATAAATGTTCACAGTGCTCAACTGTTACATAATGACTATGATGCCCAAGGGTGTGCTGACCTCCACTCACTCTGATGTTCAGTGATGTTGGCACTGAAGAGGGCTGGAAGGCAGAGAAGCAGTGCATCATGGGTAGGTCATGATGACGCTGCAAGGATAATGGATCAGTGCAGCTTTGGTACAGAGATATATATCCATCCATCCATCCATCCATCCATCCATCCATCCATCCATCCATCCATCCATCCATCCATCCATCCATCCATCCATCCATCCATCCATCCATCCATCCATCCATCCATCCATCCATCCATCCATCAAATCATGTGTGTGCCTCTTAGGATAGCCTTTAGCTGTGTAGCAAAGATATAAGTCAGTGCTTATCCTCATATACCTCTTAGTGGTGACTGGTATGTATTACACTATTGTCACAGAAAAGGGTTTTCAGTTTTGTCAATTACATTTTTATAAATGACACACATCTAATTCAACCTGTAATGGGCTTGTGGCCTGCCCGAGAATTTTTTTTTCTTTTTTTCATTTATTTTGCAAAATAGGACCATATATATATATATATATATATATATATATATATATATATATATATATATATATATATATATATATATATATATATATATATATATATATATATATATATATATATATATATATATATATATATATATATATTAATGAACTAATTAATTCCGGCTGCAGTATGTGGTTTGGCATACTGCAGCCGTTATAAAGGCATGCTGAAGAATGCTAAATGTATTTTTCAGCAAGATCCAGATGTCAGAAAATCTGGATGGTTCCCATCCAGGTGATGTTAACTTTTCAGATGAAGACACACACACACACAGACACAGACACACACACACACACACACACACACACACACACACACACACACACACACACACACACACACACACACACACACACACACACACACACACATACTGTAAATAAAATACAGATTTGTGAGATTTGCATTTAGTTGTTATTTACATTTTGCATGTCCCAGTTAATTTGAAATTGGGTTTATAATCAAACAATGACATTATAAAAGGTAGCAGTAATAAAATTATATTTGCAGTTTCCTTATTTAGAAATTAATAGAATACTGGTTGCTAATATGGTGTTATTGCTCAGAGGCACTCATGTAAGTCATAGTAATACTGTATATATTCTCTCGTATTTTGTCCTCCATCACAAGTAGCAGTCCACCTGTCCATCACAGGTAACAATCTACCTGTCCATCACAGGTAACAGTCCACCTGTCCATCACAGATAACAATCCACCTATCCATCACAGTAGCAGTCCACCTGTCAATCACAGGTAGCAGTCCACCTGTCCACCTCAGGTAGCAGTCCACCTGTCCATCACAGGTAATAATCTTCTTCCTCAATGTCTTCCATGTGTGTCTCGGAATCCGAGTGCTTCAATGTCATGGGTGATATCAGTGATTCGTCGGTTAAATTCTTGAGATCCTGAGCCACGGAGCCATGATCATGACCTGGGTGGAAAAAGAATCAGGGATATTCACAAAGGGGGGGGAGAGGGAGAGGGAGAGAGATAGGGCGAGCTGAGGAGGGGGAGAGAGTAGATGAGAGAGAGAGCGAGAGAGGAAGGAGAGAGGAGAGAGATAGAGAGAGAAGAGAGAGAGAAGAGAGAGGTAGAGAAGAGAGAGAGAGATACGAGATAGATATATAATATATAGATAAGATATATCTATATATATTATATAATAGTATATATATATATATAATAATATATCTATATATATATATATATATATATTAAATTCCCATATCCCAACATACTCTCGCATGGCTGTGGCTGATGTATTGCTCATGCTGCGTTTAATCCGTCCAAAGCTGTCAGTTAAATTCCGCCCTCCCGGATTCCAATGCTTTCCAAGAAACACTCAAATGCTCCAACATCTTTGTCTCGGATGAATGGGCGCATGCCTATGACACAATGGATGCAATAAAAAAGACATTGTGACAATAAAAAACATTAAAAAAAGAATTTTGGCATCCAAAACTGAATGAACTGAATAAGATGGGTAACATTATGACAAGAAAACACAAAGTCAACAAAACATTGACAACATGTGAGTCAATTTTAAGTTCTGAAAACTGAAAACACAGTTATCCCTATTTCCCATGTGGCAAGAAAGCTCTGTCTATAGGTGCGTTTGATCAGTTTGCATAAAACATAACAAATCTAACAAAGGGGTTTGGGAACCCAAACATCTAGTTATTGCTCTAAGTTTACATACTACTCCTCTTGCCTGCTGACAACTGGAACAGGCTCCAGCAGAACCCTGAATAGATTTAATTATTCAGGGTTCTGCTGGCTGAAGACATTACATTGTTTAATGTGTTGTGAGGATGTGCAGTATTCTCTGTTACGTGTAGCTGCAGCTTCCTTTGCAATATTAGCAACCGGAAACTCAGGGCAGTCTCCAGCAAAAAGCCAGGTATCTTGATCTGTTATTTAAATCTCTGGTTAAATCTCTGGTATGCCTTTGCCCCAACAGATGACTGTGGAATAAAACTCCACTCTTCACCAAAGACCTACAAAAGATGGACATCTTCTGCAAACACTGGCAGATCTTTAAGATACTGCACCAAGGCATGTCATCTTCCACAGCACCGAAATTTTCTTCTGTTTCAGGTTGGAGAGCTGCTGTAGAATCTCTTAAAGCCGACTGCATTCAGGACTTCCTTAGATGTGTCTTTTGCTTAAATCTGCTTTATGCTTTCAAGAATGCTGGTATTTAATAAAAGAAATAATGTGTCAGCCACAGAACACTAAAGACACCCACATAGATGAAACTCATATGCACACAAAAACACATTAATACGCAGAATTTGGTTCATTTAAGTATTGGTTTGTAATATCACCACAAACATGTGTGGTATGCCAGAGAAAATTTTTCTCTCTGCCTCAATGTTTCTGTATGTGTCTCTCACCCAGCAGCAGGAACTTGCGGTTGTCTCCATATAGCTGCAGCAACTCAGAGCAGAAGTGGTCGATGTTTGATCCCAGTCTGTATTCTCTCAGCAAGACAGCAAAGTGCTGCAGCTTCACGGGAGTCAGCTTGTTGCGCAGCTAGAAAGGGACATGGACACAGACAAAGACACAAACGGAATCACAAGATGACAAAAAATAAAGATATTCTCTTCTTTTGCTGAACTTTGCTAAAATCATCCTGCATGATACTTACTTGTGACCAACCTGGTTCATTCTTTCTTTCCTTTTAAGTAAACCTTTATTTAACCAGGTAAGTCCCACTGAGATTAAACATCTCTTTTACAAGGGAGACCTGGCCAAGAGCGTAGCAGCATAGTAACATTAACCAGAAAAAAAAAGAAATGTCTTTCTTTTAATGAGTTGAACAGGTGATGGGTCTGAAGTTTATTGTGTTTGTGATATCTTAATTGGATAGATTTGCTGTGGCGGATTCACATCCAGTTAGAGGAGCTCTCAGTACCAGTGGAACAGTTTATTCTAAAGATGAACTTATATTTGAGCGTCAGATCAACTGAAGGCTACATTTATTGCTGTAGGTTCATTGGAACCTGACCTGAACATCCCCTGAAATAGAATCCTAAATGATAAAAAGTTGCAACAATATGAAAAATGGACAAAAATCAAAATGTTATTAGTTATTCTTGCATTAATTTTGACATGTATTTATTCAGTATAACATATATATCCACTTTTGCATCTCAGGCCTGCATCACACTACAAAGTAAGTTGAGTCAATAAAGTTTTTCCTATTTTCGTATGTTGCCATTCTCTCTCACAGCATTTAAAAGAGCTTTTGGCATTGAGATAACAGCAAGATAAAGCATTTCAGTTGTTTTGTTCCATCTTTCCTGCAGACACTTCTTCAGGTGTGCAGTGCTATGGGCTTACCATCGTCTTGTTTTCTGTTTCAAAATACTTTAACATTTTAACATTTATTAATTCCTTGAGACAACCAGGGTAACATCTATTCAAAGTTTTTCTGTTTTCAGTATCCATTCTGAAAACACGTGATGAAATTTAACACAACGACACACAAGCCTCATCAACCAGCATGTTGGCTGTCTACCAACACAGATACAGAAAAACCTCACAGCCTAACTCTTTGGTGTGCCTTGAATTCTCTCTGATTCTTGAATGTAAACACAATTTGGTCACTTTTCACTTTCTAAAATGTATAAGAAAATACCTGCTGCTACTTGACGGAGTCAAATCAATGTGTGGTGGTGGTGAGGAAGAATTTTGTCCACACTCACAATGATCATATACTCCTGCATCAGCAGCAGGGCAGGGTTACTGTCTCCTCTATCACTGGCTGATGCCAGACTGCGATGGGAGTCCTGCAGGGAAAGTGATGAGCCTTCACTGTACGTCTCGCTGTAGTAAAGTTCAAAGGCATCCTGGGAACCATCACTGAGAGAGTAACACGGACACAATTATAATCACACGGTGAGTTTGTGTGTCTGAGAAAGTTATGATTTTTGTTTTCATCCTAAACATAATAAATCACATTTCTTCCAAAATAACCAAAGGAAATATGCCAACATTTGAATCCGTAAAACACACTCCCCTCAGAATTGTCATGAACGTGAAATCAAACAAAGCAAAACTCCAAAAAAGAGTCAAGTTTGACTCGCTTTTGGAGACAGCCTCTATCGGTCAGTCGAGGAACTGCAATAAATCTTGGTTCCACATGTGTGTCAATGTGGAAGTGACATGGTTGGCGCTTGGTTGGGGTTGGAATTTAAACTAAACAGCCTGCGAGGCTGCCATGTGAAAGAGCACACGTCAGGGCACGTTGAGTGTTTTACCTGCAGTCTGGGCACAGTATTACTTACTAGGAGCTGCAGCAACTAAACTCTGGATCGTAACTGTAGGACATGTCGGTCAGGCAGCTGTCACCTGTACAGAATAAATAAAAAATAAGTAAGATCAATATATATATATATATATATATATATATATATATATAGATATATATATATATATATATATATATATATATATATATATATATATATATATATATATATATAACTTGTTTTGATGCTGCTTGTTTAAATTGTTTATATATATATAAACAATTTAAACAAGCAGCATCAAAACAAGTTTATCAGAATCAAACATCCTCAGTAGAGTTTGCATGAAGGTGCATTTTGAAGTGATTTTTGTTAAGCTTTTGTGTATTTTCCTGTAGTTTACAAAATGTCGTGACAAACAGTTACTTATACAAAACTCACTCCTCTGCAGCCAGTAGCGGTTTGGCACGGTATGGTGAAAGCCCGCTCTGTCCACACACTCGATGGTCTGATGGCCATAAATGATCTGGAACATCTGGCAAATAAGAGAACAGTACTCCTCTGCAGCATCCTGCACAAACACATACACACAGGGAGGCCACTGTCACAGGGTAATACATCTGTCCTCTTTTAAATCATGGTTTTCTTCACTTTCACACAGTGTGATGAATAAGATCAAGTTTCAGAACAGTGCGTACGTGCCTTTCTTTCTCATCCAAAGGTGCAATAGTGTTATGATCTAAAGCAGCAACTATTGAAAACAAAGTCAGCAGATTGCAGTTGTGACCATACACAACTGGAATCTGTGGTCTTTATTTGACCCAGTTAAACAATGGCAAAAACTGCTGCCAAACCAAACAAATTGTTGCTCCAAGATGATGTTAACAAGGATAGATTAACCCTGTTACATCACAAACTCACATGCAGCCTACTCTGCTCAAAGTGTGATGTAATGGTGTTTGTTAGGAAACAACGCAGTCTCAGTAACAGTGTGTATTTGCGCAGAAGTGACAAACACCACCAGAATTGTCCTATTCATTTTTAACTGTTGCAGCATTAAGGGCAAATAATTAGTCAACCCTTCCAAGCAACAATGTTTACTGGGTTTTTTTTTTTTTTTTATCATTATAGTCTTATAAAGTAAAATATGCACTCTGTCAATTATGAGGTTTTACATATCAGCACATAATGGGAAATTATCTCTTGGTCTTTACCAGGTCTTAAAAGAGGCATAGATGAACACTTACATGACATTACGGAATATCATAATTTATTTAACAAAACCTGCAAAAAACAGTCCATGTAAACCAAGTGTCAAGTAGCAGCACCTTGATTTTCCTTTTCAGAATTTTCTAGTGTTTGGGACTATTGTCCTGGTACATTACTAAATTTCAACTCAGCGTCATCTCCTAAATTTAAGATCAGCTGAATTTTCGGATACTTAATGATTCTTAACTCTCTATTGCAATTGTTCTGCATAAAATCATTCCACCTAGTGAACTGTCCTAATGTTGGTTCTCTTAATAGGTGTATGTCCCTCTAGCCTTTGCAGCTCTTCAGAGAGAGAGAAAAAAGGCGAATTATGTGTTACTCAGACACATTGTGTGTTACTCCGTTTAGTTTTTCCACAAAAATGTCCTGCAACATGTTTGGGATTATTGACTTGATTCTCTAAGCCAGTGAGTAACCCTTCAACATCTTGTGGTGCTGTGTTTCAAGTTCATTCTTCACAAAATGAACTTGATTCTTTTCATTCTTCTGCAATTTAAGTCGGGAACCTAAGTTCAATTTGTAGCATTCAAGGAAGACAGCTTTCTGCAATACAGACAGAACTGTTAACTAGGCAGTTATTAGATTCATAGTGATTGGCTGCTCATAATAAAAAGCTTCCCCACTGTATTGTAGACCCCTGATGTTAAATATGAAAAACTATTTACAAGCCACACAGTTAGGAAAACATGGTCATTTGAACATTTTAAGTAATGGTACAGTGGGGCAAAAAAGTATTTAGTTAGCCACTGATTGTGCAAGGGCTCCTACTTTTTTTTTTCTTCCCTTTCTTGTCAGTGTGGACATCGTGCACACGTTGTATGTACGATGCACACCGAAATTAGTCTCTGCTTTTAACCCATCAACTAGTTTCACTAGTGAGCAGTGGGGCTGCTAGCAGGGCAGCGCCCCGGGGAGCAATCGGGAGTTAAGGGCCTTGCTCAGGGGCCCCCAGTGATTTACCATTGTAGGCAGCCCTGGGCTTGAACCTGGGTCCCAAGCCCACCACTGTAACCACTAGGCCACCACTCACCCCTTACTTAGAAAGGTTATAGAGGTTTGTAATTTTACATCATAGACACACAGGAAATCACATTGTAGAATTTAAAAATAATTTATTTGTAAATTATGGTGGAAAATAAGTATTTGGTCAAAGGTAACATAACCTTTGTTACAGAACTCATCTTTCAAAGTAAGAGAACTTGCACAATCATTGGCTGACTAAATACTTTTTGCTCCATGTATGTATTTAAATCTCAGAATTTGCATTACCACTAGCTTTTGTTGCAGGCCAGGAAACCTACCCTGTTCTCCACAGCCAGGATGACCAGGTTGCAGTAGGCATCAGGACAGGGTGTGGGCTCCAGTGGGTTGTAGTTCCTCCTCTCCCAGCTCCCATAGCTCTTCCCTCTTTCCCAGCTTCCTGTGCAGGCTTGTCGGCGCTCCCAGCTCCCCCCACCTCCTCCTCCAACTCCTCCCCTCCTCTCCCAGCTACCCCCTCCTCCACCACCCCCTCCATGTCTTCTTTCCCAGCTCCCTCCACCACCTCCACCCACTCCCATCCCCCAGCTCCCACTCATGGGTCTTGCCCTGCGGTTCTCCCAACTCCCTCCCGTTTTGCGTGTTTGCTGCCTCCTCTCCCAGCTCCCCCCAGCTCTTTTTCTCTCTAAACTCCCTCCTCCTCCCCTTTCTCCCCCTCCTCCACCCCCTGTTCTTTCCACATTCTGATTTTTGTCATAGTTACTTCTAGACAATGACGGCCTCCAGTCAACTCCACAGATAGTGTGTCTGCGCTCCATTGTGCCCCCTGCAGGTCGTGGATCAGCATTGCAGCTCATAGCTTGACACCGCCCATCCATACCGGGGGGCTTTTTCTTGTCCAGGCTGTCTTCCCCAGCCACCACAGAGTCCACATTTAGACCTGTAGAATGCATAATCAAAGCAGATTTGTTCACTACTCGGGTCATTTTTAGCACAATTCAACTGTGTCAGCCCATTGCATCTGACTGTAAGAAGAAAGATGCAGCAGAGTGAAGATAAGGATGAAAAGGCAACGTTTACACACAGATGCTCTCTCTAATGAGCATCATGATGCTTACATTTTTTACTCTCATGTCACCACAGAAATGCTTCACACATTGCTGGTGAGGATCCATTGATGTCCAGCAGGGGACTCCAAAGTTACTACAAACTATATTTAAAAACTAATACTTTAACGTGGAAACAAATTACTCCATTGTGCTGCTTACAAAAATGGTAAAGAAACTGAAAACAAAAGAGCACAAGAGAACACTGAAAAAAAGCAGTATTGTTATATATTGTTTTATATATATATATATATATATATATATATATATATATATATATATATATATATATATATATATATATATATATATACCCCCCCCTCCCCATTAAAATATACATCTGTTATTATTATAGTTCTTTATAGTTCTTCAATAATGCTGTTGGCCCAGGCATGGCCTCACCTGTTTTGAGGACCAGAAGGTGTAGTGCGTCATCTCTCAAGTAGGACGCAGCAGCAATCTCGTGTGTGGGAATCCGCATCAACAACTTTTCATTGTTTCTCCACGTCAGCAGCAGACAACGAGCAGAGAGACTCAGGATGCAATCCTGGTCCATGCTTGTCATCAAGGGCAGCACCTTCAGCTGCTACTGACCGACATGCAGTCACATGGCATTTTATATTTATTGATAAGGTAGACAAAACAAAATAAAACTGAGCTTTAATGTATATTCATTTGCCATTTTGCAGATACCAGAATTTAAGCTTAATTTAGTTATTGAAAAGCACTATTACCTAACTTTGGCTGTGATTATGGTAGGATCAAATGTAAGTAGTTCTGGAAGCAATAAATTATAGCTTATGATGTTGATTAATTTCTGTAATAGCTGCTTAGCTTAAACTGTTTATGTAACTTTGATTATTAATTTGACTTTAAATGAGCTACATACAAAATTTGATTAATAAGGCCTATGTGCAGTAGTTATATCTTACTAACCACATCCACGATTAATGATTATGCATAGAGGAAACATTATTGATTATCCTAGCAAAAGTTTTTTTTATTTTGATTGGATTATACACACAGAAGACATATTATCGATATGACTTATAATTATAACAAATTCTGAAGATAATGAATTATAAAACCCAAAATTGGAAAACGTTTGGATGATATAGAAAAAGCATGGGGGGTGGGGGTCAAAGTACTTTAGTATTAATGCTGAAAAATATACAGATATACAGCAGATATACAGATATACAAAGGAAAATATCAACTGTTCAAGATCACAAGACCATACTAAAATGCCTTTCATTTGTCGCAAGAAAAAAATTACAGCATCATAAAAATATTAAAGCTTCACTATCCCAACGTTTTTGTTTTTTTGTTGTTTTTTTATTTTATTTTTTTTTTATTTGGTGTTGCAGATAACTTTTGATTACCAACCCTGGCTGTGTCCAGCAGCTGTAGAAGTTCATCTCGGCTGGAGGGATTCAGTGAAACTGACACCCAAGTTAGCTGACCTAAGAACTAAAAGGAGAAGCTAGATGTCAAGAAGTTAGTCAAGATTTCATCATGTTGGTGGTGACAGAAGAATGTTTTATTAATCTGCACCAAATGTTTTTCAGCTCAACTGCAGGTCCTACCTTTACCTCCTTCTCCACATAGTCAAAAATCAGTCTCTCTGGATGGATGAGGTAGTCAGGGGGGTAGAGGGGGACAGTGTGTAGTGGGCGGCGGTATACATTGCCTCGATCTACTGGCCTGCGACTAGATTTGGACCAGACCAGCCGCTTTATTGGAGAGACAAAAGCCTGGGAAGATAGACAGGGCAAGAGAACCATATTTACTGTAAACATCACAAGTCAAACACAGGGGTGACTAAAAGTGCGTTACACAGGCAAAGCAATGCAGCATAACACTGGAAATAAAAATAAATAAATGCAAGAATGAAATCCATAAAGATAAAAGAAAATTAGATTGAAAAACAAAACCAACAGATACTAAAGACATGTATAAAACAGGTAGATGGATAATAATTCCGGATAAATATTCATGTATCATTACCATGACATTATTTTATTTTTTGGTGCTCAGTTGCTGTTGAAATGTGCACACATGTTCATGTTGCCCATAAAGGAAATTATGGTTGTGATTACCTGAAAATTTCTCTTAGAGATCAAATATATAATTTTATTGCCAAATACATGCAAAATTAATTACAATCCTTTTGGTTGCAGGTGTCATATTTGCTTTGCAACTGCTGGACAATGGTAAAGAAACAGAACCTGCAATGTCAGCATAATCATATTCTTGTTGTGGAGTTCATGTTGCTGGCACTATCGCCTGCCAGAATAGCTGTTATAGCTGAATAACTGTGTTATGCCTCATATTACATCACGTATTGCGTTTACCTTCACATATACATTTTGCAATAGCAGTCTGACCAGGTAGGGCTTTGTGACATAAACAAATCATATTCAACTGAATGTAAGACTGAATTGTTGGTGTCACATTGCTTGCACACTAGATCAGGAAATCTTAGACGACTTTGTACTAATATGTAAACAGTATGTCCTCCTGTCTACTAACAGTGAAAAAAAAGTTACAAAAACAGCACAGTGTTTAGACTACACTGAAAAAGTGCTACTAACAACAGCAACATGCACAACATGATCTTGGACAAAAAATTCCAGTGTTGAATGTTTTTGCATGTGATAACTAGCTTATGATAACGAGCTGCAGAACCAATCATTTTCTTTCAGTATCTGTGGCAAATGAGCAAAAAAAACAAAAAAACAAAAAAGAAACCTGTTGTATGTCAACTGTGGCTGCACCTTCTGATAAATGTTTGATTGTATCTCGGTTTTTAAAACCTCTCCTGTCCACTGTTGTTTAAAACAGTACATATTGTTCGCTTGAATTGAATTTTTATGAAAAAAAAACAAAAAAACATGTTGGTGTGAGAAACCTGCAGCATCATGGATTTTTTGCTTCACTTTTCCAAACATATTTGATTTAAAAGATTAAAGAATGTTAACACAGAACTATCTGTATGACTGAGTGTTATCGCTTTAACAACTTAGAGACAAGACATTAATACATTAAACATCAATCTCATATTTGAAAATATAGTATGTTAAGTAGTCATCTTCAGTGTAACAGAATGTAGTATTCATAGTGATGGGGTTAATAGCTTGTAGTTAGACCTATTTGCAAACTGTGATAGCAAACATATGTTAAATGCATATAGATGTCAGTCAAGTAAGTGCAGCTTGTAATGTTTAAAATACCAGTGTCTCTTTAAAATTCTAGAAAGTCTTGAAAATGCAGTAAATCTAGTCCCAAACTTTTTTCATTTTGCTGACATACCTTTACTAATGTCATAACTGTAGTGATACAGCATCTGTTTTATTATTTCACTACACCACAATAATGTTATAAAGGAGTGTGTTTGAGCCATAGTTATGCAAAAGGTGAAGCTGACATTCATCCAGGCCTGAGTGCGTCTGAGTCTTTGCATGTGATTGTTATGTAGTACATGCCATTGGCAGTTCTTACAGTGATTGACAGGTGCACAGTGATCTTCAACAGCTCACGACTGAAGTTCACCAACATAAAAGCACTTGCTGTTAACTGCCCGCTGACACAAATGCACATTAACATGGTGTGGCTTGAAGGCATCAAAAGAGCGGCTTTTACAACAAAACACACTGAATATAAAGAGGACACCGGCTTGTTTCAGCCAGAAATCACTTTTGTATTTCTGTCAGAATAACAACGTGTTAGCAGAAGTCTGATGAACATCTCTGCTGTCAGCTTCATTTGTGGGAAAAGACTGAGGTTGACATAAATTAATTTTGTTCTTTTTCAGTATGACTTTGAGCAGAGGATAAAGAAAAAGGAAAATAAATAGATTTTTAAATGAATGTGCTTCTTGTAACGCCCTGCCCCTGTCGTAGTTATAAATCAACAAACAGTATTGATGCAATCTTTTATTCATTTTTCTATAAACAATGTGATCAAGTTCAATAAACTGTTTTTAGTTGGTTTTAAACAAAAAAAGTGTTAGTTGTTTTCTGATGTTATTGAAAGAAAGTGATCAAATTATGATTTAAAAAAGATTTTTTGCTGAGTTTGTATCAAGAAGAAATAAGATGTTTTGACAATTTTACAGTGCCTATTTTTCAAGATATGTGCACTTAAAACTGATGTCTGGGCACACAATGAACATGGAGGAAAATTGCTATGATGCATTTAATGCCGCTTCTCACATTTGCCACAGTTTTGTTTAAAATTTTGTTTAAACTAAGAGTTCCATGTATCTATGACTGATACATGGTTAGTTGGTGGACTACACTGGGGTGGTCAGAGGGTGGGACTGCAGGGCAGCAAGCAGGTAAGGGAGGCTCTGTCTTACAAACATCTATAGAAGAGAGAAAGAGGGGGCAGACCAGCACAAAAAATTACAAGAACCATGGGCTGGTGAAGGGAACACACTCACGCACACATAAAAAAATTTTTTAAAAATCCTTTGTTGCAAGATTAAAACGCATATATATAGCTCTTGTGTTCTACCAAACTTGGTATTAACCATTAATATATGTGCAAACAAGAGGGACAAAAAAAAGAAAAAGTATGTAATATACTCAGAAAAACACATCTTTTTTTCTTCTGAAGTAATTGTAGGATTTTTCTTTTTTTAATTTTTCATATAATCTCAAATTTACGATTTGGGTTTTTAATATTGAGCAAGTTACTGATGTGTTCACTGCTGTGGACATCATGCAGTCATTTAATACATTCATGACAGCAAACTCAAACTGTGTCATTCCCATCAAATATATTTCTTCTTTTTTTGACAGCGTAAAAATGTTTTTGTTCCACACTGTTGAGATGTCTAACATTTTACAATTGTTTGAAATGTCCTTACTACAAACATTTCCAATATTTTATATTATATTTGATATTTTCATAAGTACTGTAGCTTTGAGCTGTAACAAGAACCTGACTTTTGAATGGCTGTTTACTCCGTAGACCAACCTGCATGAAAGGGTAAAAAAACAACAACAACACCTCTTCAGCCCCAAAACAATTTGTCTCCGGTTGGGTATCAAATTATGACCAAATTCTTTCTTGCCATCATTTTTAACTGAATAAAATCAATCATGAGACACAGAGCTAAAGCTACTCTACCTTCCTGGGTTTCTTGGGTTCGTAGTCCATTGCAGCTGCTGTTAGGTGGTCCTTTCGTGAGTCACTAGTCCAGAACCTGGTCACTATTTACTGAAATTTGCAGCAGCCTCTTTTTCTCAGGTGTTTTCCCATTGTTCTTTCTGTGTTTCTGCTCTTCTCTGAGTTACTTTAGCTTCTGTCGTGGTGCTTAGGTCCTGTTCTCTTTCTCCACTGATTGTTCTTTTGAGACATCTCCTGGGTACACACACACACACACACACACACACACACACACACACACACACACACACACACACACACACACACACACACACACACAAGAATGAACAGGAAACACAGGAAACACACTTCCTGTTGGAAAGGAAACTCCACCAGGGATTTAAAACATCCATTCTGTCTGCTCTGATAAACACACCATTACATATACAATTTACCTTAAAAATTTTCAGTGGCTGCTTTAAATTGAGTTGCTTTTTCCATACGTAATTTCTGTTTTACATGGCAAACCTTAGAAAATGACTCAATTGGGACTTCAAACAGCTCTGATATCCTAAGAAGGCAACTATTACTTAGGAATAAGTCTGTTAAAAGCTGTCATGCACTCCACAGTCTGACCTACTGTACTTTCTATAATCTCTAATATTAAGGAGTTAATAATTATGTTGTGATTAAAAGCACTGTACAAAGTAACACATAAAACTACAAGTCATGAAACACCTGATGTGATGATTAGATTATTAGACCCTCCCCCTAGCAACCAGGATCCAGGCCGGGATGCAGAGCTGCAGTCTTACACGCGGCTTCTCGAGCACTACCACCTGCCAATACATATATAGCAATAAATCATGTAATTGGTGATTCTTGAATACTGGCTTAATTAGGTTGTACAAAGATATTAAAGTATAATGAAAAGAAACTTTCTGATTTTTATGGTTTAACTATCTTACATTTTAATCTTTAGTAAAATGAAAATCAAAATATAAAGAATGAGGAAGAAGAATGTTAAGGTAGATTGTGCTGACACAAAGACACATTTTATTATCTTAGTAGGACACACACACACACACACACACACACACACACACACACACACACACACACACACACACACACACACACACACACACACACACACACACACACACACACACACACACACGTGCATAGTCCGCCTCAGCTCTACAGGTTGTTATTTGCCAACTTACAGTCAATAAATCCACCATTATATCCTTGTGTATGACAGATACATCTTGGCTAAAACTGGTCCTAATAATCCAAAGCAACAACAAATATATAACAGAAAGGCTAAAAAAAAAAAGTGCTTATCATTATCACATTAACACAAGTTAATTTAACTCAGCTTTAGTTGTTGAACAAAGGGCCTTACATTTGACTTCTGAATACTGATACAACTGCAATGCTCAAATGATCAATCCCCTGTATGTATGTAAGAGGGGGGTATGTGGTGACATTCTGTACGCTACGTTTTTGCAAAATGTGGTGTACAGAATATCTCTTATTATTATCATGTTTTAGAAGGTAGAATAAAAAGGAAAGATATACTGAAACCCTGTTATGCTTTTTTTTTTATTACATTCTGAAAAATACATACATGAAGAAGAACAAGAGCTGAGAGCAGCACAGAAAGTAGAGGAGGGACTTGTTTGGTCATTGGATCCCTAGAGACAGCAACCAAATAAATAAGAGATGTTTGTGGAATGATGCTTATGTGAGGCAAAGATGGAGTGATCAAAGTGTGGCAGTCGAGCTACATTTTGCTGTTGCCTCTGAGGAAAGACAAAGGAGACCTGGGAGGAGGAAACAAGAAACTGGCTCCAGTTTCTGCTCTCTTTTTTTAGGTAATCCTTTTTTTTCATGAATCCAATTACAAGGGGCAACTAATGGCATATTTTGATGGTCTCAGCCTATCAATTTTTTTCAGGCTCCCTGATTATGGAATAGACAAGGACTAACATTATTTATTTGTGCAAACAGACTCAAATTGCGATTTTTTTTTTATCTAGTGTGACCTTGAAAATAACCAATTTAGGTAGAAATTTCTTAACTTCATGCAACATATATGTTATCTGCAGATGGGACAGGGGTCCTAAACCTTTTCACCTGGCCCTAACCTTTTCATCTGGGATTATTTTTTACACCACAAGCTAAATCTTAACCAAACAGTAAGTGAAAATGAATGTACACAATGGGAAAAAAATAAAACTGTTGAAACTGCGTAAAGTATATGGAGACTGCATAAATGTACTAGGTCAGATGAGAAACAAAGACACCTTTGTATCTTTGCATCTCTTCAAACGATGATCAAAGTGACTGAGGCAGTCATCATTTAGGATACGTGGCTTTTCCCCTCATTTAAACCAATATATTTTTCACAGTCTACAGTCGTGGCCAAAAGTTTTGAGAATGACATAAATATTAGTTTTCACAAAGTTTGCTGCCAAACTGCTTTTAGATCTTTGTTTCCGTTTCTGTGATGTACTGGAATATAATTACAAGCACTTCATATGTTTCAAAGGCTTTTATTGACAATTAGATGACATTTAGGCAAAGAGTTCAGTATTTGCAGTGTTGGCCCTTCTTTTGCAGGACCTCTGCAATTCGACTGGGCATGGTCTCAATCAACTTCTGGGCCAAATCCTGACTGATAGCAACCCATTCTTTCATAATCACATCTTGGAGTTTGTCAGAATTAGTGGGTTTTTGTTTGTCCACCCGCCTCTTGAGGAATTACCACAAGTTCTCAATGGGATTAAGATCTGGGGAGTTTCCAGGCCATGGACCCAAAATGTCAACGTTTTGGTCCTCGAGCCACTTAGTTATCACTTTTCCCTTATGGCACGGTGCTCCATCGTGCTGGAAAATGCATTGTACCAAACTGTTGTTGGATTGCTGGAAGATGTTTTGGTACCATTCTTTATTCATAGCTGTGTTTTTGAGTAAAATTGTGAGTGAGCAAACTCCCTTGGATGAGAAGCAACCCCACCCATGAATGGTCTCAGGATGCTTTACTGTTGGCATGACACAGGACTGATGGGAGCGCTCACCTTTTCTTCTCCGGACAAGCCTTTTTCCAGATGCCCCAAACAATCTGAAAGAGGCTTCATCGGAGAATGACTTTGCCCCAGTCCTCAGCAGTCCATTCGTTATACTTTTTTGCTGAAGATCAATCTGTCCCTGATTTTTTTTTTTTTTTTTTTTTGAGAGAAGTGGCTTCTTTGCTGCCCTTCTGGACACCAGGTCATCGTCCAAAAGTCTTCGCCTCCCTGTGTGTGCAGATGCGCTCAACACCTGCCTGCTGCCATTCCTGAGCAAACTCTGCACTGGTGCCACTCCGATCCCACAGCTGAATACTCTTTAGGAGATACCCTTGAAGTTCTTGATAATCCCATAAATTGTTGATTTAGGTGTAATCTTAGTAGTCACAATATCCTTGCCTGTGAAGCCATTTTTATGCAATGCAATGATGGCTGCACGCGTTTCTTTGCAGCTCACCATGGTAAACAATAGAAGAACGATGATTTCAAGCATCACCCTCCTTGTAACATGCCAAGTCTGCCATTATAACCCAATCTGCCTGACGTAATGATCTCCAGCCTTGTGCTCGTCAACATTCTCACCTGAGTTAACAAGACGATTACTGAGATGATATCAGCAGGTCCTTTAATGACAGCAATAAAATGCAGAGTGGAATGTTTTTTTACAGGATTAAGTTAATTTTCATGGCAAAGGGACTATGCAATTCATCCGATCAGTCTTCATAACATTCTGGAGTATATGCAAATTGCTATTATAAAAACTTAAGCAGCAACTTTTCCAATTTCCAATATTTATGTAATTCTCAAACATTGTGGCCATGACTGTACGTACAAAGTTGATGCACAAAACACCTTCCAGCCTCCAAATGTGGATGTTTTTGTCAGTTAAAACAGGCTTTGCCTTCTTCATCTTCATGCTTTGATAATGTACTTATAATAATTTTACGTCTACATATACAAAGAAAGTGTTCATTTAAAATTATGAAAACATAAAAAAACAATCTATGATCTCGTTCTTTAGGTCACTACCCCAAGCTTATGACCATAAAAGAGCAAACTCAATCAGTAAACAGAGACCCTTACCTTTTTGGCTCAATTCTCTCTTCACCACAACAGACCAGTGAAGAGTTCACATCACCGCATACACCACCCATGTCTATCAATTATCCTTTTGCAGCTGAAACCTATCGTCTCAGATTTGGAGGTGCTGAATTTCATCCGTTACTTCACAATCAGGATAAAGACTTTGTTATTGTAGTTACAACAAAATTATGTCCGGTTTCTCAAGGTAGCAGCATAATACAGCTTCAGACCTCTCCAGTAGGAGTTGAAGACTTAACTTAATGAAACCAACAGGACTTCATAATCTCAAAAAGCAGAGATTTGTAGAAACAGGTACCTAGAAATTCTGTCCCATAAATGAATCAATGACAAAAGGGAGCCCTGCTGGAATCCAATGGAATCTGATTTACTGCTATCAATTTAAACCAAACTCCTACTCCGTTTTTACAGGGACTTACTTGCCCATAGCAATGGACTGAGTATCCCATAATCTTGGAGCCCCTGCTATAGGATACTCCAGTGATATTGACAAATACCTTCTCCAAGTCCATGAAACACATGTAACAGTTGGGCAGACATCCATGCCCGTTCTAGTACCCTAGGGAAGTTTTAGAGTTGTTCCAGTGTTCCACGGCCAGTGCAGAATCCCTATTGTTCCTCCTGAATATAAGATTCAACTATCAATAGGACAGTCTTTCAAGCAACCCTGCATAGTCCCCTGTAAAAAGGGAAATATTGCCCCAAATGTCCACATGACGTTGCAAGGGCATGTTAACATGACCAAGCCCAACAGCATCAAGAATCTTGAAGAACTCAGGATGGACTCCATCCAGAACCCATACTAGCTCAGGTTCCTTACCCACTAGAGAGGTGATGTTCCATGTCTGAAGAGCCAGTTACGTGACAGATGCTCATGCCTTCCCATGCTTCCCGTTGCTCGTAGCACCCAACTCATATACTGTAGCTTCTCTTGCATGTGGTGGCCCGAAGGAAGGCACGTGTTCAGCTGACAGATAGAAAAATAAAAATCCTGTTTCTTGTAAAAAAAAAAATAAACTAAAAAAAAACAAACTGTATGTCAAGTGTTAACACGTTTATAGTTGTATTTAAAATCTGAATAAAATCTCTGAACCACTTATGCCATCAAAAAGACACAGACACACACAGAGTTTATTTTGATGGCTGCTCAGCCATGTTTACTACAGTATTGTTCCCATCTACAGATATCAACACAGCTTTTTTTCTTTCTTTCTTTTTTTTTTCTTTTTTTTTTTTTACATTATAGATATTTTCACCACTGGTTTATTTTTTCTGCTCTTTCATTCAGAGGATGTTTAAGCAGCATTATCAAAAATAAAATAAAATACAATAAATAAATGTACATCACATCCTTACAGTACATACAATACATACAAATCCAAACACATTCATACACGCACATCCTTGAAAAAACATCACTCTGATATATACAGATATGTAGTATGAGTAAAAAAAACAAAAAAACAAAACAACAAAACCCTCTATTTTCAGTTTTTACATCTTAATATAAGACTCATACCATAGACATGGTCACTAAGTAAACAATAGATAAATAGGTATAAAATAAATACAAAAATAAACATAAATACTTGCCTTAATTAATAAAGATGTATTGAGTTTTTAAACTCATTGTTCACTTTTAAACATGTTTTTGTTCAAGTCATACAAGTGATATTTTATATATATATATATATATATATATATATATATATATATATATATATATATATATATATATATATATATATATATATATATATACATACATACATACATATATAAACTGGTGCACCACAATTCATTAATATTTTACCTAAACAACAAAGAGTTGGTTCATCACCTAATCAGGAAAAGCAAAATCCTCCCTTGGCCCATGACTGGGTGATTTATGTGCGCATTTTTTGTACATAAGCCTATTTCGTTTAACATATGATCGTGTGTAATGTAGACTCATTGTTTTCAGCACCATTAACATCTCTGTGACCCTCCCCACTGCAGCCACACCTACAAGTTCAGCTAGGACATGACACGATTCAAATATTACAAGTTTTCTTTTCTTTATTTTTTTGCTTACTGTCCCAAATTATCTCAGGTTTACTGTTGCCAGGATACAACAGTTCCCTGTGGAGGGAAAACTCAAAACAGAAATCTTTGTTTGGATCAGAGCTCTTTTATACACTCTTAATTATGCAAACTCGTGGGCAGCCATAGTACTGATTGTTGTCATTTTCAGTGTTCAGATTAACACTTTCCACAAGATACAAATGGGGATGCCAAAAAAACAACAATATGAGCTGTGATGTTCAAAAGAGTAAAACACTGAAGCGAATACTTTAAGAGCAAACTTAAATTAATAGCATTAGTCCACAATGAGATGCAAGTTTCACCCAGGGATGACTCAGCTCCTGAAATGAGAACTAGACACACATGTAGAATGTAAAACGTATTTACAACTGCATTGTTAAAAAGCAAGTATATAAGCTGCTCTTAATGAATTTCTGCACAAAGTAACACATAATAAACAAAAACCAGCAATTTATCACTTATGAGTCCCTTCAACACATCACATTTTGTGTGTGCATCATCAGCATAGAAGTGACAAAAAACACTGGACACTTTGCAAGAGCAAAGTGTTTTGTTAGTACCAGATGGGAGCAGGATTAGCCTGCTGCAAAGTAAAAAACAAAACAAAACAACAAAAAAAGACAAACAAAAAAATCGACAACTCTAAAATCACGGGGTTTCAAGGGTCATTTAGTAAGAATCAATGTATTTTTGACACTAGTCCATTGCCCTTTAATGTAGTTGTTACCAGAACATAATGGTTGTCTGCTTGTGCCCATCATGAATTGGTGGTTGAAATCTTTAACAGGTCACAGAGATAAAACAGAAATTCTCCTGGCACAGCATGTAAAGTTAACAAGCAAGTGTGTTGAACTAAGACTGTTAATTTTTTTTCCAGATGTATCTGATTAGTTTGTTTCATCAGAAATAATAATCAACTTTTCATTGCACTGCATATGAAATCACCACATCATGCTTTAATAAATCAGACCCCCTTAAATCTATAAACTACCCCTAAAGGGCTAAGGAGGATAAATAAAGAGTGAAGATAGTGACAAAATCTGTTGTAACATGAAAGGAAGGAGCTTATATTTCCTTCCTTTAAGGACTTTTTCTCACCATGCTGGACTTTTTAGCAAATACAGTGTTACAATAAAAGTTATAGTAACATTTGTTCATAATTGCAAACTTCAACTTTTCAGATCTGATGATTTTAGTTTAAATAAACAGTTCTGTTTTTTTTTCTTTACCCAGAAACCACCATCCATTCTGCTCAAGCTCTTGCCATACTAGTTGACACAGAGCTGTTTAACTCATCATCAGCACACAAATCTTGCTGTATCTGAGTTTTTAATCTTCTGTCTGATGTTTTTATGCAAACAAGCAGTTACTGGTTTTCCATAGCCAAAAATGGAAGCATCCACAGTAGCAAATATAAAGCAGGCTACAGGAAGTGAAATATGGGGTGCAGTGTAGTCTATGCAGGAAAAACTTAGAAGGTATCTGAGAAAGGCTTTTGATGAAAAAAAAAGAAAAAAAGCATGCAGAGGTATAACAATAACAGTCTAAAATGTCATAAAAATTTCTTCACCATTGACTGTATATTATATAAGACATGGTTGAAGTCACTGTGACATTGCCCACTGGTTTTTGAACTGCTGTCTTAAAGCCCTGAATTCAGCATAAGGCCATCTCTATTTTGGTCTTTTTGGAACCTGATGTGACTGTGTTCAATTCAATTCAGCTTAATTTATATGGCGTCTAATACAACACAAGTTGTCTCTAGGGTTTCCAAAGAATATACTTTCTATTTCATAAAAAAAGCTGCTGCTTTTTAGATGAGAGCCAGATATTTTTTTAAATGCAGCCCCTAGTGACCAAAAGTATTTCTACACTTTAAGGCACTTCCTCATTAACTTCACAATTAGGATTCAGTAGAAATGTCCACCAACATCATACAGCCAATAGCCCCAAAAGTGTTTGTGTTATTGTTCTCATGGCCAGAAGGGGTCAGGCCTGCAAAGGCAAAGGCAAGTGAAATAGTTAAAAATGTTGTCTGCATTCCTTTTGTTGCAAAAAAAAAACAAAAAAAACCCAAACACCATCTAGGCACCAAGGCTTCAAACTACATTGCAGTACTTTGTCTTCATAGAACTTTGCTTTGACCATGTTTTACTTCTGTTATTCACAGCCTATTGAGTATATCAAGAAACCTTTGTCATTTCCCTCAAAACAGAAACCTGAAAATTATTATTATTATTATTTTATTATGTTTATATATTTTTTAAATATTATTATGATTATTATTAATAATATTCACAGCACAGTTTAGTTCTCATGATATCTTTCATATTCTACATATTAATGAATTGTAGAAAAAGTTTACAATTTAGGACAACATTTAGACTAATAGGAGTAAATAAACCTTCTTCCCTCTTAAAGGGGAGTTTTTCTTGCCACTGTTCGGTTTAAGGTTTTTCTCCCACCAGGGGAGTTTTTACCTGTTGTTTATGTAATAATTGCTCTGGGATCATGTTCTGGGTCTCTGGAAAGCGCCCGGAGACAACTTGTGTTGCAATAGACGCTATATAAATGAAACTGGAAGTAAATTAAATTCTTCACTCAAAAGGCATTTGTCACCTAACTATAGCATAATATAACAGCTTATACAGTATCTAACACATGTATTTATTCAACTGTACATCACAGGCCTTTTTGTGATGAGTTACAGCATGGCGATAGCCATAGCAAAAGTTGCTCACTTACATCCTTAAATTAAGTTCTGATTGTATTTTCCAAATAAGTCTTTTTGTAGGTTGATTGTGACAGAGCTGGGATGTAAATAGTGAGACCTTTGCTGTGACTGCCATTATGACACATGCATGGTGATGGGTATTCCTTGTATCTCAGGCCTACATTTCTTCAACCACCTGGACCTACATTGAGCGTTGAGCTTCATCGGATGCATTCTTGTGGTGAAATGAGATTGGAGCAGAACCACATGTGTTTTTGGACACCAATGATGGAAAGCTTAGAGCACAACAACTAAATGTTTATAAGGGACATGCAACCTTTTGGAAGAATGACGGGAAACCATGAAGAAAAATATCAAACTCTTATCAGATACACTTATAACGAATCCCTACTTGTTTCTACACTTTAAAGGCAGTGTGTTTCTCTAGTGATGAAGCATACCACGTAATGACATGGTGATTTAGATTAAAAAAAAACAAAACGTCTGGTTCTCTTGGTTAATGAATTCCTTTTGGGAATTAATAAAGGAATATTAAACCTGGGTTTAATTTTGTTGCAAAGAAAGATATCTACATTAGAAATTTCAACAGATGTCCAGTCATCTTTGATTTATGTTTATATTTTGGGTAAAGACTCCCCATTTTATATTACTGTCTGATTTTGGTATAAACCAAAAATAATTGCATGTCCCATGCACATTCTAGCAACGACTTTTTAAATGTTCTGTAAGTCTCGGAAGTGCCTGTTGGATCCAAGGCTCAAGTTCATGCAGCAGACTCTTTTTAATGATCTCAAACTCCACAACTTGATTTTTCTCAATTTCTTTCTACTAGTAGCACTGACCATCCATGATCAACAGAAATCTTACACTCTTTGCTCTTGGATGTAAGACTAAATGTTTTTTCACCCCTCCAAACTATTAAAAAATAAGTGGAGATTATCACAGTCCAGTATTACTACATTAACTTTCCATGGCTCTTTCTTGCTATTTACTCCTTAACAGCTTTGGTCCCAGATTGCACATCACATTTTACAGTCATGTTTTAGGAAGCTCTTTTCTTTAAAAGAGTTGCCCAGCACTCTGTGTCTTATTATGCTTCTTCTGGCATGGGTAGTCCTAGGATGAGGACTGACTCCAGACTGAACCTTGGTTCTGAACTACATTTTAATACTTACAAGCCTCTGTTGGCTTAAACAGTTGTCTCATATTCTAATACCTCTTTGCTGCCCATCATGCTACTCCTGTACTGTATCCGAGGGCTGACAGCTGACGTGGTCTCCAGAAGCAGAATGGTTTTGCGGAGGCGTCGATCAATAAAATGTGCATCCCAGGCTGGGTATCGCTTTCGTGGGAGGTCAATCCTAATTACAGGTCCCTCCTGTCCACGGGATAAGGAGGAGTTCCGGTGAAGGAGAGCAGGTGAGGAGGACGGTGAAGGGCGTATCTGGAAAACAGGTAGGCAGCTGTCCCTGTCTCTGTCCCTGTCCCCAGGAACTGGCTCCCCTGTGTCTTTAGTCCTGGGTAGAGTCCTTGGAGGACTGGTAATAACCATGTCTGTTTGGGACCCTTGGGATGGAGTAAGGCAAGCATCAATAACTCCAACAACCCCTCCAGCCCCCACCACACCTTCATCCACACATCCTCCCCACTGGGAACTTAGAACAGGTCCATCTGGGTGCAACCAGCAATAGTAAACCAGCATGAAGAAGGTTCCCAATGCAAAGCTGCAGGCCACCAAGCACACCACCACCAGGGCAGAGGAGTCAGATGTTTGTGGGCCACGGTAGGTGTACCAGGCGGCAGTGAGTGCAATGTTCTCAGCCAGTGTCACAGAGTAGTAGAGTGTCATACGGAAGCGGCTGGGACCTTCTTTGACATTGAACCAACAGAAGATGTAGATGATTCCCACAACCATGTTGTAGATTATCTCCTCCCACTTAGACATGCAAAATCTGTTTCACCCTGAATGATCCAGAAGGTCATGATGCACCTGAAAGACAATAACCAGTACAGCTATGAATCTTATGATGATCTGCACTGTTAGTTCCTGTGATGCAGGTTTGCATACAAACAAATATAGATTTAAAATAAGATGGAGCTTATTTCTATATAGGTAATTTCTTTTTTTCACAATTTCTTGGAGCATTGCTTAGTCATCATTTGTAAACTGAGAACCCTGAGGTGTAAAAGAAGAACTCTTAAGTAACATGTTTTTTTAATGATGGAATTGGTATTGATATTGTTGCAGCTATTCAACTGGAATTATACATTTTAGAGATATACATCCTACATATACATCTTTAAACATTTAAACCATCTTATACTAACTGTATGATTCTTCTGATCATGTTTTACTGTAAGTGCTTTTATTTGTATTTCTTTAGCTGTCAAGTAACATTGTTTGTTGAGCTTACTTTTAAGTCTTTTATTATCCTGTACACATATTTGTTTTTATCCTTCAGTTGATGGTCACCCTTCAGAACTAAGCTATTACATGTCAAAACTCAAAGAACCATCAGCCAGTGAAAGAACAAGATATGGACTCATTCACCATGAGGAAGGGGATCCCACAAAGTGAGGGGGAAACAGTATGAGCCTTAACTCATTCAACTTTTAAGAAACAACTCATGGTTATTTCTCTTTAGTCGCAAGTTTTATTGAGAGAAAACATGTTTTGGAGAGAAGTTGGGTGTCCAAGTTGCTGACAGATCTGTGTCAATGCTGAAAAGTGGTTAGTCTAAAAGCAGTCTTTAAACAGACTTGAATGATCCTGACCAGCAAACTGACAAAATTTCTGGTTTCATGGAAGTCGTCCGAGTTGCAGATTCATTTGAGCATATATTTAGCTAACTTTACGCATTTATTTGTCACATGACTGCAAGTTCTTAAGACAAATTACTTTTTGATTTAGACATTATTTACATTCAAAATACACAGTACAAAAAAGAATAATCCTAATCGAAATACAAAAGATTAATTAGTATTTGCTTCTGCAAAACAGAAAGCTGCATTTATTAAGAATCAATTTACTAAACCTATAATTAACAAAGTCTTCCTTCATGTAGTGCAATGCACAAAAGAACATTTTTTTTTTACCTCTCAACAAATGCATTTAAAGGATTTTGTGAAGACAAAGCAGTTTACTTAAAAATGAATTTGCTAAAATATAGCAACTGAAAAAGAAATGCAATGATTACTTAAAAAAACCCATGTTTGGGAGCAGTGTTCAAATAAATTTCCCTCCATGGCTTTTGGTTTAGTTCTTGTTGTGATACAAGACAGCAAATACAATATTTGTCAAATCTAAGTGCAGATATCTAGAACTTAAAAATTATAATTTTGCATTTGTTACATGTGGCGCACCAGTGGCTGACGATGAAGATGCCAAAGTAGAGCTGGAAGACAGAAGCAAAGAGGGCAAAAGCCACGGTCCTTGCCCCGATAGTGAAGAAATGCCAAAGCATCTGGGCAATCACAGCTTTGTAGGACATGGGCAGCTTGTCGTCACGGGAGTCCCGGAGAACCTTCTGGTAGGAGGCGATCATCCAGGCCAGTGAAACCAGGGAGGCTGAAGCTGAGAGGCCTGGAGCGGCAAAGAGAGAAAATAGGTAGGTATTAGGAATACTTTTGACACTGGAGAATTCTTTCTTTCTTTCTTTCTTTCTTTCTTTCTTTCTTTCTTTCTTTCTTTCTTTCTTTCTTTCTTTCTTTCTTTCTTTCTTTCTTTCTTTCTTTCTTTCTTTCTTTCTTTCTTTCTTTCTTTCTTTCTTTCTTTCTTTCTTTCTTTCTTTCTTCTTCTTACAACACAAATTGTCCCCTTTAAGAGGGAAGAAACCTTGAGCAGGATCTGGCTTATAAGGGGGGACCCTCCTGCTGAAGGCCAGCTGGGTAGAACAGGAAATAAAGAGAAAAGAGAGACAACGACACACTGTGAAAGGTACAAAAGACAAGAGATACAAACACACCTATCCGTCAGTAGCAGAACTAAGACTTCCATGTACGTATAACTGATACATGGTTAGTTGGTGGACTACAGAAACAACTATATAAACAGGTGTAAACAGCAGACACTGAGGTGGTCAGAGGGTGGGACTGCAGGTCAGGATGTCAGCAGATATCCAACAGAGACATCTATTTAGACAGGTGGAGGTAAACACTGGGATGGTCAGTGGTGGGACTGCAAGGCAGCATGCAGCTGTTGAGGCTCTGGCCTGCAGAACATGTACGGAAGAGAAACAGAGGGGGGCAGACCAGCACAACAAACTACAAGAACATTGTGGAAACAAATGTCTAAATTCAAAAGTCACTTACTCTTTGAAAGGTATATAAATGTTAGACAATGTGTTGGTTATGAGGTGGATTTTGGTTTTATTGTGTTTGCAATTTCTTGTGTGCCTTTGTTATGTTGCTGTTGTTATTTGCAGACATTATGTTCTGTGTTTTCTGCTTTTTATTAAGCTTCTTGGATCTTCTGGTGAAGCCTCTGTTTAATGTGTTTTTATCTTTTACTTACTTCCGTTTTTAGTTTGAAACTCTCCTTATTGGCAGGTTAAATTCTCGTTTTGACTGCCCTTGTCACCATCCCCTGTGAGTTATTTCCCCGATAGCCCATTTTGTTTTGGAGTGAACAGGGTATAAGATATCTTTCATACATGTGTAACGCAAATGTAACAGACTTGTTTGTATTCACTTTAAAAACAGTTTTGGATATAAAAAAAACAACATATGTTTAAATCATTTAAGGAGCCAAAATGGGAAGTATGTGTGTATTCCATGCACCCAGTCACTGTGCTAAATATTAAAGGGAAATTTCTTTTGTCACACAAGTGGAAGCAGGATATAATTATTTTGAACACTTAATGATATCAACTTTTAAAACATATATATATATATATATATAGATATTAGTATATATATAGATATATATATATATAGATATATATATATATATATATATATTGATATATATATATATATATATATATATATATATATATATATATATATATATATATATATATATATATATATATATATATATATGGTAGTTGAAATGTGGACAAAGTTGTGTCACAGTCTCAACTGAACCTTTTTGCTTGGGGTTAAGTAACCTCGCTTTGTGAAACAGAAAACTGATTTTTCTGAGTTTAGGTTCAAGTTATGTAACAGTGTTAGTTTTTATTTTGTTTTTTTTTGTACTTGTACTTGTGCTTGGGTATGGTTGTGGGTTTTGTGTCTTTGCTGAATGTTTTAAACCTTTATCTTCTGCTGCCAGTAGTCGGGGAATTTATATAATCACAACAGAAGGCACATAACATACTAGTTGTCTTTCTAACAGCTTTAGCAGTAAACTAACCATTGAGTTACTCTGGATGGTGATGCTTTGGTATCTAAAGCTAGTGTGAAGAACCTTAGTTAGTTTTGAGTTTTCTGCTTTCTTTTACCCTTTGAATTATTGCCAAAATAAGGAATATCCTGTCTTACTGCGACATAAAAAAACTAGCCCATGCTTTAATTATTTCAACATAGCACTACTCTGATTTATTATCAGGCTTCCCCCAAATTTCTTTGAAAATAGTGTTACTGATCCAAAATGCTGCCGTAACAGCTCTGATGCAGGTTTGTAGTATTTTTTTTTCATTTTTCTTTGCACTTAATGGCTTCACATGAGATCCTGACACGAGGACTCAAGTTTGCAACTTGGAGTTGAGTTGCAGTGAAGCAGTACACACCAGTAACTGGACATGTTCACAACCTCAAAATCATGATGTGAGGATCCTAAACAATCTTGAGTGTTTACATTTTCCACAATGATCTGCCTGAAAGACATAACCTGGCACATGTGCACTGTGTGACGACATGTTACTATAGTAACAATAGCCCCCTCCCCTATGCCATCTATTTTGTGATAGGACATAGAGTTAAGTATAGGGCTGCCAACTGCAGCATCTGCTGTTGTACAATCAACCACAGTTGTAGTTACATGTGGATGAATCAGCCACATTTAACTTTATCTAACATTTCAAAGCTGATCCGGATAGGTCACACTGTCAAGTTTTGAAATAACAAAAAAAAAAAAAAAAAAAGAAAAAAAAAACTTTAAGCCTGTGGACCTTTTCACAAACTTTAAAAACAATGGCTACTTTTGTCAGAAGGAACCTTAATTTCTTTGTTAAGGTTGTTACATTCTCCATAAGAACCGAGACATTTGTTCTTTTTCTTGAGGTAGGAAAAACAAAGTTCCTTTTGGCAAGGACATTTCATACTTGAACAAAAACTCAAACTCCATAAAGTCCCAAAAGGCTCCTCTCACTGCAGCACATTCAGGGTTGCCAGACCAGAAAAATAAGCGACAAGTCATATGAATGCTGAAAACACTGCTGTAGCGAAATCACAGAAAGAGCATGAATTGGTGGAGTTTCAAACATTAACCATACCCATTATTCTGACCAATCACACAACAGTTCTTGACACCACATGAGAAAAAGGTTCTGCTCAGATGTGTTGAGAACAAGCTGTGAGAACAAAATTGTTGTTCTTGTCTACCTACACAGTTTAGTTTGTCATCATCCTCTAAATTTGATCTGCTGTGTTTTACTGTCGGAACAATGTTTCTCTAACCAAATCTCAGGAAACTCGAGCCACAGTTACATATGTAACCTGGTTATTGATCATTTCTGTTTCTATTCAGTTAAAGAAGAGAGATTTAAATTCATCAATCACACTTGCAGACTTTTGATGGTAAAACGACATCTCTCTAACCTTGCAGAGGGAGTACGGTGTTTCCATGGATCATGATGCTCAGCTGCAGGACGAGCTGGGGGGCAGACTTCAGGAAGGCCTCCAGCAGGCGGAGCATGGTGATGTCAGCGCTCTCAAACATCAGCCGCCAGTGGAAGTGACGCCGGGGCCTGTTACTGTGCCAGCGACTCTGGGCGCCAAGGTAGAGGGCATGGATGTATCTGAGAGTCAGAGACACAGGTTAAATACCGTCACATGTCCCTCGACACTTTAGACACTTCAGATAGCACCTCAGCTCACACATATCCACAGTGCAAATGCCAGAGTCATGTGAGTGCGAAAAGAGCAAAAATGAAAATCCCCTTTAATTGTTTGTTTTTTATTGCATAATGTCTACACAGCCTACAACAGCAATTCATGTTAACTTGCAGTGATATCGTTTTTTATCTTTTTTTTTGCAACGTGCAACAGCCTTAAAGCGGGAGTGCAGAGAACGATGTCAACTTTGATTGGATAACTGCCATGTGTTGGACGCCTTATTTTATTAAAGTTATAGTTTATTAAAATCATTGTGTGCGTTTCTTACTTTAACCACAAGGTGATGCTAAGAGCATGAGAAATTAATCTCTGAAGGGGGGCAGTCACGTGATCAGATGTACTTGCAAACATTGTATATTGACTAAAAACATTAATCAAAATTCAAATGTTCATTAAAAAAAATTGAAAATACTCATGAATCATTCTGAGATATACAGCTATATTTCTACAAAGTTTGGTGACACTGACTGAAATATATCTTATATGTTTAGTGTCAAAAATGTAAAAATGTCACTGTACCATTTGACTGATCTGAATAAAATTTGCCCAATATTATGAACCCAGGGTCTACAGTGTTTTGGTGAGTTTGAAGTTGATTGAACAAAGTATGGCTGAAATATGATAATCATTTCATATTTTTCATATTTCATATTTTCAAAAATATAGAGTGATTAAGTTTGGAATAGACCCCATGTTGCAGTGTATCAAATATGTGCCCTTGTGAAAGGAATCTACTTGTTGAATTTCCCCTCCCAGGGACAAACGGGTGATTTTTAAGGAATTTCTTTCATGCATGTGCGGCAAAACCATCCACTTCTTGTTTCACACCGAATGACACAGACGCTACTAGACGTACATCCACAAAACTTAATGTGTTGCGTTACAACAGAATATTCACTTTCACCAGAAGGTGGCGCTATGGAATTCATCTAAGATTGTCATATCCACTTGTTTAGAATAAAAGTCTCATCAAATATACAAATTTTGGGTCAGACTGGACAAGGCACGTACAAGTTAGAACACCTTTTGTATTCATAGGGAGACATCAAAATTTGCCGCCCTCTCACAGCGGCCTCCTCTAATAAAAAGTAATCAATAAAGTCAGTAAATAATATCAGTAAATAACTTCAGTAACTAAAAAGCCATCTTCAATGTCTTAACTACTGGTTGAACGAGTTTGGCTTCTTCAACTTGGAGCAGGGATGCATAATATAAAACATGACATTTACTGTTGCCAACAGGTGGCTCTCCGTGCTCTTCCCCGTTTACAAACTCAAAGATTACGATGGAGAGTCCATAGAAGGCGCTTTTTACAAAGCCAAATTACAGAAAGTGAAACCAGATAAAGACAGACTCTGTTTGGACTATTCAGTTGTAAAAATATTAAAGCGTAAGAGGGTAAAAGCAAGAGTTTGTACAATGGAAATACTGGACCAAAAATTCAACAGTTTGGTCAGGGCCTTCAACCTACATCCGGTAAAAACAATCTTTCCCCACTCCTCACTCCCCATTGGCTTAGGAGATGGAATAGTTTTTACGTGACTCTTCCCTCTAACTCCAGTCTCAGTGTGTTTAAAGATAATAACAGCTCCAGTTTCTGCTTGGACTTGGCCAAGCATATTGATTTAGTAGGTTGCTGGGAGGTGGCCTGAATAGAGATCTCCTACTCCTACACTTGTGGTATAATATCCCCTCCGAGTTGGCTTACTTTGAACAGAGAGCTAAAAAGTCCAGCATCAAAGGTTTAGAACCGGCTATTACCAAGACATTGCTCAGCTTGAGACGGTACTAGTGAGGAGTTTAGAAAAATGAATTTGGATATTTATTTAGGTTATAACGTGATTTAGAAAAATAACCGAGTTAAAGACCTTGGGATAGTACCAGCTAAGTATTTTTCCCCCTACACCCCATATGTTAGGCGTGCAACCCAGGGGTTGGGTCACGTTAGAATCGCGTTTTGCTCCTAAATATTTAAAATCCGATTTCTATCAGCTGAACAAGTACAGCGAAGCAGCTGCCTACCAAGTGGTCGGCGACACTTACACCTCAGTCCTGCATGTGGATAAAGTAGAGGGTATATAGTCACTTATATTTCTAATATGCCCAAATACACACACACACACACACACACACATATATATATATATATATATATATATTGGGAACTCTACTCCTTGAAAAGTCAGCACGGGCCTGTTCTACAAAAATACGTCGGGATTCTATGGTCAGCAGCAACGGCCCTAACTGTGGGCTCAATCAGAGAGCCAACTTCAGCTCTTATTCCAGTGAAGTACATGTGCTGGGGCCTCTTCCCTGAGACATTTTCTTCTGAGAGAGGCTTATTTTAAACTCTGTAGACATGAGAATTAAACTGACCAGAGCAAGCAACGCCTTCTGTCTAATGGGAGTCCACGATTCCGGCTACCAATTGAAAATATTAGAGGCTTGCCTGTTTGTCAAAAAGGCCACGGTCTCCCCAGCCGTTCGGTGGGTCATGCTTTGGCCCCATATAGCGCGTGGCTGTCATACCCTACTCCATCCCTGAATACTCCGGGATATGTAACCAGAAGAATCTTTTTCTGGGAGTGACGCCAAAATACGTTACTTTAGGTATGGTGCACCACAAGGCTTTCAGGGTTAGGACAGACCTGAACCCTCTCTGAGGGTCTCTGTCAAGACGGAAGACAAGTCCTGGCCAAAGCTTTCCAACCTTGAATTAACAACGTGCTCTCGGTCAGAGTTTTACAGTCTATTTACCGCTACAGTGCGTCATCTAAAAGTCTGAGCCTACATCAAGAGGTACTCTTTGTTTGTCTAATCTCCCCCCCGGGGAAGATAACAACGCTCTGTCCCCCATTTCTAGTGGGAACTTGGAGATGAGATTCAGCACACCTCTGCCTCACACCACCACCCTGATTGTGTAGACCTGTTATGACTCTATTTAAAAAGACAAGTGCTGGTGGATTACTATAGAATAAAACAACATGAACAACCTGCAACTAGAGAGTCTGATGCATCATCTGCTGTGAAACCTTTTTCACAGGGTCTGTGCCTCCGCCTTTACTTGACTTTATAGTAACCATCCATCCCTCCCACCAGTCGGGAGAGCAGTAGCTGACATTGGAAGAGGATGGAAAAGTCTATTTTTTTACGTTTCTGAAAGAACATTCTCTACGATATCTTACCACAAGCATCACCCTCAACAGACCCTGTCGCTCGTATGCGGACAACACTGTGTGTACTACCTGTGCTGACGGGCCTGTGGATTATCTCTCGACCAAGTACTATCTGTGTATCACAAGGATGCCTATCAAAATGGTCCGTCCGTGCCCTGTTATGTGAAATGTTTTTTTAAAGTGTATTAAAAATCCCCTGACTCGCTTTTTCCCTCCTAGCCCTCCATTCAGCTGGGGCATAACATGATTTTCTTTTTATTCTCATTCCTTTTTTTCTCATCTTCTTTAAGCCGGCGATAGAGTCAACAGACTTGTGGGTTATTCAGGGTAGAGATGGGAATGTTGAGTTTGCGTGAGAGTATTTAGAAAAGGCATCCATCCTTTGGGGGCCTGACCCGGTGTTTTTTTAAAGAGGACAGAGAGATTTTTGAACAAATCATTCATATCAGATTGTTTGACAGTATCACCTTTGTAAACAAAATCTCGTTTGGAAGTCCATCCCACATCCTGGCTCTCAGATAACTTTTTTAGGATGTACTCTGCATTTTTATGATCACGCTGTGGAAGGTGTATTATGACTTTGCTACACACATAATCCAAGTCTGTGCGATGCTCTTTTCCAACCACCTTGGCCTAAGCACACTGGCATGCAACAAGCTCAACTTGACCCTCAACCTCTGCTGGAGTGGGGGAGTGGGGGTTAAAGTCACTCGGGCCTCCTCTCTCTCCCCCTGTTTGATCAGGGAGGGGTAGCGCTTTAGCAGAGGCTTGTATTTCTTGATTCTTTTTAGGAAGTTAGCCCCAGTTGGTTTAATATAGTTCTCATTTTTACATCCAAGTCCTATTTGACGCTCTATCGGATGGAAGTGTCTGGCTGAAGGATGCGTTTGAATTGCTGGGGTGAAAAGAGAAACATTGTTCAAACCGCGCTGAGACACATGATTTTATCTCACCACCAGGCCTTCCAAAAGGTTACCTATCAGGTAAGAAGAATCCCCCATTTTTTGAGTCCTTAATAAAGCCTGTGGCTCACGCTTGAAACTTCTTCTTTTATCCACCAGCTGTCTGATGAAGCTCGTTCTCTTTTTTAGTTTTTGGTATCGAGTCAGAAGGATGATACTTTTTAAAAGATTTAAACCAATTTTATACAAAGTCTGTAAAAAGTCAGAACAGTAGGTCAGGATCTCCTTTCTTTTTGTAGGTCCGGCTTGATAAAGAGTCTGCAGTAAAGGAGCGTTCCTTTTCATACGAACCAACATCGTCTTTTGTTTTTTAAATGTTTTTGGCACTTAGACGGCTGGCAACTGACCCCGGAGGATGCTGCTCCTCAGTATGTAGCGCTCTGGACAGGAGGGGGTCTGGTCCACGATTAAATATCCGTGGGGATCTCTCACGGTGTCCTCAAAACTCTCCAGGAAAAACATTTTTTGCGAAGGACCTGCTGGGCCCCGCCATGAGATAAGAGAATGGATTCTGGAGCCTAGAGTCAAAACCACCTCCTCTGCTCCTGAACGCTGCATCATTTTTTTTTACACACCTTTAGTAAACAAATAGTTATGTCGTCCCATCCAAAAGGCGCATCTTGCTGTACACCACCTTCAGCTTTTTTACGATGAAGCGTTTTTCAACACACACCCCCGACTAACCTTCCACCAGCTCTCTGATTATGTTAAAATTGACTTTTTCGCAGCATTCTTAATGTGTCTCACCTGTAGCAAAACCTTTTTTTTATGGTTTCTGGTCTGGTAATGTGTGGTAACCGGTTTTTGGACCGGTGGACACAACTCCTGAATTTTGGAAGGCTCTAACCCAATACACTGATGCCATTTGTATTGCAGGATTGCATCTCGCACCTCTGGTGTATAAACTTGAAAAATGGTTTTATATATATATATATATATATATATATATATATATATATATATATATATATATATATATATATATATATCCATATATGTATATATATTATATATATATATAATATATATATATATATATATATATATATATATATATATATATATATATGTATATATATTTATATATATATATATATATATGTATATATATTTATATATATATATATATATGTATATATATATTATTTATTGATGGTCTGCTGACGCACAAGCCGCCACGTTCTTCCCCCTCTTGCACCTCATTCTGTCTCCAACTGCTCTCTCTCTCTCTCCCTCTCTCTCTCTCGCTCTCTCTCTCTGGGTGTGGTACAACACTCACCACGCGAGTATCTTCGCGTGCTCTCACGCTCAACCAATCACCACGGTGAGACGCGTGTCACAGACACGTGAAACAGAAATGCCAGAAGGAACTAGGAGCCCGCTTCAGTCTGGTTCCGTGCATGACTCTGTGATGATCTTCCTGTAAGTATTTCTTTTTATTCTTTAGAGAAACTCTTTCACCCGACAGACATTCATACGGCAGACTCGGCAGCGGAGTCACGCTGAGTCTTGACCGTTCTCTCCTCTGCCTCACGTGGGCATGGCGCGCGTGCTCGCGTGCTCGCGCGGGACAGCTGAGGCAAGGCTGTCGCGCACAGACGACTAAAAATGATACTTAAAATGTCCCGGTGGGTCTGGAGACTTTAAATTATCAGCAGCGGCTGTATACCTGCGGTGTTAAACACACATGAAGATATAATACGTTAATAAAAGAATGTTTGTATTTATGTCACAAACAGACATTAGTGTTTGTCTTACCGAAGTCAGAACATGTCAGATCTATTTCTTTTAATTCTTTGTTCCTGCACGCTTCATAAAATACATGAGCACAGTGATGTGTAGGTTAAAATCCTCAAACAAGTCGATTTAAAAAAAATTAAAATAAAGCACATTTTTTTCTTTCTAACCATGGTTTTAATACAAGCGTATCTCTGTATCACTCCGGAGTAAGATTTTTATTTTTTCACATACACACACAACCATTTACAAGTAATGTGGATAGGATTTTTTTTTTTGACACAAAAACACAAACAAATTCACCAGTTCACAAGTAAGATTTCAACTTTTTCCACACACACACAAAAGGTTTGTTTGCAGCACTTTAACTCTTGTTTTTCCCTTTTTTCAGAAACAGAGCGAGGCCATAGTGGTTGGAGCATCGTAAAAGACAGACATTCATTTCAGGAGGTCTTTCAGCATTTTGTTTTTGAATACCCCTATCTTATACCTAATAAACCGTTATTCCCAAAATAAAGCCTCAATCTTTACTATAAATAGCACCTGCCATAAAGCATTATTCTGAAAATAAAACATTCCTTATTATAAATAGCTTTAATGGCTACACAATTTTACCATAGCTTCTGTCTTAAACCATTCCTATCAACCTGTCATCCTGTTTGAACGATGGCTAACATCTGGCAGCACCCCTCCCTAAGGTCAATGGTTACCCTCCCCTCCGTGACCCTAAGGTCATCTGTCAAAATTAATTAGTTTGACGAAAGGGTGTGCATAGAATATATTTTATCCGTGTCGTAATTCACTGCATCAGTATAAGAAGGCCCTCTGACCATCATGTCAGAGCAGCCACATTGAAACGTCAAGCGAGTCACTACCTGTTGCCACTTGGGACACTATGAATGTGACTAAATATGAGCATATGGTTATGTTTAGACCTGGACTCTGATCATACATAGGATAAAAGGACTCCTCTGGGACAATGCATGACAGAGTAAGAGCAAGTTGAATTTTGATGGCGAAACGTTGAAATTTGCTGCAACGTCATGGGCAAGGCCTTGGACGAAAATTCTAAAGCTTCACAATTTAACTTCAGTAAAGCCCTTAGATGAAACACACAATATGAAGTTCATACGATGAAATCTCTCGGACAAGTTTGTTAACATACGAGGCCTTCAAATCACAAAAATCAAGCCAAAATGACAAATTCAATTCAGAGTGGTAGATTTCAGGGAAATTTAAGAGAATGGGTTCTGGAGACTTTTTTGTCAAGGCCACCTTGGTCAAGGTCACCTACAAAGGCAAAACTCAATCGAGGGGCGTCATTTTTTATTTTAAGTTGAGGTGGCGCTATTAAGGCGGTTTTTTTTTACACAATTTAAAGGCACCCTGAAATCTGCCCCTGCTTCTGTCTACTAATTGTAAACAGCAAATCCTTGTATAATGGTTAGAAAATTCATAAACATTAAACCATTAATTGGAAAACTCTGAAAAAAATGAATTATTCTGAGATATACAACTATATTTTTACAAAGTTTGGTGACACTGATTGAAATACAACTTGTCATAAAAAAAATATATGTTTAGTGTCCAAAATGTAAAAATGTCACTGTACATGTACCGTTTGACCGAACTCAATGACAATCACAAGATTTGATGAACTCAGGGTCGATAGTGTTTGTGGTGAGTTTTAAGTTGATTAGATGAAGTAAGCCAGAAATATGATCATCGGTTATGATTTTCAGAAATGTACATTGACAAACCTTTTAATAGACCACATTTTGCAGTGTGTGAAATTTTTGCCTTTGTGGAAGGGATCTGATCCTTTAATCTCCCCTCCCAGGGACAAATGGGTAATTAATATTTCTTTTGTACACGCGTGACAAAACCATCCACTTTCTGTTTCAGGGCGAATTACACAGGTGCCAGTAGTTATAAATCCATGAATGTGTTGAACAGTTTTGAGTACATTCAATACAAGGGTCAAGCTGATCTGTTGAAGCACGAAGTAATTAGAGGACATAATCTGAAAAAAACATTTTCCTTTCATCAGAATGTGGCGCTATGGAGTTCATTCAAAATTATCATATCCACTTATTGAGAGTGGAAACCTCATAAAACATATGAATTTTGGTTCAGATTGGACTATGCATGGGCAAGTTAGAACAATTTTTCCACTCATGGTGAAGACCTGTCAAGACCTGTCACATCATCATGGAAAGGTCCTCTGATGAAAACAAGTTTATCTCAAGATTAGCTTCATCAACCTCTTAAGCATGGATTTGACCAGGTTTCACTAATCAATGTCAGAACAGCCACATTGAAACGCCAAGTTTGTCACTTCCTGTTCCCACTAGGGGATGCTATGAGTATGACTAAATTTCACCAAAAGAACCTGTTCAGAGCTGGACTAAAAAATAGTTGAATTTTTATTATCAGCCATCAAACACAACAAGTATGAAGTTGATCCGATGAAATCTCTGGAAGGACTTCGTTCAGGTATAAGGTCTACAAATAACAAAAATCAGCCCAAGATGACAAATTTAGTTAAAAATGGTGGGCTTCCTTCACAGTTAAGAATATGTGTTCTTGCGACTTTTCTGTGCAGGTTGCCAATCTATATAAATCTACCAATTTTTGTGCATGTAGGCCAAATTCATGAGGGGCTCAATGTTTTAAATAGTCAAGGTGGCTATTGAGCCATTTTTTCTTGTCCATTTGAGGCACCCTTTTGGAGTATGGCGAAGCTCCAAAAAAAGCAATTTTTTCCTGAAAAATAATAATAATTTAAGCTGCAATGTGCTGCATGCACCTGTGGCCACCACCCCCCAGGTTCCATTACATTCCTTGGTCAATATCACTATAAAGTGCCATCGGTGTCCCCTTCAAAATCACCCACTCATCATGAACATAAAACACAGAATTCTGAGATTCTGGTATAAATGATCGTTTTATACCATTTTCTTTGATTGGGTGCACCCAATTCTGGCATGTCCCTCTTTTTTTTTTTTTTTCATTACCATTCTTGTCAGTATGGACACACGATGTATGTACGATACACACCGAAATTGGACCTCTGCTTTTAACCCATCAACTAGTTTCACTAGTGAGCAGTGGGCTGCTAGCATCAGCGCCCGGGGAGCACTGCTCTGCTCTGCTAACTTTGCTTAATGCATAAAGTGGTTAAAGGACAGAACATTAAACTACTTTATATATTTCCTCATTGTTCTTCAAAAGTTCTTTAATAACATTAGTAACTTTGATCATATATATTCCATATTGTAATACCCTGAAAAGGCTTTCCACCCTGTTTTTATGGGGTAATTGATCATCTAACACTAACAACTGATGTAATTAGTAACATCATCACCATTTTGTTGGCTTAACTGCTTCTAAATACATAAAATTCCTCCCTTATATTTCAGAATTTTTGTCACATTTTTTTTTAGTTGGATGTGTTCAACTTTAATGTGTACCACTGTTATGGTAACATATTAATGAATATAAATGAATGAATTAAATGAATAAAATAAATGTAGAAAGTTAAAATATATCTGGTAAACAGTCACCTTCAATACTGAAACGCTTTGCTAGCTGGAGACCCATTATGTGCTCATTTAAAAGCTAAATGTAGCAAAACATCCACCCTGTCATAGTCCATCCCTTTTATCAATCTTTCCATGACAGGGTGGACACATCATCATTTTTTTCAACATTCTGATAACATTACACATATTATATAAAACTATAAACTATATTTACATCACTTTTAATACCAATGTTCCAAAGTGCACTGTAGCAGATATCTAAAACCAATAAACCTACACCAGCAGGAGAAACAATAGAAAACAATTAATTCTAATGTCAAATTTCCTTCAAAGAAGGTCTTGTCTATATAATACGCATCCCTAAAAGTTAAAATTGCTCGCCCAAAACACAGGAGCCTAGTCTCCAGAATCCAGCCGCAAAGAATATGTAATATATACGTCAGACAATACCAAAGACCCTTCAAAAAAAGTAACATTTTAAGTAGAGATATAAAAATACCTGAAATGTTGTGCAGATGCACCGATGATCCTGATCTCCCTTTGTGACCTTTGTAATCTGGGGACAATTAGAAGGACACTATCTGTGGAGCCTTGTGGTCTGGAAAAAAACATTCCTGGTAAAAAAGTCTTAGACTTAAGGTGGCACAAGACCATCTAATGCTTGGAAGGTGATCAATAGGATTTAAAAATCAATAATAAATTCAACAGGAAGTACTGAGGAGGTATGACCATGCTTTTTTTGTACCAGTAATAACATTTTGAATACATTGGAGACGATGGAGGGAACCCTGACTGATACCTAAATACAATGATTTTTAGCATTTTTGGTATCAGTAGGCCTTTTGATCATAATTTGATGTTTTACTAATTCTTACATTTTTTAAACTCAATTATAACAACTGATTGTAAGAAAATGGTCTGAATTATATTTTTTAATGAATGTTCTAAGTGAAATTGAGATATGAGAGAAATATTGAGCTGCGTTCTCAGACACTTGGTGCTCGGGTTCTAATGATAATATATAACGCCATTTTCATAGGGTCCTCGCACCCTCTGTGCTCAGGCCCAAATAAACATTAATGATACATGATAATGATACATTAGGATCCCCACACCCTCAGCATTTAGGCACTAATAAACATTACAGATACAATAGGGTCCTTGCACCCTTGGTGCTCGGGCCCTAATGATAATAATGCCATTTCAATAGGGTCCTTGCATCGTCTCTGCTTGGACCTTAATATGACATAATTCTTCCAAAACTTCAGCAACTCGTCTTCTCATTTCTGAGACAGCTGTTGTTAACAGAAGAGGAAATGCCACACAGCAGTAACCATCATCCTCAGACACATTTTTTGACATTGCTGGCAATGTTGTCAAATTAGAAAGGATTTCAATTTTTTTAAGATAGTACATTTATCACTTTCAGTATTTAATATACTGTATATTCTTAGCTCTGTTATGAATAATTTGTTGGTTTACGATATCTGCTAATTATATTGTATCCACATTTTACACTGTCTCAGCCTTTTTTGGTATTATTGTTGCAGAAAAAAGCAACTGGCTATTGGTTTTAGTTGTTCCAAGACATTTATGATGTTTGTTAACAATCCTGCATACAGCAGCATTTTTAAGCATTTGTAAGCACAACAATTCTGACAAATGAGGAAAAATGACTGTGCTTACGGCTACACAATGACAATGACACTCATCTAGAAGTCTAGAGTTTGTTTATACATGTAATAACTGTTACACATAGTGAACTTAGATAACGGAGTACTTAGAAATGTGGAGATTAATATGGAGCCCTTACAGACATCAGTTACTGTGTCAGCCTCATGAGGGAGCACAAGCAGTTTCCTCCCAAGCAGAGATGAAAAGACCCCCTGCAGCTGGTGGAGGAAAGTCTGCCTCCTGCTAGTCTGTGAATACTGCAGCTGTCAAAAAGCTTAAATATAAACATATTGAATGCACTCAAGACATGCTTTGGGCCTTGGTTTAAAATAATAATAATAACAATAATAATTATATATATGTGCAACACACTTCACAGTTCCTTCCTAAATACCATAGAAACACAACAGATTTACAAACACCTGAATGAAGGCCTTGTGTATGTCTTTTCTGTATTTTCTTCTTTCTTGTACATGAAAAAACATGAAAGAAAAGAAAAAAAATCTGTTAAATCCAATGATGCTTGTATGCAGGTTTTTTTTAATAATAGTAAAATAAAATACACAAATAAAAAAGGGAAAAAAACTGAAATTCCTCACTGATGTTAAAAGATGAATGCAGGAACTATGTGCACATGTTGGTTTGTAGTGATTTGAAGCATTTAGCTGTGGCCATCTTGTGTTTTTACAAGTAACAAAGACAAGAAATATAAGAAAAGGATCTGACTGAGGTGTGGGTGACCCATTCACCCAAGAGACTAATTAGCAATACATACCAAAGCAATTACCAGGTTTCAAAACAGTTCTGCTGCAAAATTGCACATTTATTTGCCTGTTTTGAGAGACAACAGCCTCTAGTTGCAGTTATAGGCAGTGCAGATTTTATTACTTTACATTTTGAAAAATGCTGCTGTGTGTCTACATGTTATCAAAGACAGCAAGTGCTGCTCATACTCAGAAAATCATAATTTAATTATATTTTTTACTTTTAATTTCTATTCACTAATCTGTTCACGGAGGTCCAGTTGATTTTGATACATTAATAAAGCTCCACAAAGGCCTTGACATGCACTGTCAAGCCTCAGCAAGATTTTACAAACACATCAAGTTTTGATTCATGATGTGGAGCCAAATTTGGAGCCCAAGGTCAGTTCATAGTGTGCTCTGATTTTGATGTGTCCATGCAGTGGTTCTGACTACCAAAAGAATGAACCACAAATGTTTGAAAACCCATACTGAGAAGAAATAACATCTCCTCTCTGTCTGCGTCAAGCTCAGCTGTCAACACCGACCTACTTAGACTGTCACACTGAGAAGCGCAGCACACAGAGAGGAGGATGTGAGATTATGGGTGAGTGGAAAGAGAGGAGACGAGGAAAAGACAAAGATGGAGGTGCAGAGTGAGAAGAAGTAGACTGCTCAAATAGAAACGAAGAGGATAAAAGAAAAAATGGGGAATACATCATACATCATGTGTGCTTGAGATTTTGCAAGAGGAAAGAAACATGTAAAAGATAAACAAATAAGTGTGAGATGAATATGAAAATGAAGAAAGATTGAGATAACAGTGGGGATACAGTGTTACAGCATGAAAGAACACAATACGTGTGTGAGTGCTTGGCTGCTGGTGCCTGTTTGCATGTGTGTGTGTGTGCGTGCGTGTGTGTGTGTGTGTGAGTGTGTGTGTGTGCGTGTGTGCGTGCGTGCATGTGCGCGTGTGTGTGTGTGTGTGTGTGTTTGTGTGTGTGTGCGTGAGGTGAGTGAGCGTTGACTGCTGCCAAAGCTGCTTAAGACTGATCAGATATGATCAATCCTAGGGAATTGTGTGCATGTGTGTGCATGTGTGTGTGCATGTGTGTATGTGAATGTCTGTTTGTCTGAAACGGCTGATGTTATCGTTCAACTCAGGGGCTAAAGCCCGATCCTTTATCTCACCACTGATCACTGATTCGCGTATCTGTCATTCAGGAATCGCAAAATTTCACTGTGAAATGACCTTAAGGAGAAAAAGAGAAGGAAGAGGAGGGCAAACGGGAAAGGAGGAGGAGAGCAACCTATTGGAAGAAGTAACAGAAAGGGGTTAATAAGGAAGATAGAAGAAGTAATGATTGGGAAAGGGGAGAAAAATGTGGAAAAAAGACAAACATTAATAATTAAATAAAAGGAGATAACGATGCAACGTGTGATAAAAGGAGAAAACCAAGGAAAGAAGGGTAAAAGCTGGAGAATAGCATAGAAGAGCAAGGAATAGAAAGGAAATGAATGACTAAGAAAAGTGAATAAGGAGAGTGGGAACATAAAAAGATGAAAAAAGTGAAAGAAATGACAAAGGCAAAAGAGAGGAAACTGCAAGGTAAGGAAAAAAAATCATGCAAAGAGGAATGAAGGCAGGACAAAAACGCAATGAGGGGAAAGAGAGAAGACAAAGGGACAAAAGGACATGATCAGTGAACAGCTGCCACTGCTGATCAATCAGTGTTTATGGAACGATCACAGTGAAAGAAAGAAGACAGGCGGATGGATGAATGGGCTGATGAAGAGGGAGAGATGTTATCTAGAGAGGGAAATAAAGTTTTTCCTATTTCTTGTTTTATTTCTCCTCCAATTCACTCTATTTCTTACCTACACCTGTTGTGGTAATTACATTTCCACATGAACAAGATTTTGACAAGTAGGATTAAACGGATAAAAACCATCTTCACCTCCTCCTTTAGCTGCCCCCTTGTACCCTAATGGTCCTAGGAGTTCAGTTGTCTGGGGCTTTTTGACTCTGGTAGGGTCGTCCAAGACGGACAGGTCCAAGGTAACGAGCCAAACAAAGCATGGCTCAAAGGACTCGTCTAGGGAAATGAACAAAAAGGATCACGGTTTGTCCTTGCCCTTGGCAGATGAGGTGGAGGGAACTATGTCGCTCGGCTGGCCTGGGAATGCCTGTTCCGAGATGAGCTAGACGAAGTGGCCGGGGAAAGGGAAGTCTGGGCTTCTCTGCTTATGCTACCGCCCCTGCGACCTGACCCTGGATAAACGGATAAAGCTGGATGGATGAAGAGATGATGCTTCCAGATGGTGGATGACCATTCACACATTATCCCGTAGTAGTTGATAAATCAGCTCTAATATCAACCACTGATCACGTTCACATCTTCAAACAGTGGTGCTCTACAGGTTAGAATGGACTTTCAAGTTGATGTTGACTATATTTCATAGTTAAACTGACTCAATGCAACTTTGTACGACAACATCTCAAGCATAGAAAGGAAAGCAAATAAAACAGTAATTGTAAAAGATAATGTGTGCAGAATGTGGTCTTGTTAAGAAAAGGCCCACACTAAAATGTCAGTGTAGTTTTTGCAGTAATGTTGCTATCACAGAAGTATAAATTACTTTGTCAAGGTCACTGAGACACACACTTCTGGATTTGCTACTTGCAACAGTCTGGATAGCCCATTTCTTCCAAAAATCATTTGGACTACTGATTAAGCTGACAACAGTGCCAGTCTCCACAGTTTAATGGTCCATATCAAATTTCTCCAGTGCCAGACAGACATAAGTACTGCCTCTGTACCGTGTAAGTTTTCTATTTTGCACATTAGATAATGAAGTTATCGTATAGTTTGAAAAAGAGTTCCCAAAATAGTCTCTTTCCACTTGATTAATAACAGCTTAATATTGATTACTAAATGGCACTTCTTGATGCAGTGCCATTCGAGGAATCAGAGATTACATGTGCGCAGTTTAAGATTCTTTTTTTTTTCTTTTTTTTTTTGCCCTTGTTTGCACATATATTAATGGTTGATACCAAATTGGCAGGACCCAAATATATATATATATATATATGCATTTTAATCTGTAATCAAGGGTTGTTTTTTTTTGTTTTTTTTTGTGTGTGTGCGTATGTGTGTACAAGTGTGTGCAGATGTGTACCCTTCACCGGCCCTAATGACAGTCTAACTATTTTTTATTGATCCCTAAGAAGAAAAATAAAAATAAAAAATCAATAAATAAGTAAATAAATAACTAAATTCTGCAAAAGAGGGCTAAAATCACCGGGTGTGGTATGTGATCAGACCAGAAAAAGAAAGAGAATTATTGCATATTTGAGTGTTTGGGGGTGTAGGGGCACTATTTAAAAAGTCATATATATAATAATATGCATCGAAGTATTTAAGTACTCATGCATGACCACATATATCGGGATAAAGAAATGTATTTGTAGTTAATTACTGCATATTCATATACATTGTAAGAAGAGAAAGAAACAAAATAGATAAATAAGTAATTTATACATCTACACACACATATATAACAAAGATCAATGTGTGGACATCTAAGAATCTTGCTATGCATGAATGTAAGATACAAATGCACAAGTACATAATGATACATACATACAAATATACACTGATACATTCATGTGCACATGTGCTTTTTAGATACACATGCATATGTATAAAAAAACTATTAAAATAATAAACTATTCAAATAATATACCTACACATATCTTTGGATCACTGCATATATATATATATATATATATATATATATATATATATATATATATATATATATACACATATACATACATACATACATGCACGTACACACATACATTTAGTTTAGGCTTCTGTCCTTGTCTTTTATGCCGTTAAACTCTTACATATTTCTTTAAATCCTTTATCTATATTGTACACATATAAACACTATTATACAAAGAGAAAAGTACAAATTCCTTCAAACCTTTCTTTGAAGAACATAGTTCAGTTTTAAATATTTCAGCGATTTTTTCACACAAAGTAGAAACCCTCCCATCGTTGCTCCTTAACTACTGTGCTTGTGCCAATTATCATTATGATTACCTGTTAACATCTGCTGTTTTAAATAATTATAATAATCATTTTTATTTCACCTCCTTATAATCACTAGATTGCCCCTATAACAATTTTTCTGGTCGGGGCTTTTGTAATCCTGCTGTCATAAACTTGATCTCCAGAGTTCAAAGGACTAATGTCTCAGCAAGATCTTGAAAAACTCATACATGCATTTATCTTCAGTGAAATTAATTACTGCAACAGTGTCTTCACAGGTCTAAAAAGTCAATCAGACACCTGCAGCTAATCCAGAATGCTGCTGCCCGTGTTCTCACTAGAACTAAGAAATTGGATCGCACCTTGAGTTCTGATGTCCCACAGGCTCCCTGTATCTCAGAGAATAGGAATAGTGAGTGTACCGTCCTCTGTGGTGCTCCTGTGCTGCTAACCTCCTGGTCTGACACACAACCATTCAGTCTGACAAACTGTGGTCTGTCCATCCACATGCGTCTTCTGGAGTTTCTTACATAGTAATGCAGGCTTAATGGTGCTAAATGCACTGGAGAAATCAAAGAACACGATCCTCGCAGTGCTGCCTGCTTTGTCTAGATGACTTTAGTCCCACACTAACATGTAAAAAGTATTTTCTATTTTGTGTCTTCACCCTTATTAGGTTGCACTCAAAGGAAACAAATTACGTTGAGTAAAAAGTCAACAGTCACATGTTGCATACAGCTGAATATCACTACCAAAGTTTATTAAAGGATTTTACAACACATACAGTTATTGCTAAGTGCATTCCAGTGTATGTCCTTCCTTGTAACTGAGAACTCAAAATATTCAACTTCTGAAATTAACATCACTGCCCATACACGCAGCTATTCTTGCGTTCAGAGAAATATCAAATCTGGCATAAGTTCTAAAAAGAAAGAAAAAGCCTTTTATGACCTTACTCAGAGCCATTATCAACATCTCTGCATCCGATATGGAATGCTGAGACAGCTGTGCTTCATGAGCTAGAAACTTCATTTGCCAAATAGGAAGCTGGTAGTAATACTGGCAGTCTACATGTCAATGTGTTCTTGGATATGACACTGAACCTCATGTTGCTTCAGTGTGCAATTGTGTGTTTACTGGAATAAAGGAATATATAGACTCACAAAGTAACAAACAAAAAAGGTTAACATTTACAACCTAAGAAAGTGGTTTATAGATGTGTGTGTAGGTGCATATAGTTTTGTACTGTAAACACATTTTGAGTGGTCAACAAGAAGAGGATTACATAAATATATATTCAATGTATAATCACACAACAGATGTTTAGATGAATGTCTATATTATGGTCAGAAAATTAGTGTTCAAGATCTTTTTGGATTAAACATTTTACGGGATTTTTTTTTAAACGTTTTGGATGTGCTGTGTGCACTGAATTAAAAAAAATACATTTAAAAACATTCAAACTATGGCCAGAGAGAAGTAAAAAGCCCGGCTATCGCATGGGACTATATCAATTCTAAATGTTAAAAGGTAATCTGTAAACACAGCATTCATTCATAAAATCAGTATTTTTTGATAAAAGACCTTTAAAAGGCAAACACCTTTTCCAGCGACGTTTCAACAACACCATGCAAAACGACACTCTGCAACCCTGACTTGGTCTCCATAGAGAATTTGTCAAGAGTTTTGAGACCAAAAATGTTACATTGCTTTATCACTTGGTATCCTCAATGCCGGAAAATCTTTAAAGTGTTTTCAGAAAAATGGCAACAACCCAAATAGTACATGCTTTTCTGTCTGTTCTGTGGATTTGTGACTTAGTTTGACAATGCAGATTAGAATTGTTTGGTTACTGTGTCAATCAGTTCAGGTATGTGTTATATCCTGGATGTACTCAGGTCTTTGGGATGAGGTTGTGCTTCCAGAAAACAGGGCTTTGTTAAAAGTTGATTACATAAGTTAATTATTCTTTATGGTTTCTGTATATTCGTCTGATTTGTTGTGTGAAATGGAGAAAGATTTGAGTAACTTTTACTGCTACGAAGTCCAAATAGTTTCTGCTGTGCCTGCCAGCTTCTTTGAGACCTGAGTTACAGTATAAAACATAAATAATTATAATATGGTCTTTTTTTAGAGTAAAGTCAATTATCCAAATTCTGCTCCCCGTGTACACAAAGTAACTAATAGTCATAGATGTTTACTGAAATAAATCAACCTTAAAACACCTGAATTCTACAAGCAATTGTGACTTCAATTCACTATTGCTGCTGCAGTCCGTCTAATATAGCTCTTTCAGCACACTGCTGCCATAATATGAGACAGCACAAAAACCAGTGGTTCCTCATCACTTGCCTCTCAGTCTCACAGATATACTTGCCACTTTATCTTTTAAAGTATTGTTGTAAGTGATACACATGCAAACATATGGACACAAACACATACACACATACACAGAAACAAACACACATCTAATTTACTGCAATTATGAAGGCAGCCCTCATCACCTGCTGTCACACAGACATGCGCTATATATATCCACATGCCACTCAAAGTGAATCGGTTGTCTGTCCCCAAGCTACTGGCCCACATAACCATTCATCTGAGTTGTGTGTATTAGCAGGGTGTGTAGCTGTGTGAGGAAAGAAAAATGAGGAAAGGAGTTGTTTTAAGGTGTATGTTTGAATGATGACGTGAGGGACAGAAATTTGGTGTAAGGGAGAATATTTACTTGTGTGCTCCATATTTATTTCTCCTGATGCAGGACCACCACCAATGATCCAATCAATAACAAGTAAACTAATACAGCACCACCGTCAGGCCAATCGGAGCAGTTTTAGAAAGACCACAAGGAATGACTGTGGCGGTAAAATGGAAAATAGCGTTTACAAAGATCATTATAGCTCTGCCTTGGGCCTGGCAGAGCCACATTTGAGGATGCTGGAACTGAATACAACTAAATGTCCCAGACAACTGAGCTCATAGTATCGTAAAGAAAAATGTAGAAAAAATATTTTTTCATAATAGTCAAGAAAAACTGTAAATTATTCTCCCCAAGATGTCGGATTTTAATATTCAACTTTTAAGGTGTTGTATGTCTTTTTCATGGGACCTGGTTATATAACAAATTATCTGCATATTGTTTAGTTAGGATGGATGCAGGAAGATCTCGTCTTGGCAGTGGTTGGTGCTATATGATGTAAATATGAGTATTTATAGGGACATAAATCCTAAATATCAAATGAGAGAAACAGACAGACTTTGAATATTAATGACCTTTTATCATGTGTGACTGTGTGTGCTGATAATCCCACATTTAAAGTGTTCTTGTGATCCACAGCCTACATAATTTCCTTGGGCATAGAAAAACACAGAAATGGCAGCATCGCTAATATGCGCTGAACAGAATTTGATTGTGTTCGTTTGGATTAAACCACATTCTAAATTCACATGTTTGAGGCTGCTGTTGTCGGGGTCAGTGGGAAATAGGTTTTCAGATTAGCTTGTGTGTTTAGGATCATTATTCTGTTGCATGAAGCAATTTCAGCCAAGCCTCAGATGTTGGCCAGATGACCTCACACTTAACTCTAGAGTACTTGGGTATACAGAGAAGTTCCAGCTTAGCTTAATAACTCTAAGGTGTTCAGACCCTGTAGCTGGAAAACAAGCCCAAACCATCATCCCAACACCACCACGACTGACAGTATTTGTTTTTTGTGGTCTGTCCATCCACCCTTTAACTTCTGTTTACTCAGATTTGGGTTGTGAGGGCAGAAGTTTAAGCAGATTGGTCCAGACCTCTTCCCTCAACCCTATCACCTGCTTCAGCTCTTCGGGGGAGTAATGAGGTGGTCCCAGGCCACCTGACTCATGTAATCTCTTAGTGTATCCTGGGCCTGACACTGGGCCTCCTCCCGGATAGACATTAATTTCTCGAAGGAAGTGTCCAGGAGGCTTCCACAACAGATGCCCAAATCCCCTTAGGTGGCTCCTCTCAATGACTTTTGATAATAGAGGCCAAAGTGTAAGACTAACAAAATAGATGTTTACTTGTTTAAACCCACTGTCTGCTGTGTTCACTTGTTTATAATGTGATGTTTTAAGCTACAAACTTTAAAACTGAATCCAGCACAGCTTAGTCACTACCATTTCTGCCAGCAGTTCACAATACATGTTAACAATAATGTCCTGAGTAAACACCTAAGTGACATATGTCTTTCTCAGTGTCAATAAAACCAGGTAATCTTCCAGAGAGTACAGAATATGCTGTGAACAATATAAAACTGTTCCATACAGTCACACGCAGATTCCGTCAGTCCTAAATGAAGCTGTAAAAGACCCAGAGGAAGATTGGCGGTCAATGTGAGTCTGTAAACCTGAGAATTTAGCAGCACCGAGGGAGGAGATTTAAAAGTAGATGAACAATGTGTTCTCTGCTCGTAACAATGCTAGTGTACACTCACAAAGACTATAGTACTCAAACAGTAAATATATTCATCATATTCTAGTTCATATTGTAGTCACACTCATCCTGCCACATTTCAACTAAGTTTAATGGAAAAATACATTTCTTTTTACAGTGAAACGACATTGGTAAAATGCTTCAAATGACCACTAAAACATGACATCACAGCGCAGATACACATACCCTGAAATTATACTAAGAAGAAAAGGCACACAGATTAACCAAACTTACACATCTTTTTTTGGCATATATTACCTAAAATATCATATGACATTGGTTAGGTTTCCTCAAACAGAATGTTTCCAATCGTGGCAACATTATTTAAGTGAAAAAGTGGTACTAGAAGCTTGTTTTAATTGTCCATTAAAACAAAAATCCTGGTCAATATAACTTCTTACTTATGACCACTGATTTTGCAGAAAGTAAGAGAAGTTCATTTGTTATCCCTGGTGCTTTATTAGAACAACACATTGAGTCAAAATGTTATCATATTCACAGTTTTATATAGTCTAGTATAAAGGGATTTATTTTGTTTTGTTTGCTCCCTTTTCGAGAGGGTTTTCAAAGTTGTGAGGAAGTAGGCTGTAATACATAACATTTGACATGTCTTGTATAGAGTATTTTGAATGTGCTAATGAATTCCAATAATGTTTTAAACTGCTGTGCTCAGGTTTTACTTCTTTAATGGCAGCAACACTTTTGTTGTAGGTGATACAGATAGACAAGAGAGTCCAATAAAATAAAGTTGATATTTTTAATCCTTATTTGTTCAGCAAGCTCAAAATAAAACATGTTTACAGATATAAACCCACTGGACAGCAACCACCACCTCCATCACCACAACCTCATCTAAAATATTATTTTTCATTAAAAAAACCCCATCTGTACTGAAGTTTAAACTAGCCAGATCAGAAAATTATATTTTCACACTGAGTTAAAAACCAGGAATGAAAGCAGGACAGAAGAAAAAAAGGAAACTAAGAAACAATATGTATGAAGAAAGGAATGAGGCCTGGAGTGAAGAAATAGGAGAAGCTGAGAAAGAGATTAATTTCTTGATGTAAAATTAACAGGAAATGATAATGCAAAGAAATGGGTGAAGAAAATAAAGGGAGAAGAAGACCTGGTACAAAGAATAATATATAGCAGATGCCAAAAGAAATGCAAGAGACAAGTATGAACAGCACCTGCAATGTTCTGTCTCTTCACATTTATGACAGACTTTCCTTCATGCTCCTGCATGTCCTAAATTACTGGTGCAAAGAAAATACCAAGAAAAATTCATCTTTTTGATTGTTCACACAGAAACACAACATTAAAGACACAACACATCATTTACACACGTGTCCAAAATGCACACTGACACAGGATTTAGAATGAGCTACAGAATCCTTATAACTGCTGCAGCTGCCAGTCCATTCATGTCATTATAATTACCCTGAATGATTGTAATGAGCAATACATGCTCCAAAGAGACCAGGATGTGTGTGTGTGTGTGTGTGTGTGTATGTGTGTGTGTGTATGTGTGTGTGTGTATGTTTGTGTATATGTGTGTGTGTATGTGTGTGTATATGTGTGTGTGTGTGTGTGTGTGTGTGTGTGTGTGTGTGTGTGTGGGTGTGTGTGTGTGTTGAAGTGTCTATGCTAAGTAGTGCAAGAAATACTGCACTATGTAACCACTATGTAAGAGTCACAACATGGCAAAATAATTCATGTTATTAAAGCAAAAAAGGATGACTTAAAGCAAGAAGGAAGAGAGCAAGTGACAGACGATTAAATGAACACTGTAGGATTTAGCCAAGTGGTGTAAGGAGACTTGACACAAATCTTCACCTGGTGCTGGATTTTATTTTGGTCATTGTCAAGTTGTGCAGTTGAGGTTTGTGAAAGTTTAAAAAAAACAAAAAACAAAAAACAAAACTAAATTACAAAAAGTAAAAAAAAATAAACATATCAACCAATTGCACTAGGTTCTTAGCTATGGTCTCTAGTACTGAGAGCCCTTTCCATGTCCAACTGCACCCTCGAGAGCAAGCTCTTATTCCCGACTTCATACTGGAAGCTGCCCCTACAAGACAAACCAAAGTTAATTCCCATTCTCACAATCAACCACGTGTACCTATCAAATCCTTTAAAAACATCATAACATTAAAATATTCAAATTCAATATATGCATAGAACATCTTAAAACATGTTCTGCCACTGCAATTGAACCTTGTACAGTAGCTGCTACCCATGAAATAAGCTGTCTAAGTTACCAGGTGTTCAGGTTGAGTTTGACTTGGCCCACAACATCCAACCAAATTCCTGAGAAGAACGAAGTTTCCTAGCTATGAACAACATGATGTAAATAGAGAGAAACAACATAGAAAGAATAAAGCCGCAGATACTTGAAAGATAGATCAAGCAGTAAGCGTCAAAATGTTTTTTTGCAGCTTAAATCCAAGGAAATCCAGTCCAATGACAGCAATACATCAAAAGTGTCATTTCTATTTTAATGTGTGTCTATGTGTGTGTGTGTGTGTGTGTGTGTGTGTGTGTGTGTGTGTGTGTGTGTGTGTGTGTGTGTGTGAATGAGAGAAAGAGAGATTGAGAGAGAGAGAGAGAGTGAGAGAGAGAGCAAGAGGGAAAGTGAAAGAAAGACGTTCTCTGGCTGTGTTCCCAGTAAATAAACTGTGCTTGAAAGAAACCACATCCTTTTCTAAACTCTAATTATCTTGTTCATTTTTCTGTCACGCTTAACGGATCTCCATCTGACATACACCTTTGTATTGACACAAACACAATGAAATATATTGATTTTCATTGTTTCAGCCATCAATCTCTTTGACACTCAGCCCTCCCCTCTGATGAGTCAACTTGATTTTTGTGTGAAAGGATGTGTGTGTTTATGGGAATGCATTTGTAAATTAGAGGCGTCCCGTTTGTTCTCTGGAGAGTGTTTTAACACAATGAAGCGGGTGAAGCTCTTTTCTTTTCTAGCATAACTGACAGATTGATGGGCAGGTCGATGCGTTAGGAGCTGCTTCCTAAATAAACTGAATTGAGATGTGTAGAAACTAGCAACCAAAACATTTTATTGTTTGACAATTTCTAAAATGCCTAGTAAAAGAAGCGTGGATGCTCTCGACAGCTCTTTACACACACACACACACACACACACACACACACACACACACACACACACACACACACACACACACACATACATAACACACACACACACACACACACACACACACACACACACACACACACACACACACACACATTCTTGTGAAACAAAGGGAGTGTTTGGTTGGTTTTTAATAGTTGTGTGATGTCATTAATAATGTAAATAAATTATCAAAATGAATAGATCAAAATGGGGCACCACCTAAATATCAAATATTAATCAATAAACAGCATAATCAGTCTCAAAATAACTGTTATTCTTTGCCACTAGCCTGTTAGCATGGGTGGCGCTATAGAGTAACAGAGAAGGAAAGAGGAAGGAGTCCAAGCACAGGCCTTTTTTTTTTTTTTTTATACCATTCTTGTCACTATGGACATCGTGCACACGATGTTTGTACGATACACACCCAAATTGGACCTCTGCTTTTAACCCATCAACTAGTTTCACTAGTGAGCAGTGGGCTGCTAGAAACCAGCGCCCGGGGAGCAACCAGCAAATGTGACAAATAACCACAAACTATTTTTCTCATTCAAATGAATCAGAATTTATTAACACAAGTATTAAATATGGTGAAACGTCAACTTGGAATAAAGTTCTGATATTTAAACGGAAATGTCAGTCTACATAGATGAGTGTGTGTGTGTGTGTGTGTGTGTGTGTGTGTGTGTGTATGTGTGTGTGTATATGTGTGTGTGTGTGTGTGTGTATATATATGTGTGTGTGTGTGTGTGTGTATATGTGTGTGTGTGTGTAAATGTGTGTGTGTGTATATGTGTGTGTGTGTATATGTGTGTGTGTGTATATGTGTGTGTGTGTAAATGTGTGTGTGTGTGTGTATATGTGTGTGTGTATGTGTGTGTGACAAGATGGCTGTTCATACACATGTTAATTGTAGGAATGGCAGGCAAAATCACGTGGTGTCTAAGTCTTGTGTGATTCAAAAGATTCAAAAAGGCAGATGACAGTTTGTCACACCCAACAAGAACAAAGGAAATCAGTGGCCTTATGGCCAAGATAAGAGTGGACGTGTACGTGCGGTCCTGGGGAGGTGGGGCTCTCTCTTTCTTTGCTCGTGTCCATGAGGATGAGGGGATGTAGCGTCAATACCGCGGGTGGGCTTCTTTTGGCTCTGGGTTGGTCTGAAGGTGTTGACATCGTCGGATTCGTTTTGGAGTCGTGTGAGAGGGTGTTTGAGAGAGAATGAGAGCCTGAGAAACGGGGAAGCCGCTCTTTAGAGCCGGGCCTGGGCTGCTGCGCACCAGTGGGGACCCCTGCTGGGACCCTTGCTGGGTTTTGAGGTCCAAACCCAATGAGAGGCATATTCCTTATCACGTAGATATCTTATCTTTTCCAGCTGACATGTACTTTTGTGTCTTCCATTCAGTTAATGCTGAGTCAGGGGATCTTAGTTGTTTCTGTTGCAGGCCTAGGCCATAAATGGGGTCAGGTGGGCAGAGATGGTTTTTCTCTTTCAGTGAGATCCTCTAGCAGGTTCATTTACCAACAACAGAGAAATCAAACAAACTTGGATAAATGCATCCTATCTCCAATACTCTTAATCACAGAATGTGACCCTGAGAGCAGCAGGGACTACATGGTCAGTCATGGAATGTAAGAAAATCCTTGTGACCCTGAATAGGAAGAAGAGGAGAATGGCTGATGGATGAACAGATGGAAGGATGAATGAAGAAATTTGCAAATGCTGAATATGTTGGGGGGGGGGACCTACAGGCAATGTAGTAATCTCTGTCAAAACGAAACCTCTGTCAAATTTTGGTGCAGCAAAAGCAAGTCTTTAAAAGAAAGGAAGCTGTTCAGAGCATCTGTGTCCCACCCAGAAGAACATTTGCATCACAGCATTTGCACCTGTTGTTATGTATGCACTGTTTAACCGCACTGGTGTCAAGTCACTCATTCATTCTCGCTTTGGACTCATATTTATTGTGTGCAAGACTTTCCACTAAATTGCAAGCCAGTAACAATCATATCCATAAACTATATTACTATCAAAACAGTAAAAGTAACATTTATTCACTGCAAAATTCAAAATTAATCACTGTTTAAATTACAAATGGTGATGACAGATGAATACTGTAATATACATAACCGCCGACACATTCAGGCCGAGCACCGATGGTGCAATGACCCAATTGAATTTGTGCTGTTTATTAGGGCCCAGGCACCAAGGGTGCGAGGACCCTTTTCAAATTGCGCTGTTTATTAATATAAGGGACCTTTTGCCTGCGATGCGTCAAGATAGGCTCCGACAGACCCCCTTGAATCTGAGAAGGTGTAAGCGGGTAATGGTTGGATGGATTATTATAAGGGCCCGAGCACTGAGGGTGCAAGGACCCTATTGAAATTGTTGCTTTCATTTTTATTATTCTGAACTTCATCACTCTATATTTTTGAAAATATGAAATCATAAACGATTATCCCGATTATTTCGGCCATACTTTGTCCATTCAACTTCAAACTTACCACAAACACATTTTTATGATATGTGATATTTCAGTCAGTGTCACCAAACTTTGTAGATTTATACCTGTGTATCACAGAATGATTTATATATATTTCTTTTAGAATGTTTCAGTGAAAGGTTGAATGTCAATTACTTTTATTTAACCATTATAGAAGGTCTACAAGAAGATCGGATCTACTGCACCTCCCTTAAGAGGATCAATATAGTTACACGTACTTATATCACCAGCTTGTGGTGAAAGAAAGAAACTTTCGCCACTCTGAGGAGTCAACAGATGCGCCAATGGCATAGCTGCAAGACGCAGCCTGAGTGTCCATTCCAACCTTTCTCAAAAAGAATACAGCATTTTTTTTTCCTGCACATTGCCATCACGTTGCTGGCAGTGCAAATAACTCGCCACGGTGGGTACACTTAATCGCTGGTGAGGACTTATGTAAACAGAACTGTGGGTTGCCGGGTCGTGAGCAGGATCTGTAAAGACAAAATGAGGATGTCTGTGAGCTCCTCATCCAAAGTGGCAGAAGGAAACTGGTGGTCATATGACACCTCAATCTGCGGAGACAACCTGTTCAGAGCATGTGGTTCTGACATCAGGTGTCAAGTATTCCCATCATGGTACCAGCTAATGTCCTCCTGGGGGCCTGATCAGAACAACTTGATAATGACAAAGCAGTCCCTACACTTAAATTTTACCGTCCTAAGACATCCATGATGACATCTAGTAACCTTCATTGTCATAACTGATAACGCACCACTGTGCAATAGGCCTCAACTCTGTTGTAATCTCTTTTTTCTCAGTCTGAATCTTCATCACAATGTTCTAAACATCTCCTTGGTATCTCAGTTCCACTTAGAACCATTCATTAGAAAATATAAGTCAGACCATTTCCTTATAATCAGTTGTTATAATTGAACAGAAAGGTTTAAGAGTTACTTCGTAAAACATCACATTAAGCTCATGATCAAAAGGCCTACTGATACCATTCATAGTAAAATGCATTGTATTTAGCCATTAGACAGGGTTGTCCATCCATCCATTATCTATACCCGCTCACGGGGGTCTGTCGGAGCCTATCCCGACGCATATCAGGCGAAAGGCAGGGGTACACCCTGGTCAGGTCGCCAGTCTATCCAGGGCCACAGAAAGACCCACCGGGCCGGGAATCGAACTGGGAATCTTCTTGCTGTGCGGCAACGGTGCTAACCACTAAGCCACCGTGCTGCCCTAGACAGGGTCGTCAATAATGAATTCAAAATGCTGCAGCAAGAACCATTACTGGTACAAAAAAGTATGATCACATTTCCCCTTTACCTGCTTAACTTTACTGGCTTCCTATTTAATTTAATATTTAATATTTCAAAATCCATCCAAAAACCACCAGATCACCTTAAAGGCATTAGTTCATCCTGCTCCAACTTAAATCTAAGATGTGTTGACCTGGTATGTTCCCTCCAGACCACTAAGCTCCACAGATGGTGTCCTAACTATCCCCAGATCGCATCGATCACAAAGGGAGATTAGGATCAGATGAACAACATCTCAGATTTTTATTTCTCTCCTTAAAACTTTTTTTTTTCAAGGATCTTTGGTATGTTCTGAAGAATATATTACATATTCTTTGATGCTGGTTTCTGCAGCCTTGACCCCTCTCTTTTGGGCGAGCAATTTTTAACTCATATGGACTGGAAACCAAGATTTTGTAGTCTTTATTTTTTAATCTTTAATCTAAACAGAGGGGTTTTTTTATGTGCACATTGGTGTGTGCAAATGTGTTACCTTCTCCAGCCCACAAGCCAGTAAAACCATTTTTTATTTAACAAGCCAAAACACCAACGGAAGCACCCCAGACAGAACCAGAATCAGCCCGAACACAACCAGATCCACCTAAGAGAGACCCAGAGCCTCCCAGAATACAAACAGGATCACACTGAACACAACTGGAACCATGCAAGACAGAACCAAAAGCATCCCAACCGCAACCAGAACCACCTCAGACAGATCCTAAACAGAACCACCCCAAACAAAACCAGAATAAATTAAGATTGACCACCCCAAATAGAATCAGGATCACCCGAACACAACCAGAACCACCTCAGAGAGAACCAGAACCTGACAATCCAAAGGCCAGGCCAGGATGCAGAGCTGCAGTCTTACATGCTTCTCTGCTGCTTTTTTAGGACGACCACATGCCAACAATAATATATTATGTAGTTGGTGATTTTCAAAATAGAATTGGTGTCGATTCCCCACCCTCTAAAAGTTCACCAAGCGCAAAGTGATAGAGGCCTTAATCAAAATAACCTTGTAAAAATAAAAACCAATATGCGTTTAGTGCCAAATAAAGACTAAAACATTAGATGACTACTAAATATACAATCCTTAAGCTCCAAGTCTATATTAGTAAACAATCTAATTACTGAGACGGATATTGATTGATATTGTCTGTTTATCAGACGTTTATCAGAAACCTAGGATATGTGCCACAGATTTTAAAAGTTGGAGTAATTAAACCTTTACTTAAAAACCCTCTCCTGACCCAGATATTTTAGCCAATTATAAACCAATTTCCAACCTTCCATTTCCTTCCATCTCTAAAATTCTGGAAAAGGTAGTTGCCAGCCAGTCATGACCATTAGTATAGAAATGATCTATTGAAAGTTTTTAGAGATCAGAATGCATCATAGCACAGAAACAGCACTGGTTTGAGTCACAAATGACCATCTTATGGTCTCAGATAATGGATTGGTGTCATACTGGTTCTGCTTGACCTCAGTGCTGCTTTTGATACTATAGATCACAGCATTTTACTGCAGAGGCCAGAGTATGTTGTTGGGATTAAAGGGACAGCTCTAGGTTGGTTTAGATCATGTTCATGAGGTTTCTTCAGTACAGACGAGCGTCTGCTATGGTGTTCCGCAGGGTGCAGTGCTAGGGCCAATCCTGTTCAGTTTACACATGCAGTCCTTGGGAAGTGTTATCCGGAACCACAGCATTAATTTACATTGGTTGGCTGATGATACGCAGCTGTATTTGTCTATGAAGCCAGATGAAACAGAACCATTAGCCAAACTTCAGTCATGTCTTAAGGACATCAAAGCCTGGATGTCCACTAATGTTTTACTTCTAAATTCCAATGTATTATTAGCAGGATGTACAAGTTACTCTCTAAATAGCCTCCAGCTGATCCAAAATGCAGCAGCACGTGTGCTGACAGAAATCAACAAGAAATCAATCCACTGGCTCACCATAAAACTCAGAATCCAATTCAAAATTTTTTGCTTGCATATAAAGTCCAAAATGGCCTAGCGTCACAATATTTGCAAGACCTGATAGAACCATATGTTCCTAAAACCCCTCTATTCTCAGAGTGCAGGTTTACCCATAGTTCCTAGAAGATCCAAATGTAGATTTGGAGGACGGGCTTTCTGCTATCTGGAACCATCACTATGGAACCAACTTCCAATTTGGGTTAAGGAGGCTGACCCCACCTCCACCTTTAAAACTAAACTTAAACTATTTCTGTTTAGTAAAGCATATAGTTAGTTCTTTAGTGTGTTAGGAACAGTAGTCACAGCTGCAGCTGCAGGACCAGATCAGAGCAGCTGGTCTTCAACACAGCTTCATCCTAGATCTGCTGCTGTAGACCTGCTGCAGGGGGACACCGACATGATCCACTGACTGGTGCCCCTCACCTCCTCTGTTTCTCTTTCCCTTCTTCAACTCAATTCTCAGTTATTAATTATAAGTATCTCATAAGCTGGCCCCTCTTTTTCCTTTCTGCATATGTTTGAAGGCCAGAACTTCCATAGCTGCATGCTGACCTGCTGTCTGTCCACCTCAGTGTCCACTGTCTACACCTATTTATATAGTCGTCACTGTAGTACCCGACTAACCATGTATGAGTCGTATGTACATAGAACTCTTAGTTCTCCAGCTAACCAATACAGACTACTAATATATTGTGTTTTTTGTACCATTGACAGTATATCTGTGCCTATCCTCTCTCTGTTCTTCACTCTCTTTCTTACGTCCCTTTTCCTGCTCTAACCGGCTGGCCTTCAGCAGGAGGGTCCCTCCTTATGAATCCGGTTCTGCTAAAGAGGAGTTTTTCTTTGACACTGATTGGCTTAAAGTTTTTCTCCCAGTAGCAGAGTTTTTACCTCCCATTGTTTATGTAATAGTTGCTCAAAGGTCATGCTCTATATCTCTGGTAAGCACCTAGAGGCAACTTGTAATGTATTAGACACTATAGAAATAACACTGAATTGTAATTAATTTGTATGTCATTTGCAATAGTTTTATTACAATACCTGCTTTTGTTATCAAACACAAGGTAAGTCAGAGAAAGACTGCATGATATAGAAAATGCAAACTAAAAAATGCAATAACTCATTAATTTATTTTTACTATTAGTTTACTGTAGATAGTATGAAGGTTAAGTCTCAAAAGAGCAAAGACAGACAAAGGACCTCCAATTTGTCAAAACATTAATTAAATGCTTAAAAATAATCTTACTCAAGAAAATTTAGAAAAGAATGTATGTTTCCCTAGCTGAAGGAATGTGGAGTAATTTGAGTGCATAAAATAAAAGAAAAGAAAAAAGAAGCTATTTGTCAACAGACATCAACCTTTCTAGGCCTTAATGCATCTAGTATGGATTATAGCACAGCCGAAACCCCCTATTGTAGTGAGACAAAGGAGTATTCAAGATCTTTTTTGGACAAGATGTGCTCCGGGAAACGAATGGACTGTTATCAGTAACAAGGTTGTGATGGGTTCCCTTGTCAAAGGTCATGCTGGCATTGAGGCAGAAAAATATACTGTGACTTTAGAGCAACATATACCATGGTGCCTTTAAAGACGACTTCATTTCCAGGGATGTCCATGCATTTCTCAAGAAGACAAATCAAAACCACATTTTGTACACATCACAAAGCTGTTTGTTTTTTGTTGCAGACCTGAAGTGCAGAAATCAAATGAAATGATGCTGGCATTAAAAAAATTACAACAAAAACATGAAATGCCTTTGCCCAGATGTGTGCATTGAAACGGATGTCAAAATAAATGTAAAAATCATTTTAACTTAAAATTTTTGGATATCAAAAGTTGTTAATCTGCATCAACATCTCCAATACTGACGTTACATCTTTGACTATTTTAGAAACCTATGACCATTTACATGAGAGCACTAAACGTGTGAACCTATACATGAAAACATGTATAATAATATTACAGTAGTGTATATGTCCAAGGAAAGTCTCACTAAATAGGATTGGGAAGAAGGTCAGGACCTATCTATTAAGTTGGATCAACTGCATTTGACTAAGGGCGCAAATGTAGGAGACCAGAGGCCAGAGTAGCAAACAGCTACTTTTATTTAAAAAAAAAACAAACTGCTAAATGCTAAAACAGCATATCCAAAAGTAATTCAAGCACAGCAGATAGATTGGAAACGGAAAGAGAGATAATATACAGGTACATCTGTAAGAGGTTGTCTCTAAATAGGACTGAAGCTAGTATAGAAAATGAATCAATAGATGGATGGGATGGGATGGGGACAGGAAATACAGTAAAACCAGATTGGAAATAAGGTGAGGAGAGGGATAATAAATAGCAGAAGAGAAGCTGAGAAAGGACCAGAACACAAAAAACCAAAACCCTGCTAACATTAACATTGTATGTCACCATATGAGAAGTGAGTGGGGAAAAGATAGTCATCATACAATTTCTGATCCTTCTTTCTTCAGGTTCTTCCTGCAACAATTGACGAGTCAAACAAATAACACTGTGACAAATTGAAAAAAATACAACATTTAGGAGCTTTCTGGTCATGTGCTGCACATAGAACAACATGGGATCAACAATTATAACAATTTGTTGTGAAGAAAAAAGGAATGTCACTCCAAGTCTCCCTAACAGCTGTCTTATAGTGACTGGAAAATAAAATATCTATAACAGTTGGTCCCAGAAGAAAAGTCAGGGAATCTGCAATGTCAGAAGGCTTCATCATCTGGGGTCTATAAATACCTGTCCCCTATTTACGGACTGTCTACACAGTAGATGATAATATTTAATAAACAACCATCAAAGTCATTTTGCAATCCCCACACCCACTACCTTACTTTGCAAACAAAAACTAATTTTGCCAAATAGTGATTTCCTTTCTTTTCCAAATATGTTACCTCCAGTATAACCTAAACTCCTACAAGTCAATTACTCCACAACTGCAACAGTTTATTAATTTCTTCAAAATCAGTTGAAGAACATAAAATGAGTTTCTTTTCCCCTTGACTGGGACCAATTTGAAATGAAAAAGTAGCCCAGTACCTTATACAAGCTTACCTCCGAGAAGCAAAGCTGTCTAGGCTGTTGAAGATCTGCTCAGAGACACAAAGCACTGCACTCCAGTCAGTTTGGGTCTGTAAAAAGCCTGTTGGAGTTGTTTCAGTGTTTTATCTGGAGAGCTTACCTGGTCAATACTCAAGCATTTGAGAGGTAAATAAAAAACAAATCAACAGTGAATATAAAAGCTGTTCAAGTTTGAACTGAAGTCAAACAAACTTCTTCGTATGGCTCCTGGAGACATTCAGCCTCTCATCTGAAAGGTTTCTTTAGTTCTGATTGGTGGTAAATTGTTGGTTTTAGGTTTATCAGCTGTTCAGATAGTAGCATGTGAATCACAGACCCTCCCATCACTTCTGTTTCTCCCTGCTCAGCATGTGAAATGAGTGAAATGTTTTGGTCATAACGAAAACATTATGGGATAGTGAAACAACAGCCTGGAGAGAAGGCTGTCTCGTAGAGAGCTGTTTAATGTTGTAATTTTATTTTTTTGGATCTATTTGGTTTCTTTTATTCCTTTCTCAAATCATGTATGTTCTCTGTTCAGAATGTGTATATTACTGTCCACAAAACAGTGCTCCCTATCTTTGAGGTCCATCTACTCCTAGCTGTGCTGAACTACACACACAACAGTGATCTTTTTGTTTTGTGGGTGTTTTTGTCAGCATGGTGAATTAGTTTTGTGTCATTAGGCTTTAAGTGCACCTGATGTGAGGAAGTGATGGGAGGGTCTGTTTAAAAAAGACACTTGTGCCATGTATGGAATAACTGCATTTTTGCAGCAGATTTTCTTGTCTTAGCTCTTTGATGCTGTGATTGTCCTTTCCTGACAAAAACCCAGTTTGGACAGCTGCAGTTTTGAAGCGCTTTAGTATGGTGATGCACTGATCGTCAAGCCAGGGACAGGAATTTGTTGATTATTTACCCTAAATGGCCTGACAGGTGGTTGGCTGGTTACCTTAATTTTTTTACTGATTTCATTCCATCTGATTTTGCACCATAGATACTGTGGGACATTGAGCATGAAAGCAGTGTGCACACTCAGCAGTAGTAACATTGTAACATGAAAATATTTTACAAAATAAACCATAAACTCAAATATTATTGCACCGATGATCTGCAATGTCACCCCATAGGTTTTCTAAAGAGCAGTTTTTAAGATTCTTTTTCTCATAATGTGGGGTGCCCTGTTGTAACTGGACAAACAAGAGCAGAGGGCCCATTGAAACACAGCCACCTTATGTCAATCAATCTTAGTTTTAGCTACCAGATCCTTTAGCCAATCCCTGCCAGAGGTGAACATTTACAGCGTTTCAGATGTTGCTTTGGTGATTAACTAAGAAATGGCCACTGCATTTAGGCAAGGCTGAGTTAATACTGGTCAATACAAACTGCCGATTGCTTTACTCAAACTGTTTTTGAAGCAGACTGTAAATATGTTTATTTCTGAAGCAAAGAAAGACATTTTACCATGTGATTCAATTCTGGATAAAGCAACAAATATTATTAGCCTGACATGGCACAAAAAAATAATATATGTATATCTAAAGTTACAAGCTTCAGCGACACTGAAGAGCAGGTACAATTCAATCTGATCACAGATATTGATGCCAGGCAAATTATAGAGTCAAGGTTTATAGCCTACTGCTACTATAATAATAAAAAAATAAATAAATAATGATAGCAAGCAACAACAAAACCTACAATTTCTAAAACAAATTTTACAATAAAAAAAATAATAACAGATGCTAAATAATAAAAGCAATGATGTAAAAAAAAAAAATGCTGTTCTTAAGAAAAATCACAAATGGCAAAAATCGGCAGGTCACCCTCACTGACAGATTAAAAATCGGAATCAGCCAAGAAAATTACAATTGGAGCATCTCCAGTAGAACTGGTGCAGAGTGTTTGGACCCACCATTTCCCTTTTCCTAATTGGTCTGGCAGATGTTTTGAGGGTTATTTGTAAAAATTACTGAAAAAACTCCATCATAAATCAATATTCATCACATTAGCAATGGCACAAAAATGTATTAAAACATTTTTATTTAATATTGACGGTGCTTCTTTAGGTAACAAACCCAAAAAGATTTTGCACCAAATCTGGAGGATTCCTCAGCTTCATTAAGCTTATTATTACATAGCTGGCACCTGTTATAAGAAAAGCATCTAATGAAAGCTCAGATCACTTATTGTCTGAAACTAAACAGATGCAAAGAATGCAAAGTATTTAAAATATATAGTAAAAACCAGTTGAGTTACTAAAGAAAGAAAGAATACACTGAAATCGAAAGAGAGCCGCAGGATTGTTGCTACATATTTAATGATGTTTATACAGAATGCAATGCATGAACATTCACGTGAAAAACAAACATCCCAATTAAAAAAAAATTAGATATGTTCCCTGAAAACGTCAAACTCACTGCTTAAAATCAAGAAAAAGCTTACACACAGACAAATCGCAGACAATTATTTCTGATTTGACAATTCAGAAAGACAAAAAGATGTCTGACAAAATAACTAAAATTTTCCCTGACATCCTGCATTCTACATTGACTAGAAACCTAAAATAGTAAATCTCTTTGTGTGAACAGACAAAAGGTCCTTATTTTTGGAGCATTTCCTCTACAACTCACAACTCTGCACATGTACGTATACACACACACACACACACACACACACACACACACACACACACACACACACACACACACACACACACACACCACACACACACACACACACACACACACACACACACACACACACACACACTTTCACTCACGTGTAGTGAAACAGAAATATCCTGAGAGACAGATCAGAGAATGTGTATTCATAATGCTCACAGAAATAATACTAGGAGCCACAGCGATGCAACTGTTCCTGTGGGCTTTGAACATAAAGTTCACACACTCGAGTAGAACGTGTCTGAATGCATTTGTATGGAAGAGAGAGTGTGTACACCTGCAAGGCCACACACTAATAACATGCACCATTGAAGCGCACACTGGGACAAACCCACAAACCCTGTGTTAGCCTGAGTCCATGTGCTGTCCCAGATTACATCTATTGATTTGCATATGTATTCATAAATCTCAATGCATCTGTTCAACTTTTCATTGATCTATTACCAGTTTAAGGTCATCAATCTCCTCTAAACTCAATGAAAAAATGGATGTTATAAAGCGATAAATGAGCAAATCAGGAAACAGACCAAGAAGGAAAATGTTTTGAGGCTATGAATAAACTTTAAAGTTCATTAATTCATTGACATGAAATGTCAATAAATGTCAATAAATGTTGAATGAAATACTTATCAGTATTTTTTTTATTAGTTTATTTATTATGTGAGCTGTCAATTAAAGTTTTTATCCATCCATTATCTATATCCGCTGTATCCGTTTCCGGGTCACGGGGGTCTGTCGGAGCCTATCCCGACGCATATCAGGCGAAAGGCAGGGGTACACCCTGGACAGGTCGCCAGTCTATCCAGGGCCACATAGAAGACAAACAACCAATCACGCTCACATTCACACCTAGGGAGAATTTAGGATGATCAATTAACCTACCCTGCATGTTTTTGGACTGTGGGAGGAAGCCGGAGTACCCGGAGGGAACCCACACAAGCACAGGGAGAACATGCAAACTCCACACAGAAAGACCCACCGGCCGGGAATTGAACCGGGAATCTTCTTGCTGTGAGGCAACAGTGCTAACCACTAAGCCACCGTGCTGCCTAAAGTTTTTATTTTGCAATTAATCAAAAGAATTTTCCTGTTAACTTGCACAACTGCACAAATATTTTTCTTCTATGTTCTTTTTTATTTAAAAGTTATTTTTCAAATTTCAATAATACAGTAGCATGCAATTATCCTTGCTTTAAACAAATTGTTGTTGTATCATTATATGCCAAAAACATAACCTGAAAGCCCAGGGAGGGCAAACTTCTAATGTTGTTCTGAGTAATTCTAACAAAAGGTAATGTCCAATTAAACGTTCCCTGTTTTTAAACAGTTTTTAATAAAAACATTCACATCCTGGTAAAAAAACAAAAAAACAAAACCAAAACACTTTGGTTTATATTGATTGATTTCACATGTATGCTTTTATATAAAGCAATATTTTGTTTTCTGACATGGGTCAGCTGAAGGAGCTTGCAGCCACAGCAAACTTTGATTTGCCAAATCAAATCACTGGTGGGTGTGCGCGAAAAGTTATATAGTATACAGTCTGTGGAACAAAGACCCTTCAAAACCGCTCTTCAGAAAAACAAAAGGTCACATGACCAATGCTTCATCCATTGTATTTTACTGTATATTGTAGCTGCACTGCTTCTTGTTTCTTCAAACTACATGTTAGGCCGGGGTGATATATCCTGAAACGTGTGTACATTATTCTTGCAATTAAAAAAAATTGTTATGAAAAGTTATAAAGCTAATAACGGCTAAGACGCTAAAAATACAGCCAGAAGAGCACTCCACTGACAGCCACACACACACACACACACACACACACACACACACACACACACACACACACACACACACACACAAACACCAGCAGTTGCTTGCCTCCTAATTCTCACACACCAGAAAACTTGTCCTTGGAGACGGAAGCTGATCTCATGACGGCTGTCTCGACTTTCCTAGTACAGATGCTAGATCAATATGAGCAAAATTTAAGGTGATGTATTTTGAGCAACAAAAATTATGTCAAAATACATAACTAGTCAAAAACTGTTGGTGGCACAACAAGTAATCATAAATAGATAGTCAAATAACTAATGTGGCTATGGATCTAAGGAGGGGGAAGTAATCTCTAGCTTTCATAATTACATAAAAATATAATTAAAATAAAACTTTTTAAAATATTCTACATGAAGAGTTAATTTTGAGAAGAAGTGAGAGTTTTGCAAAAATGTTCTTGATTCTTGAAAAGAAAAAGCAGCGGTTCTTTCTCTTAAAGAGGACGAACACTGCTGAGGATATTATCATATTATCTGATGTTGGGGAATTATGCTGATGTGAATTTAATATATCTGGTACCTGCATATAATTATAGTCTCTTCTACTGGAGAAAGGTTTGACACTTAAACTCAAAACATCAAAACATTTTGTTACAGCATGAACGAATACAAAAAGTAAGGGGTCTAAAGGACCAAAATGAGTCTAAGAGAAATTTGATGCATCTTTTAACAGACTGATTCCAGCAAAACTGTCACTTATCAGAATCAGAATCTTTAATTGTCATTGCACAGGAGTAAAATGACAATTATGTGCATTTCCATTCAGTGAAAAAAATTTGAAATGAGACTTACTCAACAGTTACTAATATAAATAAATAAAACATTTCCAACCCTAATATGTACAAAGTCAAATATAAACATTGAAAAAAAAAAAAAAAATATATATATATATGCATTTACAAAAGAAGATACACATAAGCAGATGAAAATTATAGATGAAAATTATTTAAAAAAAAACAGCCGAAGTACTGAAAAATCAAACAAATTTCTATAGTAAGGTGAAAATTTGAAGAAAATGGCAAAGTGTAGCTCAAACATTTGAAAACCACGAGATGATGGTGGAAGAGAAGAGTTGAAGACACTTAAATGAAGAATATTTGCTAAAGATAATAAGATGGGCTTAAGACAGGAAGACAAGTTGAAGAGAGGAAGATGACATGAAAAGAGTTAGAAAATAAAACAAGTTGGCCTTAAAAGAGGAATATCAGTTTAAAAGGAGAATCAGAACTGAAGACAGGAAGAAACGCCAATATATATATATATATATATATATATATATATATATATATATATATATGTATATGTATATGTATACATTTTTTTTTTTTTTTTTTAGGCGGTAACAAGTCAAAATAGCATGCTATTTCCATCTATTTTCTATACCAGCTTATTCCTTTGCAGGGTCACGGGGGTCTGTCGGAGCCTATATATATTTATATATATATATATATATATATATATATATATATATATATATATATATATATATATATATATATATATATATATAAAACCGAGCATGTGCAAACTGTATGCAACATGCAAACAATTATGAAAATACATTTAGAGGATGACAGGTATGTTTCAGACTTTTCAAAGTTTAACCACTACCATCCATCCAGTCCTAGCACCAAATCCACCCCCAACTCAACACTGACTACGAAGTTACTATCAAAGGTAAAAGCAGAGAAAGAGAGCTAAAGTCAGAGAAAAATTGAATGACAGGAGCATCTTGTAGAAAATGCTAGATCTCTTCACAAACACATACACATAAAGTGAAAATGTGATTGACAGGTTAACTTGAGGGAGCTCCCTCAAGGGCTGTAGTGAATTATTCATCACAGTTTTTTGAGATGGACAGACAGGCAGGCATACAGAGATCAGCCTGACAAGGTCTGAGAGGGAGACAGGCAGGCAGACTTCTATGGATCATCGAAACTTGCCTCCAGGCATATTGTTATTCATAATCAATAGCTTTATTAAATTTTACATAAACCTGTGTGCATTTACACTCCAGGGACTTTAAATTCTTTAAGAGAAATGTCTTGAAAGTCAGTGCATTCCTCCAGCTGACACCATAAGGGAAGCATTTTAACATCCAAAACAAATAACACCATATCCAAACACACACACACACTCACACACACACACACACACACACACACACACACACACACACACACACACACACACACACACACACACACACACACACACGCACATGCACACACACCACTTAGTTTGAAGAATTACAATTATTGGCAAAGGCCAATCTTAACTTCATGTTACTCAATACTGCACACATTATGAAAGTGATGATACAATTTTTGCTGTTTATAGATGTTTTTTAAAAAAAACAAAGCATATAATTTAATACTTTACATTATAATATCTTACATATTAGTACATAAAAAAAAGAGACCCTAACCAGGTCCTAAAATGAAGTTTTTAAAAATGAATTCTGTTTTAGGGAAGAGGCCTTCTCCTGGATAAATGTTCAGTATTGACATTTTTTTGTTTTTGTTTTTAGTTTTTTAGTTAGTACCATGATTTGGAAAAACCTTTATCCATATTATATATATTCATTTTAATCTTGCAACAGATGTGTCACACAACGGTGAGGTCAAGCTGGGTTTTTGTCCTGTCTCCATGTGTTGTCATTTCCTGTTTTATTTTGAAGGACTTAATTCTCCTCTCATTTCAGGTCACTTGCTCTTCCTCTGTGTCTTGATTTGATTATCTCCACCTGTTCCTTATTACCCTGTGTTTAATAGTTTGCATCTTTCTTTGTCTTGTGCCAGTGAGTCTTGTCTGTATCCGTCCACTTCGGCCAGTGCCTCATCACAGCTCTCAGCTGGATTCTTGTTGTTTCTCTGAGGGAGAGATTTTGATTTTATATGTTTCATAAGATAGTTCAGTTTCCTAGTTTGTATAGCTTTTGTTTTCTCTTTGGAGAGTGATTCTTTTGGTTAATAATGTTTGGTAATGTTGTGCTCCTGTTTTTAAGGAGTGTTTTTTGTTGGCCGTGTTCTCTTTTTTTAATCCTTGTTTTCCACCGTAGCCTGATTTTTGTGATTTTTAGTTATTAGTAACTTTTAATAGCCTTGTTGATAATTTCCAAATTTTGTTTATTTTTGTTTCTTTCCTCCTGGCAGTGGAGCGAGTTTTTTATTTTGTAACATACTGCAGCCACACTAAAAAACTGTTATCTAATCTCACTGTTGTTGTTGTTGTTGTTGTTGTTGTTCCTTAGCAAACTAGTGTTCTCAGACTATAGAAACACACCGCACTAGATGACAATCTAATTCACGAATTTACAATCAAAATTGTTTTGCATTAACAGAAATGGCTAATGTGAAAACTGACAAAATAGCTTTTTAATGGATTGTTAAAAACATGTAAAATGTCTTACTCACAAAACAAGATTGTGATTCTCAGTTTTTTTTATGGTCCTAAACTCATTCGTTACCATCTAATAATAGATCTGGAGTTAATGAAATTGTGGAAGGTTCCTTCAAGCATTATCCCTGATGTTTGTTTAAAAGTTTTATGAAGAAATCAATTTTGTTTTGAGATTATTCAAACGTCGAATCTGTTAAATGTTTCTTGTTTAACCATTCTTTTACTAATCAGTGGAAAAGCTCAAGCAAAATATTTTTCTCCTCTTTTTTTCTTTTTAAACTTAACCATCTAAAAAAAAAAAAAAAAAATATTTCGACCTCTAGATCAAAAACCACAATATGATCTGAGCCATGAGACATGTGGTCCGTTCCAGCCCTAATGGACATCCACGATCCCTCAGAAAGTATTCCATTATGAACCATCGTTCAAGAATATCTATTAGCACATGGGTAAGATTTTTGCAATGTCCTACAATAAGGGACTCTACTGAAAGATGCCACTTAAAGCACACTATGTGAAAAATTACACCTACTGTGATCCTGTTTCTCTTTTATTTATATATTTTTAATTGGACGAAAGCTGAGTCAGTGCTCAACCTACTGTGATACTTTTTCTCTTGTTTAAGTCAGCATTCAACCAGCTGAGATCCTCTTTTTCAGCCGTTTTTTGGCAATGAACTTGTTCCACAGATTTTGAGCTATTGCAACCATTCAGATATCAAAATGTTCAGCTAGTTCATGTTGTTACTGCTATTACTTTTGGTCCTTCAAATACTTAACATTTTTAAGATATTTCAGGATTTCCAATGGCCCATTGAAATTTAATAGCAAAATCTCCTTAAAAAACCTTTACCTCTTTCAGACATTATTACTCAGACTTTAATCTGAAACACCATTCGAACTTTAAACTAGTCACAAGACTTTAAACTCTTAATTGATTCAGCCTTTCAAAATTATTTGTAGTGTATGAAATATTACATTTTAAGTTTTAAGAAACATTTAGCATTTATAATGTATTTCAACACAAAGATACTGTCAAAGGTACAAAAGACAAGATACAATAGTACAACTATCCATCAGCAGCAGAACTAAGTTCCATGTATATATGACAGATACATGGTTAGTTGGTGGACTACAGACAGGACTATATAAACAGGTGTAGACAGCAGACACTGAGGTGAGGGTGGGACTGCAGGGCAGCATGCAGATCCTGAGGCTCTGGTCTGCAAACATGTACAGAAATAATATTTTGAATTGGATCCTAAATTTTACAGGGAGCCAATGGATGGAAGCTAACACAGGAGAGACATGGTCTCTCTTGTTGATTCCATCAACACCCGCACTGCTGCATTTTGGATCAGCTGGAGGCTGTTCGGAGAATTACTTGAACAGAGAGCTCTATTAGGAACATAAGGTACTAACTGGTCTTGCAAATAATGTCGCACTAAGGCATTTTGGACTTTATATGCAAGTAATAACATTTTGAATTGCATTCTCTAAACAAAACCACCTGAGAGAGATCCAGAACAACACAGCACTGTGAGCACCATGAACACAAGGATCAGAAAGAACCATAACCACCCCAGAAAGAACCAAACCTATACTTGAAAGGAACCAGAACCACCCAGAATACAATCAGACAGTCCTTAAAAAATCCCTGAACACAACCAGAACCACCCCAGACAGAACCAGAACCACTCAGAGCACAAGCAAAACCACCCTGAAGAAAACCAGAACCACCCTAAACACAACTACCACCACCCCAGACACCCCCAGAACCAGAAAGAACATAACCAGAAGCACCCTCAACACAACCAGAACCACCCCAAAACAGAACAAGTACCATCCCAGACAAAACCAGAACTACCCAGAACACAACCAGAACCGCCTGAAAAAGACAAAGAACCACCCCACACAGAACTAGAACCAACCTAAATACAAATCAAAAACACCAAGAGAGGAACAACAACAACCATAAACAAAACCAGAACCACCCAGAACACAAACACAACCACTCTGAACACAACCAGAACCAACCCAAACACAACCAATTAAACCCTCAACAGAATCAGAACCACCCTGAACACAACCAGAACCAACCAAGTAAGAAACAAGAACCACCCCTAACACAACCAGATCCAGCTTGAACACAACCAGGACCACCTCAGACAGAACCAGAACCACCCTAAACAGAAGCAGAACCACACCAGACACAACCAGAACCACATCAAAAAGACCCAGAACCACCGGGAGCACAACCAGAATCCCTTACAGACAGAACCAGAACTACAACCAGTACAACCCCAGACATAACCAGAACCATCGCAATTCCTTGTCCCTTTATTCCTCCTCTTCTTACTCTTAATCCTTATTTGGATAAATAACAAGTTCTTTAGCGATTGAAAAGGTTTTCCACCTTCTTCATAAATTCCAACAATTTTATTTAAAATCAAAACTACTTCAGATATCAAGGCTTCCTTTCATGACTTTTAGCCACCTGTAAATTTAATCATTTTGCTAAATTCTTCTTTTCTTTTCAAAACAGTTACTTTCTTCAGCCGATCTTCCTCTCTTCAGATTATGTTCTCTTAATCTCATCTTCTTGTTTTCAGCTGATCTTCTTGCCTTGAGGTTATTTCTTTTTCTTTAGCCTTTCTTCCTGTCTTCAGCTCTTATTCTCCGGTTCGGCTGATATTCCTCTTTTAAGGCCAACTTGTTTTATTTAGCTCATCTTCCTGGCTTTTGATCTTTACTTCAGCTGAGCTAACTTTTTCATGCCATCTTCCTCTCTTCAACTTGTTTTCCTGTCCTAAGCCCATCTTATTCTCTTTAGCAAATATTCCTCCTCCAGTGGACCTTGTTTGAGTCAATGGGGTCCGTTTTTTTTGTTTTTTTTTAAACATAATACAGTACAACATTCTGCACAAATAACAAAGGCATTGCTAAGGAAGAAGAGGGTTCTGATACAGAACTGACCTCCTGCAGTCCTAATCTGTCCCCAATAGAGAATATGTAGAGAATTTTTCGACCCCCTTGATTGCACACCTTAAAACTTGTTTGAATGAACAAAAGAAAGACAAAATAAGTAAAAAGCTTAATCATTTGGTATCCTGAAAGCCAGAACATGTTGTAGGAAAGAATTGAAATACTGTATTATATAACAGGCAAATGTCCACTGTTCCAACATTTTTGCATACCTGATAAACAAATTAAATATGAAGTATGTAACAGAGCTGGTGTAACTCTTTAAGCCTTGTTTAAATACCTTAATCCACAAATAAACATCCAACAGAAATTAAACTAGATCTAAACTTTCTCATACTTAGACAAACACCCCCAAGACACACATAAATTTACGTAACAAAATGAACATAGGAGGGACTTAAAAAAAGATAGGAAAAACAAGAAAAAGAGGAGAGAAGAAAAACTTGTGAAGTCAGCTGGGATGGAGGAAGTTTAGCAGAGTGGGTCGGGGTCGGGCCTGTTTTGTGGTTTTTCTAGTATGCATTCCTGCTATTTAAGAATTGTTATGGCTGGCCCTGGACAGCCTCCGGGTCTCTGTTGTTTTTCATGTCCCCCCGTCTCCTTTTATTCCAACACATTATACTCATTCACATGCTCTACAACACATCACACAGTCACCAAACTGCACCCATCACTGTCTTGTCTTTTCTTTCATGCTCTTTCATGTTCTACTCTTCCCTGGTCTTTCAAGTCACACCTTCTGTGATCTTAGTCCTCTTTGGCAGATCAAACACATTATATATATATATATATATATATATATATATATATATATATATATATATATATATATATATATATATATATATATATATATAAAAACTCGTTCCTCACCCTCCGTGGGTGGTGTCCCTTCTAAGCTCGGGTCCTCTACCAGAGGCCAGGGAGCTTGAGGGTTCTGCGCAGTATCTTTGCTGTTCCTAACACTGCACTTTTCTGGACTGAGATGTCTGAGGTTGTTCCGGTGATCTGCTGCAGCCACTCTTCCAGTTTGGGGGTTACTGCCCCGAGTGCTCCGATCACCACGGGCACTACTGTCACCTTCACCTTCCAGGCCTTCTCCAGCTCCTCTCTAAGCCCTTGGTATTTCTCAAGCTTCTCGTGTTCCTTTCGCCTGTTGTTACAATCACTTGGTATTGCCACATCCACCACCACGGCTTTCCTCTGCCCTTTGTCTACCACCACGATGTCTGGTTGGTTTGCCATCACCATCCTGTCTGTCTGTATCTGGAAGTCCCACAGGAGCTTTGCTCTGTCATTTTCCACCACCTTGGGAGGTGTTTCCCATTTTGACCTTGGGGTTTCCAGCCCATACTCCACACAGATGTTCCTGTAGAGTATGCCTGCTACTTGGTTATGGCGCTCCATGTATGCTTTCCCTGCCAGCATCTTACACCCTGCAGTTATGTGCTGGATTGTTTCCGGTGCTTCTTTGCACAACCTACACCTTGGGTCTTGTCTGGTGTGGTATATCTGGACCTCTATTGCTCTGGTGTTCAGAGCCTGCTCCTGTGCAGCCAGGATGAGTGCCTCTGTGCTGTCCTGTAGGCCAGCTCTCTCTAGCCATTGGTAGGACTTCTTGAGATCAGCCACTTCAGTTATGATTCGATGGTACATCCCGTGTAGGGGCTTGTCCTCCCATGATGCTTCCTCCTCCAGCACCTCTTCACCTTGCCATTGTCTGAGGCATTCACTGAGTACGTCATCCGTTTGGGCCTTGTCCTTGATGTACTCATGGAGCTTGGCAGTTTCGTCCCGGATAGTGGCTTTCACACTCACTAGTCCTCGGCCTCCTTCCTTACGGCTTGCGTACAGTCTCAGTGTGCTGGATTTGGGGTGGAACCCACCATGCATGGTGAGGAGCTTCCTTGTCTTAACATCTGTGGTCTGTATCTCTTCCTTTGGCCACCTTATTATTCCTGCAGAGTATCTGATCACTGGCAGGGCGTAGCTGTTTATTGCTCGGGACTTGTTCTTGCCATTGAGCTGGCTTCTTGGGACCTGCCTTACTCGCTGGAGGTATTTGGCTGTTGCCATTTTCCTTGTAGCCCCTTCGAGGTTACCATTTGCCTGTGGTATTCCAAGGTACTTGTAACTGTCCTCAATGTCTGCTATTGTTCCTTCTGGGACTGAGACCCCTTCTGTGTGGACTACCTTGCCTCTTTTTGTCACCATCCTCCTACATTTCTCAAGCACGAATGACATCCCAATGTTGTTGCTGTAGATCCTGGTGGTGTGGATCAGGGAGTCTATGTCCCGCTCGCTCTTAGCGTACAGCTTGATGTCATCCATGTAGAGGAGGTGACTGATCGTAGCTCCATTCCTGAGGCGGTATCCGTAGCCAGTCTTGTTGATTATTTGGCTTAGGGGGTTCAGACCTATGCAGAACAGCAGTGGGGACAGCGCATCTCCTTGGTATATGCCACATCTGATGGACACTTGTGCAAGTGGCTTGCCATTTGCCTCGAGAGTGGTTTTCCACAGGCTCATCGAGTTTGCAATGAAGGCCCTTAGAGTGCTGTTGATCTTGTACATCTCCAAGCACTCATCCATGTGTGTGGCATCGAGTCGTAGGCTTTCTTGTAATCAATCCAGGCAGTGCACAGGTTGGTATTTCGGGACTTGCAGTCTTGGGCGACTGTTCTGTCAACCAGGAGTTGGTGTTTGGCTCCTCTGGTATCTCTGCCTATGCCCTTCTGTGCTTTGCTCATGTATTGCTCCATGTGCCTGCTTATCTTAGTTGCAATGATGCCTGACAGGAGCTTCCATGTTGTGGAGAGGCAGGTTATTGGTCGGTAGTTAGATGGGGCTGCACCCTTTGTGGGATCCTTCAGGATCAGGACCGTTCGCCCTTCGGTTAGCCATTCTGGGTGAGTCCCATCTCTTAGCAGCTGGTTCATTTGTGCTGCCAGGCGCTCATGGAGTGCTGTGAGTTTCTTTAGCCAGTAGGCCTGGATCATGTCTGGGCCCGGTGCTGTCCAGTTTTTCATACCTGAGACTCTTTCTTGGATGTCTGCCACTGTGATGGTGACTGGTTTCTGCTCAGGGAGGTTGCTGTGCTCCTCTTTTAGGGAGACTAGCCATTGTGCACTGCTGTTATGTGCTGCATCCTTCTCCCATATGCTCTTCCAGTACCTCTCAGTTTCCAGCCTTGGTGGGTCTGCTCTGCTGTTATTACCCTGCCATTGAGCATACACTTTTGCAGGTTGAGTTGCGAACAGCCTGTTTATTCGTCTGGCTTCATTGTCTCTAGTGTATCTCTTTAGGCGGCTAGCCAAAGCTTGGAGCCTTAGTTAGGCAGTTTCGAGTGCTTCAGGTATGGGTATCTGGTTGTACCTCTATATATATATCTATATATATATATATATATATATATATATATATATATATATATATATATATATATATATATATATATCTCAGTGGAACTGAGCTCTGCACAGGCTCCTCAGTCACTGCCAAAGGTTTTGACCCAGAAGTAATAGAAGAAGCTAAGACAGAGTGGTAGAGAGCAAAAAATTAAAACTCTAGCTTACAGGACATATAAATAGACAAAGATATAAATGAAATGTACAGGAATATGTCTATCCAATTCACTGTTTAACATTTTTTTAAATCTAATGCTAAACCAAAGATTTAGCTGTTTGTCTGGTGTAATGGGTCAACCAACAAGCCAAAAGCGGGCACTATTGTTACCAGTTGTGAAGGAGAGCTCATGATTTGGGTTGGTAAATCGATTCCCTCTGTGTTTGCAATAGTCCATGGTGGGCCTGGTAGCCCTTACATATCACTTTCAAAACAATGTTGAACTGCTGCAGCCATAGAAGTATATAAAAGGCTGTTGATTATAAGCCTAAAGATTCTGACAGGTGGACTTGCAAACATTTTTAATTTTGTTGACACTGTTCAGATGATTCATCACCCCTGGCAACAAAGAGGCTGATTGTGATGGACAGACCCTGAAATCTAAATGAATAGTCAGCAGAATAATTACTCTGAGTCACTCCATTTCAGAATGAACCCATGAACACAGACTGCATGATTCAGCGTATTGAGCTGCATTGGGGGTGCCATTTAGCTACTTGGGTTGATTATTAGCCCGGGCAGGACGGACAGGGCTACCAGTCTAGCCACTTAAGCTGAGTGTCCATCTGGAACTCATTTAATCACTTCTGTGAAGGATTGATCGCGCTGGTCTGGCACAGACATGAAGCACTTGGATTTAAGTCTTGCTGACTGTTGATCTCCTGGATGGACTGAAGCTGATGTTAGGTCAGCCTGTCTACCTCTCTGACCATCTGTCCATCATTCTGTTTCCAGAATCCTTTCTGACAAAATATGACCTCTACAACATCTGACCAAATTTTGCACATCATACATCATACATTAGCTTCATTCGAACAACCTTTAAGTCATGTTCAATACATTTAAGTCTTCAAATCTGGTTCTATCAAATTTGAAGCTAAAAGTGTATTTCTGCAAACAACACATCTTGTGTATTTCCTACAGTTCTCACTGTACCTTTCTTCAACCCCAGATAAAATAATCTGACTTTCCTTGTTTTTCAACAGTGTTTTAAATGAAAATAAAATAAGTGATAAAAAGGGGGAGCAGAGAGTCATTGTCTGAGAGAAAGAGAGGTGACCTTGATTCAAAACCCCAACTTCTCCTCATTTGCATCATGGGCTTGTCTAGCTCAAGTAGGTATGCATTCTGGTATATATTTTAAATAGAATAACATTTCCACATAACTGTTTAACATCAAAATTAAAAAATGAATTAATTAAAAGATAGCTTAACCTAATCCTCTTGACTAGGGCAATAATAATAATACAAATAATTTGCTTTCACTCTGCAGCTGGAAATATTTGACCAGGAGGTTAAAGTATCTGAAAGGCTCTGAGAGCTGAAAGATGTAGTAGTTTTTGCTGGCCTTTGTGTTTCTGCATCAGTATATATATATCAGTATATCAGTATATATATATCAGTATATCAGTATATATATATCAGTATATCAGTATATATATATATATATATATATATATATATATATATATATATATATATATATATATATATATATATATATATATATATATATATATATATATATATGCCTTATATACTTTTGACTTAAGTCGAGTGAAAAATCTCTAAAGCGATTTCTCAGCTCCTTTTCACACATGCTCTATGAGTATTTGCACTTGAAATTCTTCACTGTAAATAAACATAAACTGAGTTACTCTGAGTTGTCCAGTTCTCTCAGCAGCAGGTTGACACATTAAATCCTTCTCTAGCCCTCAGCTCCTTTAATGTTGCTCATCAAAGTAGTTAATTAGTGACTTTGTATCTGATTATACACGTGATTTCCACTTTTGGAATCAGTTAATGCAATACACATCCATATTTAATTCTGTATTTTTGTCTTCTGCATTAGCAGAGATTCAGCTTCAGTCCTGTGTCGTTAAACACTTAGGAACATTTCAGTAGAACACTCTCAATTATCACACCTCCTTTGCTTTTTGAAAAGCTAAAAGGTAATTTAAAATAATCTTGATGTTGAAAATGCCAATCTTAACCAAAGAGGAAGTGTCATTTCTGTGGTAGTTGTTGAGTCTTTAAGCAACACACCAATCCCTTTTTCTGTCCTGTTCTGAACTTTACTGAAGTTCCTTGTTTAATGGCAAAACTCAAACGTACATATTGGTCCTTCTCTACATTTTATGAGACAATTACAGATTTCTGAAAGGTGAACAAAATCCCCCAAAAACAAGTAGCAGAAAAATATGTATCCATTGTAGCTACTGGTTGCTTTAGTGTCACCAAAGCATATTGCATGAAAATATTTTACTCTTTTACTGAAGTACTTAAGTCTTGGTTCAAAATTTCATTTTGTCATATTTTTAGATGTCATGTATTCCTTGATCTTATGATCATTTTGGACATGACTAGTTTAAGGGCTTTTGGTCCTCGCCATTTGTTTACGTTTGTTCGACGTTTGTCTTTATTCACTTAGTTTTGTTTTATTTTCCTTTGTCTTACTTGTCCTGGAGAGCATCAATGGCCACACCTGCAGACCACAACTATGAACAACAAAATTACCAGGTTTTAAATTAACACAGAAAGTGTGTCTATGTCTCCACTCTTTTTAAGTGTTATTTCAAAGTAAAACGTCAGGTTTTAGTGTATATTTTAAGTGTGACATGTGTTCCAACACCTGTAGTGTTAAATTGGTGTTTACCAGTATTAATCTTAAACACCATACAGTGTTGAAGTAACTTTGGTTCAGTGTTAGATCATTAACTAAGTGTTAAATTAACACTACAAAAGAGTGGACACATATACACACTGTCTAGTGTTAATTTAACACTGGTGATTTTGCTGTGTGCTATCAGTGTCCTGTCACTTTGCCACATGAAAACGGAAGCCCTTACACATTTTTAGCACTCAGATTATCATTATTATGAACTACAGTTACTTTTGGTTTGACAGTAGACGTACCAGGACATTCAAGGGTCTACAGTCTTCAGTTTTCAGAGACCTACTCGGGAAGTCTGATGCAATTCCAGCCACTAACTATAAAACCAAGTACAGGTAGGCATAAATATGTAACAGTCCTTATCATTATCAGCTTTTTGGCATACAATATAAGCAATTAAACATATCAATATCGAAAATGAGGTGTTGCTAACATGAACATCATGTTACTATCTGATAATAATGTCAAGCCACAGGCTCATATATTGTCCTTAATTGTAATGCTGACAGTAATAAAACAGTAAATGCATCATAAATCCAACTTGTATGAAGTCTTGTATGGTTAGTTCCTTCTGTTCTTAAGAAACTCTCTGTCTCAAAGATTTACTGCTGAAAATATTAGAACTCTTGACCACTGCCGGTTCTGCAGAGTTGAAGGAGGCAGGCAGAGCAGTGCCATCTGTTGGTGTGGATGGGTATGCGGACAGGGCCAAATTAGCAAATAAGTAGACCACCTCGCCTTCATAAGCACAAAGACGCAAAGACACGCACAAACTTAATCTAGAAGAAGTGTGGTGTTCCACCCCATAGCATTTTAAAATTAACTTACCTAAATAACACAAGTAAAATATATAACTTTTGCATCTTTTTCAATGTATACTCTTCTATATCCAAAACTATATTATGTGAAAAAAGTCAACAAGAATTAAATTATTATTTTGTATAAGGAGAACTACCATCACAGGCAGCCTGAAGAGAGCAGCAGCACAGAGCCTTTGTAACAGCTACTCATCTCAACATATCAGTACAGTATGACAAATGAAGCACTGAGAAGAAAGTTCAGGAGGAACACATCTGAACACATCTGTCCAGATTCTGTCGCAACCAAGGTAGAAGCGGCAGCTGAACAAACAGCTTCAGCCTAAGGGGGCGGTAGTCATATTTTTACAGTTAATAGTTAATAGTTTTGTGTGTACTACACACCAGCTTCAGAGTCTCATTTTCTTAATTTATTCACCCCCCCCCCCCCCCCACCCCATCTCCCCAAAAAAATGTCACTACATCAGTTCAAAATAAAGCGAATACTTGGGAGCAAATCAGTGAATACACACACACACACACACACACACACACACACACACACACACACACACACACACACACACACACACACACACACAAGCATAAAAGAACGCGCGCACACATGAAGAGATCACATACACACATGCATTCATAAGCTACCTGAAGAACAGGAAGGCGTCGGGAATGCATTTTCGCACATTTTCAACGCCAACCAGCGGGTATGCACACACGCCCGCACATGCATGCAGCCAGGTCATGCCTCCTGGTCCTCACAACACTCCAGCAGCCTTACCTCCAGACTTGCCCCAGCTGCAGGGTGTGAAGCACTGTCTGAAAGACCCACATGCAGATGGTACAGCACCTCTGTGGGGAGCCGACTCTCCCAGGCGTGGCATTTAGGGCAGCGGACGTGTAGACTGGAGTAACGTTTGCGGCGTTCCCCGCCACCGCGCTCGCACCGCGCTGTTCGCTGTCCTTGGTGCTTAAAGTGTTGTCACACGCTTTGGCAACGCCGCACGCCGCGTCCGCCGCCGAGCAGGTCCCACTGCCGCCGGCGGATCCCTCTCCACCGCTGTGATCCGTGTAATCATACACGAACCACCTGAAACTTAATACCTGGACGACAGCGGAGGGCACCACGACAAAGACGAGCGTCAAGCCGAACCACCAGTAGTCGTCTCTCAGGTAGTAGTCGGCGGCCAGCCACAGGTCTGTCGCGCCGTCGGAGAAAAAGACGAGCAGGGCGCAGAGGACCCAGCAGCAGTCTAACAGGGTGTAGGGTTTCCCGCCAACGGCGGTGCAGCGGGCCCGGGCGGCAGGGTTCCCCGGCTCCGAGAGGCTCCTGGGCGTGTTGTCATCTTCCACAGAAACCGCTGCTCCATCCGATTTAGCGGCCATGTTGGTTAGGCTAGGAAAGAAAGACAGGGAAAGAGGTGGGGAAACAGGAAAGAGAAGGAGGGGGCTGGCTGTGTGCAGGAGAAAGCCAGAGAGAAAGATTACATCATAACTAGCCTCATCAGCAGCCAATTAATTGCGAGGTATCGTCACTAAAACGCTTTTAACACCGTGACTCCAGCCTGATGTTTTCAGGACGTCCAGCGTGCAGGCAGACAATTGTACACAACTGTGACCTATAGGGATGAGATTTTTAATCCTGTCATTAAATCTTTTCCAGATTAGTAATCACTGCAGTAGACACACAAGCGTACTGTTGTTAATATGTGCCACTCATGGATGTTAGTAAATAACTCACTGCCAGTGAAGGCACTCATCATATGACTCATCGATTAATCTCCTTTTAGCCAGTAAATATTGCATTTCCACACATTTAAATTGTTCAGACAGGATCAAATAAAGTCAATGCACATCTTCTCAGAGCTGGCAGTGATGTTTTGTAGATTTATTAAAATAGAAGCAGGTTTCCTTCTGCTCCAAATTCAGACAAACGTGTCACAGTTCATCAGTGAAACCACAGTTTGCCAGTTTGCACACCAGGGCAGAGAGGTTAAAGGATAATGCAACTGGATGTTGTTCTTTGGTACATGCATGAGACTATAGACCGCTTTTAAGGATTTAATAGGAACGCATCAGATTAAAAAAAGGTTAAATTACTGCTAAAGGCTAATCATCTGGTTAGCATCAAGAAGGATAATGTCTATCCATTATCGCTATTTGCATTTTCCCATTCGGGGTCACATGACTGTGCTATGCAGCTGCCTTCAAACAAAAGGCGAGAGTACATCCTGGACAGGTTGCTAGTCCAGGGCACGGTCACATATAAACAAACAAATTCAAACATTTACTCATGAGGTCAATTTGAAATTGAATGCAAAACAAATCAAATCATTAGTTAACACATTTGCATGCTTCTGCATTCCACTACAGGGTCATTTGGGTGATGACAGAGTTTTTATGATTTTGCGTATATATTTATCTATGAGTTTAGGAATAACAACCATATTGAGCAAAGTACCTCCATTTTCAGGAGTTCAAAACATTTTTGGACAATAAGAAGTTAATTATGTGGACCATTTGCTACTCACTTTAAGACAAATGAAGTAGAGTGCAGATGGATAATGACCCTAAACCTACTGCAAAAGCAACTCAAGTCTTTTTGTGGGCAAAGAAATGGAGTATTCTTGAAGTGTGCCAAATCAGTCACCTGATTTAAACCTTTTTAAACCATTTAAACAGAGCATGCTTTTGAGTTACTCAAGACAAAACTGTTCACTTGATGTTCATTTGGCACAAATAATTTTGAGCCCCTGAAAATGAAGGCGCTTTGCTTGAAATGACTCTTCCCTAAATGGTAAATATATAGTTTTTGTTAAATCTATTAAATCTGAAAATCAAGATTTTGATCACTTTTTTCCAAATGAGGTGCTATATAAAAGCAAGTTCATAAAAACTCTGTCATTGTCCAAATACATCTGGCCCAACTTTATAATAATTAACACAAGGTTGCACCTATCTTGCCCCAGCTTACAAGTGAGGTCTCGGTTCAGCAGTCTCACTACACTAAATGTTTAAAGCTGAAGCTTTTAGTCAGTATTTTGCGAGAGCTCTGAATATTTTTCTTCATCTTGTCACGCTTCACTTGCTCTCTTTTTCTGCTGACTTTTCTTTTGTTCGCTCTTCTTCTCCCCCTCTCGATCATCCTCTCTCCCCCAAAACTGTAAATCTGAAATGCAAGCTTAAAAAGTAAATCAACCACTTATAATCTAAATTGGCATGTAAAGAGTCCCGCATGCATGTTTTTAAAACAGACATTTCCAAAGAAATGTCAATTCATTGTTCTTTTTTTTGCTTGTTTGTGTTTTTGGGTCTGTAAGTTGTGGCTTTTACTAAAATGATAAGGTACTGTACACCAGTTAGTGAAGCTGAGAAGTGTACTCACATTACATCACTTTTGGACATACTGAACTAAAAAAATACTATAACTTTCCTGTTGCTGCCACTTTAATTTATTCTACTTTGTGAGATTGCTAATGTAAGGTGAGATTGTTGGGTCACTGCAGATCAGTTCTGGAGCACATGCCTGTGTTAAGAGATTCTGATCAAAGGGCTATAACTGATTTGCATGTCATACATCAATATGGAAATTGAAAAACTTGCAGTAACTCCAACAACCACTAGGACTGATGCAATGCGTGTACAACATGTCCTGCTATCGCTGAATGAGTACTCATCAGAACTCTGAACTACACACGAAAGGAGCTCTTCATTCTGTCTTACTGCCTTGTTAATAGAACCAAATATCTGGTTTTCAAAGCTGAAGCCATTGTAGAAGTAGTAAATAATTGCCGTTCATTGAGTGACCATGCGGTCATTCACATTCAGTGAACGGAGATTGACGTAAAAAAGTGACTCAATCTCCATTGATTCCCTCTTTACCAGACATTTAACAGATGCTTTTATCTAAAGCAACTTACATCAAATGAATACAATCAAGGTACACTAATGTAGTAGATCGAAAAGAAGAGGTAGATAAAACAATATTTAATTAAATGAAGGGGTGGAAGTCTTTACGACTGAGTTAATATAAGCAGGTGCAGACCTCAAGATCACTTTGATAGCAGGTGACAGAGACTTGTGTTTCATTCAAGCAGCCATAGGTAACCAGTGAAGATCAATGAACAGAGATGTGACATGTGCCCACTTTGGTTGGCGTCTGGTTGACGCGCCGCCACATTCTAGGTCTTTTGTAGTGGTTTGCACAAGGTGGAAAGCCGGCTAGGACATTGTAGTAATTAAGGCAGGATATAACCACAGCCTGTACCAGAAGTTAAGCTGTTTATTGAGTCAGATTCTGCCTTGTTTTTTGAGATCATTTTTTAACACATATTTTTTGGTCATCAAATATTACACCATGGTTCTTTGTAACCTTTGTAGGAGCAACAATAATCAAGCCAATATTTATGTCGATATCAAGGCTGAATGAATGATGGGCACGGATAACTAGAACTTCAATCTTTGAGGGCTTAAGTTGTAGGTGGTGATCCTTCCGCTGCAGGGGTTTAGCCAACCGGGTCATTTCCATGTCTCACCTCAAAAAGTGAAGAATAGAGTTGAAAAAGAGAAAAATTCAAACACTTTATTTTTAGAACAAAACCTACTTGAGTGTCTAGGGTTAGCATAGAGGCTGTGCTCTTTTGGGCATGGGGATGGTATGTGTGAGACACGGCTTACCCTAATTTCACCAGCTGGTTGTTGACCAGCAGCACTCATCTCAGAGGTTGCCTCTGTTTGGTAACTCAGTTTTTAAAGTGCATTTGTTGGATTGTAACAAGCCAGCAATGTATAAAGATGACAGGACACAGAGTAAATGGAGTGTTTACAATAGTGACCATAATAATTGAAAATATCCCATAGACTCAGAGCAGAATAGGCAGTAAAAGTCATTGGTAAATAACTGCTCTGTGTGTCATGGTCCTCAATAAGCCTTAGCTCGAGTCATCCCAATACTGATTAATAATTATCAGAATGGATGTGTGCAGCAGACAAGCATACAAACAACAATACCCATACCAAATTTAGATGAAGCTGTAGGTTTCAGACAGACCAATAAGATCAGCCCTTGGAAAGTGTTATCCAGAACCACAACATTCATTTTCATTGCTAGGCTGATGATACGCAGCTGTCTTTGAAGCCAGATGAAACAGAACCATTAGCCAACTTCAGGCATGTCTTAAGGACATCAGGGACTGGATATCTACAAATTCTTTGTTCCTAAATGCAGATAAAACAGAGGTTATTTTTTGTGGTACCAAACACCTTAGGAAGGGATTAGATGGTGTTGCAATGGCCTCCAGTACAACTGTGCAAAACCTTGGCGTTATTTCAATCAGGACTTGTCATATTGCTATATTTTCTAATGAATGCTTCTAAGTGGAGTCAAGACAGCAAGGGGATATTGAGAATGTTGTGATGTAAATCCAGACAGAAGCAACAGGAGGTTATCACTGAGTTAAACATTGGACAGTGGTGCATTATCAGTTATGACAATGAGGTTACCCAGGTATGACACCTGGGTCACTGTCTTTTCACACCCATGATGACCATAGGTGTGAAAAGACAGTGTAAAATTATGTGTCTGCACAGTAGTGTTATTATCAAGTTGTTCATATCAGGTCCCCAAGAAGACATCAGCTTGTACCATGATGGGAATACTTTTTCTGATGTCACAACCACAAACTCTGAACAGGTCGTCTCTACAGACTGAGGTGTCTGTTTGAAATGACGTGAAAGAGCAGTTACTGTTATGTAGACAACTGAGTTCCCCTTCAAATTTAAATTGAAAAACAGGTGTTGTTTTCTTTTTTTTCAACTGTTCAGTCAGTTTAAAATGATGGATTTTCTGAAGTTTATTTCATTGTTTTACTGCTTTTTTTTTCTTTTGGCAGTGTTCTGAAGATGGAGTTTAGTTGGAGTGCCATATTGTTTTAAGCAGTGTGTTAACAGATAAAATTCCACTAATTTATAGTTTTCTGTTTTAAACTAAATAATTTGTTCTCTTTTTGGTCACTTTTGTCCACCCTGTCATCCTCAAATTTTAAGAAATTTTTAATTATTGATAAGTCTGAAAAATCTTTAATGTGATTTATAAACACAACAAAAAAGAATAAGGAACAAATAGTTTTAGTTAAAAGTTTGACAAAATATATTTGCAGTTAGATTTAACTATAAAGTTACAATTATCACATATTTTTAAGGGAAACAATTATTTTGACATTATTTCACAATCACTGAATGCCAATGCATGCCACAGATGTAGCGAAAAGATTTGTCGCGATGAATGATCATTATTCACAGCAGCACCACCATCGCCACATTGAAGGCAGAAAAATTATCATTTACAATATTACTTTATCAAGGTGTAAACCAACTGTTTCAGCGCACTAAGAGAAAAAAATATGTTGGCGCAACAAATTACTTCCTGTTTTCCTGTAGCTAAGATGTAACAGCAACACCCCTAAACGTATACTCAACATGATTTCTGTGAAGCATCATTAACTTTTTTACCATTTTCTGAAAAAGTTTCACATTTGTGACCGTTTTAAGATGTAGGGCATATGGATCTCTGTGAGAGTTGAGACGGGGGTTGTTGGTGTGTAGCAACTATGATCACACTAACAGAAAATCTGAGGTCTCTAGGACAATGCAAAATTTAATACAAACCAGGTTACCTGTTGCAAACAGGTGTTGCTACAAATTTTCCCGATTGTTACACTGCAGATGTTTTCAGAGTTGGGCTGCAAATGTATGCACCCTTGTGGGTCAGATAAAAAAAAAAAAAATTCTGGCTGAGTTACAGTTGCAGACATTGACCCAGTCCAGGCCCCAGCAATGCTATATCTGCCCCTGCTTTTCTCTACTGATTTTAAACAGCAAATAAACACTGTAATGGTTAAAAATTGTTTTTATCAAAATTCAGCTGGTTGTTGTCATGGATCATTCTGAGATATACAGCTTTATTTAAATGGTCATAATAAATGTATTTGGTCATATGGAGGCATGCATTTTAGTATTTTATTCACATCCAGGTTTAACTTTACTATATTGATGTAATAAATCAATATAACAAAATAAAATAAACCAGACAGCCAGGGAAAAATAGTAGACTTTTAATTGTATTGAAATATGTGATCAGGGATAAGTCAAACAAACAATTAATAGTTATAATAGTTTGAATATTGCCACTTGGATTTTCACTTTATTAGGGACAAGTGGAGTATAAAATAAAATAAAGGAATTACATTTTTTATCAGTACTGCAGAATGTCAAATTGATGTACGGTTGTAACCTACAACAGCAACAATTAACTTTTCCTGCATGCAGTTTTGACATTTAAGCGAGACCATTTTTTTTTTTTTTGCATGTGCAGCACACCCAGAGCATTCCTATTGCAGTGATGCAGAGAACAATGTCAACTTTGATTGCATAATTGCCAAGCCATGGACGCATTAGTTTATTGAAGTTGACCATTGCGTCGACTGAGGCTGCGTTCAGCTGTTATATCATCGTAAATCATGAGCTTTGGACCCTGCTGCAGCTGTAGACTCCTGAGAGTCAAGACAGTTTCTTTCCTTCACAACAAGGTGGTGGTAAGAGTATGAGTAATAAATCTCTGGAAGGGGGCAGAACATGACATGCAAACAGATCTACTTATATATTAGATACAAAAATTCAACCATTCACTGAAAAATTCTAAAAAGAATTATTCTG
>CM026204.1:11628495-11675995 GCA_014839995.1 Xenentodon cancila | reverse complement strand
GGAGGATTTTTTCAGACAACCAAAACTGACCGATTAATACGGTAAGCAAAAAAACGTTTACACTGGACTTATCAAAATAAATTGGTTGTCAGTAGTGAGGGGAAATAAAGCAGAAGATAAAGGAGCCAAATCTGCGGCAGGTTATATATGCCCTGTTGCATATATATGAGTTACAAGAGGCTGCTGTCCTTACAGAAAAACAAGCATGAACAGATAAGGGTGCCACTAAATATGAAACAGATCTGTGCCGAAATCATGAAGGAAGAATAGTAGCACCGGCTGGTCTACTCAACATGCCAGGAAGCGCACAGCAGAGGACACTGTGAGTTACAAAATAACGGCACTAATCTCCCAGAATTGATGGCACCCATTTTTAAACAATATTTCTAAATATTTTGTACAGATGTGTGAAATATGCAACCGTTTTAACCCTAGAGCTGAATTAAAAGCTGGACTTGATGGACCACCCAAGCTTACTGGGGTGGATGCTTTCTCAATCTTTTTGTTTAACTTGAAATCTACTCCCAACTCCACTTTAAATGTTAGCCCACCTGAAATCCCTTTTTTATGTGTGCATAGGTGTGTGTGAGTGTGTTCTTTTTACCAGCCCTTATGTAAGTCTAACAATGTTTTATTGATCACTAGAAAAAGATAGAGAGAATAGGGGGAATAAAAATTCTGCCAAAGAGGGCTTAGAGACATCAACAAGACAACTATACAGACAGGTGGAAGCAAGCGCTGCGATGGTCTGCAGGGGAGCATGCAGCTCCTGAGGCTCTGGCCTGCAAACATGTACGGAAGAGAAAAAGAGGAGACAGACCAGGACAACAAACTACAAGAACGATGGAGCACAATTATGCTTATGAGATACTATCTCTACACATGGGGATGAGAATGACAAAAACACTTACAACAACCAGCAGGAAGATCACTACACAATCATAACCTATATAGAGATCTTTCTGTTAAGTGCAACAGAGAAAGCACTGCAGACCAGTACAAGACGATTAGTTGTCAGCTTCTCACTAGAAGGTCCTTCATGGTACCAAAGTTGTTCATACTCTTTATCAACTCCTACACTAAGATTTGAAGTGCATGGAGAGCATTGTTTGACACAAACAGCTTGTGGGACCGTGAAGTTTTCGTGCACCACATGACCAGTTATAGATATTGTATGAACTACAGAATCTACTAAAAACATCATTAGAGAACCAAAAAACAACCAGTGTTATTTGTGGGAACTGTAGTAAGAGGGACATGACAGGTGCAGCTAAGCAAAGTGAAACACTAGTACCTTTTTCCATCTAGGACAGGGGTGGCCGATCCTGGTCCTCGAGAGCCCTTATCCAGCATGTGTTAGATGTTTCCCACGCCGCGATACAAATAGCTGTGTCCTCAACAGAGTTGTGCAGACCTTAATGACAAGCTGATGACGACCATTTATTTGAATCAGGTGTGGTAAAGCAGGGAACCATCTAAAACATGCTGGATGGGGGCTCCTGAGGATCAAGATTGGCCACCCCTGATCTAGGAGGTGTCAGCAGAAGGCTTGGTAAGCACATTTTCATTGAGTAAAGCAGGAAAACAGCTTCAACGCTTCTGGGAAGGCTGTCCACAAGGTTTAGGACTGTGTTTATGGGAATTTTTGATCCATTTTAGTTCCAGAAGCGCATTTGTGAGGTCACACACTGATGTTGTCCAAAAAGGTCTGTCTCTGGTCTAATTTATCCCAAAGGTATGTTATCGGGTTAAGGTCAGGACTCTGTGCAGCCAGTCAAGTTCATCCACACCAGACTCTGTCATCCAGGTCTTTATGGACCTGCTTTGTGAACTGGTGCACAGTCATGTTGGAAGAGGAAGGGGCCAGATCCAAACTTCCCACAAATTTGGGATCATGGAATTGTCCAAGAGTTCCTTTCACTGGAACTAAGGGCCCAAGCCCTGCTCCTGAAAAACAACCCCACACCATGATCCCCCCTTCACCAAACTTTACACTTGGCACAATGCAGTCAGACAAGTACCGTTGTCCTGGCAACCGTCAAACCCAGACTCATCCATCAGATTGCCATTTGACTCATCACTGCTTACAGTGGTCTGGAGTGCAACAGCCCTCTCAACACCAGAAGCACAGGCTTCCTTCGTTACTGGTTTATGTGAAACAGCAAAGGTCAGTCCATCTGTTTTTATTGTTCTAGCCACAGAAACAATGGGAGTGGCCTTGGTTAACTGCGGTGCTATGGCTGGCATTGGCACAGTACCATCCGTTGAAGTGTTGGCAGATGAGATTGGTGGAGGTACCTTCTGGGGGTGAGCAAGGAGTTGGTGAAGCAGCAAATGCTGCAGATACAGAAGTTGGTGGTCCTGGCTGGGCAGTATAACTGTCCAGATCCAGATCTACTCTTGAACATCGCTGACCAGGAGCAGGGCAATGCATGTAAAAATTTAGAACATAAACAGAGGGGGAACTCGTAAAGCTTTCTGATTTTGTTCCAATTTAGCATTTAACACTGGCGTGACATGGTTTCAAGTTTTTAAATCGCATTCACGACCGTGCAATTTTCCCACATCATGCACAATCTTCACAATCAGAGTACCATTTGGAGGAAAATTATACTCTTTTATCCACACATGCACACAATGCTCCCAGGACTACCCATATTTATCACGCATATCTTCATACAAAAAGCCACTTAAAGGCACTATAAAACTCTTAGCATTAGTTTGTCTCATAATTCCAGCCACCGTTACCACATGACAGTGTGCTACTGATTATAGAAGTGTCAGTTGCCGTCAGCCCAGGTTTGTTTCAGGCACAACCTCAAAAAAGCACGTCCAGTCAAGAAGCTCACCTTAAGCCACTCTTTCATCAGTTTTATAACTGATGGGTGACTGATCATGTCGGTCTTACACGCGTGGATCTCCAAAGGTCAGTCTACACCAATAAATACTCAGAATTCTCCCCCAGTCTCACTGGGTCGTAACAGAAATCAGGGCCCAAACAAAATGCCATAAGGAAAGGATCAGAAAAACATTCAGCAAACAGGCTCTAAATGCTTAAACTCAAAAGCAACCAAAAGGTTCCACAGCCCCGTCACTGGACACAAGTCATCAAATACAACCAAACTCTCTACACAGTCAAAACATTTAATATGACACAAAACAATAAACATTTATTAAATCTACTCAACCATCCATCTGTCAACGGATTCATGACTATTTTAAAACAAAACAGTATCACCCAGAATTCACCAGTAGCCATCGGTAGAGTACTACCCCACATAGCAATGTTAATCAGTTTTTTTTTTCCAATTCACATGAACAAGTTGGAATATATCATATAAATATGACTTAAGCCAAGCTAATGTGCTTCTTTAATTCCAACAAGTCATGATAACTGTACCAAATGCAGCTCTGAGATCATATAAGACAAATATCAACACAAGTCCACTGTCAGAGGAAATGAAAAGTTTGTTGTTAACTTTCACCAGTGCTGTTTTTTTTTTTTTACTATGATGGAATTGGAATCCCAATTAAAAATATTTAAATGATTTCTAAGGGTGTGATCAGTTAGCTAAGTTGCAACTGTTTTTGTAAAGAGCTTTGGAAATCAGGGAGGTGCTCAAGGGAGACTGGATATAGGTCTTTAATTAGATAGAACCCCTGGATAAAGACCAGGTTTTGAAAGCAGAGGTTTAATTACAACATCCTTAAAAGCCTGAGGCACAAAACCTGTTGGTAAAGACTGAATATATCCAACACGGAACTATAAATGTAGTGGAAAAAACTTCTTGAACAGTCTAGTTAGAATGAGATCCAAGAGACATATTGGTTGATTAGATGAAGCTGTTTTACTTCCAGTTCAGAGAGCTGTGAAATACAGAAGCAGTCCAGACACAAATCAGGCTCAGCAGTCTCACAACTGCTCCATTCAATTGCACATCATAGGCAGAAATAAGAGGGATCCTATATATTTTCTCTCTAATGGAAACAATCTTGTTTAAAAGGAATCAATAACTCAACAGAGCTGCAACTCGTAGCCTGTCACAATGCAAAAAAGAAACCCGAGGTTACTCCATTAATCTTGCATAATAAGCAGTTCTACCTTCATGGAGTGCTCTCATATCTGTAAAATGTCTATCTTACTACACTGTGTAAAAGTCTTCTAACACAGGGTAATGCCATAGCTTTTCTAGCGTTTTAGAAGGTTTGAACACTAGATAGCCTATTCTGACTGACTACCTCCTGTTTTTACTAATAATAAATAATAATAATACATGTTATTTAACAGTGCCTTTCAAGTTATGCAAGGACACTTTACAGCTAAATTAGAACATAACAAAATAAATAAAAACAATCAAAGAACAATATAAAACAAAATAAAGAAGAGATTAAAAGTATGCAGTATGAAACAGATGTGTTTTAAATCTGGATTTGAACTAGGGTTAAGAGTCACTATTACGGATGTCAGGCGGGAGTGAGTTCCAGAATTGGGGAGCAGAGTGAATGAAAGCTCTGAGTTCTGGACCAGTTGGAGTTTATGGAGAGATTTGTTAAAGAGAAAAAAGAGAAGTGAATTACATTAATCAAGGCAGGATGTAATGTGGCTGTGGACCAGGAAACGCAGAGGTCTGAGGGGTGAGAAAGGGAAGGAGGCGATTCATGTTGTGTAAATGGGAATATGCAGCCTGGTTTATGTTATTAATGTGAGCTTTGAAAGAAACTGAGCTGTCGAGGATGACACCCAGACTCTTAACCTGGGGGGAGGGGAAAATGTAGAGCTGTCAACGGTATGGGAACAACTGCCAGCTTTGAAGAAGAAAGCTTTGGTACTCACGAGGAGGGGTTCAGTTTTATTACCATTAAGTCTGAGGAAGTTTAAAGTGAACCAGGATTTCATTTTAGTGAGGCAGTGGGTGAGGGAGGAGGCTGGGAGAGTGGAGTTAGGCTTACTGTAAAGGTAGGGCTGGGAGGGCTGTTTGGTGAAGGATTTCAGCTGAATGAACTGAGTGCGGCCAGTGAGGTAGGAGTGGAACCACTGGAGAGGGGGTACGAGTGATATCTAAAGAAGAGAGTCTATTAAAGAGAAGGGGGTGAGAGATGGTGTTGAAGGCCACGTTCAGGTCAAGGAGGATGAGGATGGACATTAAATCAGAATCAGCAGCCATGAGAAAGTTGTAGATGATTTTGATGAAGCTGTTTCAGTGTTATGATGGCCCATCATAACACTGAAAAAGCCTTGAAACCAAACTGGAATTGCTCATACAGGATGTTATGGGTGAGATTGGAGCGAAGCTCAGAACCAATGGTCTTTTCTAAGATTTTTGATATGAAGGGAAGGTGAGAAATGGGGCAGAGGTTATTGAAATAATTTTATGAACCAGGTGTTTTTAGTATGCGGCTGATACCTGCAGCTTTAAAAAGAGCAGGACTACTTCCAAAGGACAGTGAGGAGTGGATGATGGCTGATATGAGAGAGCAACGAGGGGAGGCAGGATTTAACCAGGACTGTGGGGAGGGGATCCAGTTGGGAGGTAGATGGCTTGGACTTAGTGATGATATTTGAAATGTCTGACAGAAAAGGAAGTCCAAATGAGGAGAATAGTTGATGTGGAGGACGTGGAAGAAGATCAGTGGAAGGGAGAGGTGGAGCATTGAAGCCAAGGTGCTGGTGAATTTTACTAACCTTTTTATTGAAAAAGTGAAAGAGAGAATCACAGATGTCATGAAGCCCATAGCACTTGCTTTAAGGGAATCTACTTGTACCTCTAAAGTACCTATTTAGAGATAAAGTACCTCTCTTTAATTAAATTAAGACAACTTCACTTAAAAATTGAGACAACTTCACTTCTTGACAACACGGGCTAGTAATATTCTATGGAGTTACTCAAGGTCCAGCAGAAAGAAAGGAGATTCAAGCAGAACAAAATTTACGGGAGTATGCAGGCTTAAAAAAACAAACCAACCATTGTAAGCATTCACACATTCGTCACGAGTGGACTGAATCCGTGGGGGAAAAAATACTGCCAGCTTGATTGTGAAACGGAAGGCAGGTGTGGAGAATCATCACCAGGGAACAAGAATATCCACTGCACAGGAAAGAAAAAGAGTGGCAGGACACACCATAGACCACTACAACTTCAATTGCTTATGGTTTGTCATAAATGCACTTATCATTATTGTCAGCTCGAAGATGATAATTATGAATTTCTATTTTGAGCACTTAAAAAATGTGGCTTTGGTGAATAATTTATTTACTGGATAAGCATTCTTTACACATCAGCCTTGCCAACAGTCACCACAAATGGATACATAACACAGCACTTTACACAGGTGTACAAGACAAGGATTACTTTTTTGACTTTTTTTTTTGAAGTTTTTTTTAATATTGTGAAGTAAAAATTTAGGAATCAAGTCTGTAGCTACAACTCATAACATATAATGTCACTTCTTCAGACCATCAAACTTATTAATTCCTTCTCCGATATCTCAGATTACACTATTAAGTCATCCAAGTCCATTATACTACCACTGAACTCTAGCAGTTGCCAATACAGGCAATATTACATATTTAGGAATTAACATCTCTCCTTAGCTGTCAGAGTTAATTTGCCTCAACTACAACCCACTTTTAAAAACAATAGGAGGAAACCTAAAATGCTGAATGAGTTTACCAGTAAACCTCATTGGCAGAATTGTCACAGTAAAAATGACCATACTATACTATGTGTAGTATAGTAAGTCCATACTAATATATATATATATATATGTATATATATATATATATATATATATATATATATAGATAGATAGATAGATAGATAGATAGATAGATAGATAGATAGATAGATAGATAGATAGATAGATAGATAGATAGATAGATAGATAGATAGATAGATAGATAGATAGATAGATATAGATATATATTAGTATGGACTTACTATATTATGTGTAGTATAGTAAGTCCAAACTAATATGTGTGTGTGTGTGTTACATTTACATATGTAAATCAAAAATATATGTGTACACACACACACACACACACACACACACACACACACACACACACACACACACACACACACACACACACACACACACACACACACACACACATGTCAGTCCAGCAGTGGTTTTAGGTAAATCCATTAGTCACTGTTTAAAAGACGGTAGACTGTTGCAACTAAAAGGAGGACTGAGAGCTACTGCTGGCTCACAAAGCTGATCCCACATTAAATTGAGCAGACTACTTGTACGACTCCGTAAATAATTGAAGTCATTCTCCTTTATCAAAAGTTCTCCATGTACTCTCTGAAATCAAATGAGATGTGAGAAAAGAATAATGAGGCAGGCAAGAATAATAGACTGTCAGATATAAACACAAAAGGCTTTTCAAAATTGCATCACACCAATCAGTAAAGACCGAAAGCAGTATGTGGATCTTCTTCAGAACTGCTGTGCACAAAACAGCCAGAGCCATCCATATTGCAGGTTATTAATATTGCTATGAGTAAACTTTTAGGTGTCTAGGTAAGAGTGTACCATACCATGTCCCTTCTCACTTACTGAGCACAAGACTTATATAATCCAGTCTTTTCACATGCTCTCATGTAATGTGTTTCATTCATCCAAACGTGTACATACATGCATTTTCTGCCACAATCTAGTGCCAGTGTGTGGGTGCAGCACTTTAAGCAGACATCTCTGTGTCTCCTCTACCACGACCTTCACCTTTTCAACGCTGGGTCTAGCCACAGTCCATCTCCCTGTGAAACATCAACATACATACATAGTTAAAATCATGTAATAGTAGGTCCTAGTAACAGGACAAAACATCCATCCATCCATCCATCCATCCATCCATCCATCCATCCATCCATCCATCCATCCATCCATCCATCCATCCATCCATCCATCCATCCATCCATCCATCCATCCATCCATCCATCCATCCATCCATCCATCCATCCATCTTCTTCCGCTTATCCGGGGCCAGGTCGCGGGGGCAGAAGTCTAAGCAGGGATGCCCAGACCTCCCTCACCCCAGACACTTCCTCCAGCTCTTCCGGGGGAAGTCTGAGGCGTTCCCAAGCCAGTGTGTCCTGGGTCTTCACCGGGGCCTCCTCCCGGAGATGCCTGGAACACGACTCTAGGGAGGCGTCCAGGAGGCATCCTATACAGATGCCCAAGCCACCTCAGCTGACTCCTCTCAATGTGAAGGAGTAGCAGCTCTACTCCGAGCCCTCTCCGGATGACTGAGCTTCTAACCCTATCTCTAAGGGAGCGCCCAGCCACCCTGCGGAGGAAACTCATTTTGGCCGCTTGTATCCGTGATCTTGTCCTTTCGGTCAATACCCAAAGTTCATGGCCATAGGTGAGGGTGGGAGCGTAGATTGACCGGTAAATTGAGAGTTTTGCCTTGCGACTCAGCTCCTTCTTTACCACAATGGTTCGGTACATCGACGCTGCACCAATCCGTCTGTCAATCTCACGCTCCATCTGGTATAAACACACAAACACAGGTTCTGTCTTATATAACTTGATCTTATATGAAGTGACAAGTTTGGTCTTTTGCAACTTTGTGACTGTGTGTCCATTCACGTGGCCTAGTGAATCTTATTTGAAAAACATACTTTACTGAAGGTCCTACTTTTCAACTCTCCAGTCATGTGTCCTGATTGTTTGTACCTGCGTCTCGTCAAGTGCTATGTTTATATCTTGTCATGTCTTTCCCATAAATCACGTTTGTTTTGAACTCCTGCTGCCTCCTGCATTTGGGTCCAAGTCATGACATGCTGCTTTGATAATTTCCACCAAATTATCCCTTTTGTCTTTTTTGAATGAAATGAATGCAGTGTAAATGCTATGAATTAATCCATACTGAAGCTGTTCTCCTGACACACAACAACATTCATCTCAGAGGTATCATCATCATCACAGAAGATGTTGAGGTGATCATTGTAAAGTAATAAATCTAAGATTAAAAATAACTAAGCAATTTCTGGACATGCTTTCATCTTCTCTGTTAGCATTCAGTTTGGCACTTCCATCTTTTAAAGTTTAATGCAACTGTTAATGTCAACAACCTGTTGATTTGAAGAGGCTTTCTATGGTTCTTTATGACGGTCGTGAAAAGCTCTTCAGGAACTGATTTTTGAGTGATGAAAAAAAAAAAAAGCTAAAAATAGTATACATTTGAAGTAAATAAAAAAACACACTTGTATGTTATGCCAGCAGTTCTAAATCTGTTCTTGTCTTAGGACAACTTTGACGAAATGCTTTGAGGGAAAGTGCCCTTGGGAATATTATCATTTAGTTAAATATCTGTGCGAAATCCTGAACACTTTCACCTTGGAAAAACTTGAGAACTACATCAACATATTTTTTAATCAGTTTTGTACCATGATGGACATCGATACAGCGAACAGTATGGAAAAAGCCAAGCCAACACCAGGCAAAAGAAGTCGGCGCTCCAGTTCAACAAACTTCTCCGAGACAGTCAGCCTGTTTCGAGTTCAGTGACTGTAGAAAATAAATTAGCATTGCATGCTTAATGGTAACCAACTGCTTATTTGTTCATTTTCAGAATTAAGCACAACATACTATGTGTTGTAACCGGGTGTGAAACAGTCAATGTTCAAGGATAACAGGGAATGTGTACATGACGCAAGATGATATGAGAATGTTCAAAATGTTTTAAAAGCTGTGGTGTTAAAGGTATAAAGGAAGGACAGCACCAGCAAAATTTAGATCAGATCTGTATGCTGTCTTTTACACATATCAACATATATCTGTACTCGTACAAGAATAAATGAATTGGAATGTTTAACGTGTGTCTCTTTCCTATCAAAGAACTCTGTGAAGCTTGGGTTCAACATGACATTCTGGTTTGGATCAATTTAAAAACCTTCTAGATTGGACACTAGTATAGTGCTTGTCAAATTACTCCACAAAGAATTTCAGCAACTGTGCGAAAGCTTGGAATTCAGTCAACACCAGATGGCGATGGTGACTAAAGAAAATAACTCTCTTCGAGACTCTGTTACATCAATGTCAACCCAGCTGGTAATTCTTCTCTGTCTTCTTGGAGATCTCTCTACAATAACACTTTATAACAGCTCCAATAGAATCCTTTCTATTGCCCTAATAATTGCCAAGAAAACAATCCTCATGAACTGGAAAACCAAGAACTCCCTTACCTTCAGGAAAAACGTATTGATCGATTTTGTATCAATGGAAAAACTATCTGCCTCAATTAAAAAACAAACTTCTAACAGACAGAGTCTGGAATAAATGTATGGATTGGAAGGATGGGGGCAGCACGACGGGTCTGGATGTGTACTTATGTATGTATACATATATAAAGTGTGTATGTCTATATATGAGCTGCATAGGTGTATATGTATGTGTATAAATGTATATTTAATTGTGTATTTTGACATGTGTATGTATGTGTATGTAAGATGCCCACACATTGACCTTTATTGAGAACTATATGCATGTTGTATATATGTTTACACACACAGTCCCACATGCATCACAAACACACTGCACAGGCGCTATATACACACACACTCACGCACTTGCACTCGCACACACAAATAAAACAATGGTAAATGGAATGCTCCTCCCCCTTTTCTCTGTCCACTTCTGTTTGTAAATACCTGGTTGTCCTATGTCTCCTTTTATTCTAAAACAACACGTCATACTCACACACACACTACAACACACCACACACCAGAGTGCAACCATGTCTGTCTTGTCATTTATTTCTTGCTCTTTCATGTCCCATTTTTTCCTAATCTTTCGTGTCTCACACATAGTGAAGTTAGTCCTCTTTGGCAGAATGTATTGCTCCTCTTTTTTTCTTCTTTTTCTAGGGATTAATAAAATATGGTTAGACTGTCATAAAGGGTAAAGGGAACAACCTCACAGACACCTATGGGCACATAAAAAAAACAACCCTCTGTTGCAAAATTAAAATGCAAGTATGTGGCTCTTGGTTTCTACCAAACTTGGTATTACCATTAATATATGTGCAAAAAAAAAAGGGGGGGGGGGGGCTAAGTAAGTTGTGAGTGTGCTTGTTTGTCTGTGGGCCTGCAATCGACTGGCGACCGGTCCAGGGTGTATCCCTGCCTTCTGCCTGCAATGCGTAGGCTCCGACAGACCCCCCGGTTCCCTCCGAAGGAGTAAGCGGGTATAGATAATGGATGGATGGGACTCTAAGTTTGTTTGTTTTTTAATCAAATATATGATGGCATAGTTGAAAATAGTTTATATATGTGAATATGTATATACATATACACTATATTGCCAAAAGTATTTGCTCACCTATCCAAATACTCTGAATCAAGTGTTCTAATCACTTCCATGACCACATCAATCACCTAGGCATGCAGACTGGGTCGCTCTCAGGAGCTCAGTGAATTCCAGTGTGGAACTGTGATAGAATGCCAACTGTGCAACAAATCCACTTGTGAAACGTCCTCACTCCTAAATATGCTACAGTCAACTGTATTATAAGAACATTGAAATGTTTGGGAATGACACCAACTCAGCCATCAAGTGGTAAACTGACTGAGCAGGGTCAGCAGATGCTGAGGTAGTGCAAAAAGGTCGCCAACTTTCAGGAGAGTCAATCACTACAGAACTCCAAACTTATGTGACCTTCAGATTAGCTCAAAGTTAAGTTTTTCAAACTTAACTAGTATATGTAATTACAGTGAACTGTATATTTTGAACACATAATTTGTTCCTGGATAGAATACAGTATTACAATAATGTATGATTTTTTTTTAACTTCGCTTCCTTCTCCATCTTTTCAATTATTTAGCATGAGCAATGAGCATGAATTACTTTTCCAGTCTCACTGTCCAAAAATGGCAACTGTCTCATTATGATTTTAATGGGTCTGCTAGAAGAAAGGCTGAGAGAAGAGAGGAAGATGATTGAGAACTGGTTGAGTGGAAGGCAATTTCTTGCTATTTTTGGTTGCAGATATTCTTACTTTCATAATTTCTCTGGAGAAATTGCTCCTCAGTTGTTTGGATTCAGATTCATACATTGGAACACACAAATAAACTTAACAGAACATGATTTAAGCTCATATTGCAAAGTCTATCTATCCATTCTTTAAGCAAAAAAAAAACAGACATTAGTGTTTTTTTTGTTAGAGCACTTAAGTGTCAGATAGATAGATAGATAGATAGATAGATAGATAGATAGATAGATAGATAGATAGATAGATAGATAGATAGATAGATAGATAGATAGATAGATAGATAGATAGATAGATAGATAGATAGATAGATAGATAGATAGATAGATAGATAGATAGATAGATAGATAGAGCACAGTTCATTACATTTAGAGCTTCTCACACACACACACACACACACACACGAACACACACACACACACACACAATTAATAATATCTAATAAGTGAAATACTTCATATGTATAAATCCAGTGCACATCTCACAACAATAATACTTATAACAGATTGTATTTGAGGAAGGATCTCATAGAAAACAAGCAAGACAGTGACTGTGTTTACATGGACCACAATACTCTAATGTGAATCAGATTAAGGCAATATTTTGACTAAGAAATAGGCATGTAAACGGCTGCTTAATTAAACGTCTGAGTAAAAATTAACTGCATTAAGGTATGTGGAGTATGTTGATCATAGTCTTTTTAGGAGATGTAAATACATGAATTGGAATAGTCTCTTTATTAGATTACAGTCAGTAATCAGATTACTGTTGTCCACATTAGTCACTGATGTGTGCAAAAAGAAGCTCTACAGCGGTGAGAGCGTTAAGATCAGGAAACACAACCATCCTCCTTATTACTGTGGACTGTAAAAGACTGCATCCAAATTTATTTATTTCTTTGTAAAAGTAATTTCATACTCAGATGGTTCTGTTCAGTTTATGGTTCAGAGGTTCAAAGTCTATGATATTTTATTTAAATCACTGCAGACAGAATGAATTCAGTTCAGAAGAAAAAACAACTTATTTGACAGCTCAGCAGCAAATTTCTGCCATATAGCCCTCACATATTTAATGCTCCTATACCAAGGTCATGTTTAATAATTTTATGGTTTTGATATTTGTTTGTATGGATGTTAAAACAATTATACTAATAATGTGTATTAGTATGAAATATGGTAGATGTCCTGGTGCCTGATTATGATAGAAAATAGTTTGAATTTAGTGTGAAAATATTTTACATACATTTGTTTTTCAAAACTTGATCATATTGTAACTACTCATATTGTAACTACTCATATTGTAGCTATATATTTATATATATATATATATATATATATATATATATATATATATATATATATATATATATAGTGCTTTTTAATTTTTATTTAAACTTAATCATGTTTTTTAGCTTCTTTTCCAGAAAAAAAAAAGTTGGTAGATTGTCTGAAAACTCCCTAAATATAGCAATAAAGTTGCAATATGGAATACATTGGTTGGCTGTTGTACAGTTCTGTTGTTTTCTAGCACACTACAAGTGGTAAGGATGTATTGTTCCTCCTACAGGCTGCTTCTTGATACAGAATATAAGAAATATGGTTTCTTTTTAAAATTACGATCTCACGGTGCAAGATCTCTAATACCCCTAGAAAGAACCAACCACTTTTTTTGCACACAACTGTCATGGTTTTTAGATCCTCTTTTTCCTCACGGTGGAAGATAAAGAAAACATTTTGAAATCAATTTAAATGCTCCCATTGTAATGAGAGCATTTAACTTAATTTCTACACACGCACACACACACACACACACACACACACACACACACACACACACACGCGCACGAACACGTGTCACATTATAAGATTAGCAGGTTTACTCTACTTTATGAGCTCCAGTTTCATGGTTCTCTCAGCACTGATAACTGCTTCCAGCTGATTAACCTGGTCGCATCTACATAGCCTTTTATCCAGCTGTATAGTCGGAAGGGTAATTTCTTTTTCTACTTGGATATTAAAATCAGACTTTGTTTTAAAGTAGCTTCTTAACTTCTCTGTTGGATTTCCAACCTGATTGTTGGGCCAGGGCAGTCAGCATTACGTTTTGAAGCATTTTTCAATAAAGTCTTTAAATTTCACTTGATTTTTGTTAGATAGTTTAAACTCCTTTTACTCCTTTTACTTTTATGACACTCGTACTCTGATTTTATGGGCAAATTGAGATCAAAATGATCAGCACAGATGTATCAAGATTTGTAGCCATTTCGGCAACATTTTCTTTAGCAGATTAGATGTGCAGCAGGGAGCCGTTTCAGAGTCAGATCTACATTTGCTTCAGGAGATTTTGTATTTGTATTCAGGAAGTTCAGACTGAGTAGTTGGCTTTGGAGGGATCACCTCAGGTTGTGGTTCTGGCGCTGCAGAGAACTTTTCACCGACACAGCAGGCGTTTTGAAGGCTAAGTGTATGCTCTCTGGGAATCATTTTTCTGCATGTTTCATTTTATTGGTGTCTGCAGTGCAAATTTAATAAGGACACTTCATGTTATTGGAATTACAACCTACTGCCCATTTTGCACAACTCTTACCTAGAGTGATTGGAGATGATCAACACCTACAGTATATCACTCACAACAGCAGGAGGAGCTTGTGGACCTCTGGCGAGAGACACTGATACAGGCAAAAAGCAGGTAGGCAAAACCGGCCACTATGGCAAACAAAATCATTTGCCTTAAAGCTGGCAGCACAAAAAAATGAGTCGACACAACCCTTACGTAAATTTAAAAAAAAACATCACTGACGTCAGCATTAGGTAGAGGTACCAGGTAACCAGCAGGCAGGACAAGACAGAAGAAAGCCCTGAGGCCACAGGTGGTTCAAATATTCTCAGGCTGATGGGGAGGGCTGGACTAGGGAGAAGCTGACCTAGATCATTTGGAGGTGCATTCATAACTCATACAAAATCACACACAAGCTGTGAGCAGTGCTACTATATTAAAATGATGTCAAGCTGTGTAACTTGCATATATAGTAGTATTTATGTTTAAAGAAAATGTTTTCATGAAACTTACCACTTCCCAGCCAAATAGACCTGCTATTTTGCTTTTCAATATTTCAATAATTGCATGTCCCAATTTCATAAGAAATAAGCATTGATTTCTTCATCCAAGAAAAATAAAGTTTCTTAATTTGAAAACTAGGTGGCACACAGTCTTGGCACACAGAGTTTGCAACAAAAGTGCTCGAGAGTGGAGACGTGCCAAACAGAATACATTCTGTTTTGTTGTCGTTAAGGTGCAAAAAGTTATTTTCCAGCCGCTCCTGTCTCAGTGACAGATATAATTGCACATTGTCAGCATAAAAGTAAAAGGACATGTTAAATCGCGTTAAACAGTAAGTGTACATGGGGAAACAATGCATAAGAGTTACCACATTAAACTGTAACTACATTATCTGTTTCATATCGGATCAGATTAATATCTACTCTGAATTACCAGTGCATTGATTGACAATTATTAATTAATAATATGTGTTTGTAATTACAACAATTTCTAACACACAAATACGTTGGTACACTTCCATCCATCCATCCATCCATCCATCCATCCATCCATCCATCCATCCATCCATCCATCCATCCATCCATCCATCCATCCATCCATCCATCCATCCATCCATCCATCCATCATATCTGTCAACTGTGTAAAGTAAATGTTGTTGAACCTAAATGATTTGCTGCACACCACCGTCTTGAAGCAATCACTGTAAAAAAGTGGTTTTTGTAATTCTCGAGTAGACTTCTGCACCTTTAAACAAGTATTTTGGTCCACTCCTCGTGACTGAATTGCTCCAACTAGCTCAGCTTTGAACTGTTCCTTCTCCAGATATGATGTTTAAGCAATTCCCCTAAGATGCTTCCCAATGTCAGCATGGTAGGCAATATTGAAATCCCTGAAGTTGATTTATAGGCCACCTGCAATTCAAGTCTATTGAAGGTAACTTTTTTGGTGAGGCCTTTCCAGCCAGGAGCAGTTTGCTAAATGTGCCCAATGTTGCTGCAAAGACCAGCATCTGATGAATCAAATGTATGTGCTTTTTTTGCTCAATAATCTTGGTAGGACTCCAAAATGACCACCAAATTTAACATGAAACAACAAACAAATTTAACACGAACAAATGTCCGTGTCCATTTCACTTCCATTCAAAACTAGTCTAACTCCTGATGAGGGTCTGAAGGGTTTCACAAATGTGTGATGTTAAAATTACATGATTTAATTATTATTTTTATATAATGTAATTTAAAAATCAAAAGTTTGTGAAACCCTAGACCCTCATCAAGGAATAACAGTGTCTAAGTCAAATGAAAACATGCAAAAAATGGTTTCATGGCATTAGAGAGAAAAAATGACATCACAGTAGATCAGTGAAATAATGCCTGTGACACAGAAGCTCAAGAGTCACAGATCACAGATCACTTTGAGATACTAATGTTGTTCTTCATCTATAAAGGTCTGGGAGCAAGAAGTAAATTTTATCCAGCTAAAACTTAATCTGCTTTACGGAAAGCATTCACGTTGCTCAGTGAAAGATTAAACTGCTAAACAAAGGCCTTCTATGAACAAAAGAGACAGACGTTGAATAATACCCCCTGATGATACAGTTGCAATGGTTTACTACAGAAAACAGATGCTCTCTTGCTGCCATCTGTTGGTCATATTATGTAATTATCCCTTAAAAACAGAGACGTTGGTCGTTTGCCTTTTCTATTTTTCCCTTTTTTTTAATCTAAATTGATTGTCATTTTACTGTAAAATGAAAGTGTGAAATAAAGGTTTTAAGGATAGATTTAAAAGTATCAAGTGATGTTGTGTGCCTGAGTGCTGCAGATAAAGAGATAAAGAGGATGGGGGCTCTAATAGAAAAAGCCTTTATGACAAACTGTAATCTGGGGATCGTTAGAAGGGGAATATATATATATATATATATATATATATATATATATATATATATATATATATATATATATATATATATATATATATATATATATATATATATATATATATATATATATATATATATATATATATATGTATCTCAGAACCATATTGAAATCACACTGTTTTATTATTATTATTATTATTATTATTATTATTATTATTATTATTATTATTAATATTATTATTATTGTTGTTGTTGTTATTAATTAATAATAAGGCCTAATACCTTCATTATTACCTTATCAATTTCCACATAGTTTCTCATTAAAACGAATAATAACTTTATCAGCTTCAAAATAAAACCATCATCAGTACATGACGTTCCACATTCATGACATGTGGAAAGGTTCTTTCTTAATTACTGACTCAAAATTAAATTGTTCAAAGGTTGGCAGGTATTGTTGCAGCAATGTTAATCAAAAGTAGCCTATGGCTGTACCAGGTACACATCACAAAATGCTACAGTTTCACAATGAAGGTTTAGAAATTGTACACTGACTATTTTTACTTCCTTTTTTCACTGCAGGCACACAGTGATATCTGTCTGTCTGTCTGTCTGTGGCATTAGTTTCCTTAAGTAACTATCGGACTGACAAATACACAATTAAAATTTCTAATGTCTGTATTGGACGCAACTAATAATAGTGCTGGTGGAATTAATTCACAGACTAAATTCTTCAATTAATGCTAATTGCAGTCAATTATATACACACCTCTGAATGTTGTTAATAAAATGAGTATGAAGGTGTGATTCAGAAAAAAATGGTATTTAAATCAAGTTTGCTGTTAATAAGAACTAGCTACCGATATGAATCACAACTCACAATTAAGAGATCACTGAAGATATACAATCAAGAATAGTTAATCTGCATACCACTGGAAGGGAATGCTCAAGTTTCCCAGAGTGCTTGCTAAACATGGCAATAAATGTTCAGTTTAGTACTCTCACTACTCATCCTAGAAGTGGGCGCTCAGATGAGATTACTTTAATTTAAAATGTAGAATACAGAAACAATACAGAAACCAGCAAATATCTTGGCTCATTAAGCTAAAAAAAAGAAGAAAAATAAGATGGAATGAACTTGCAGCATGACACATAAAAGCACAATAAGGTGCTGTTATTTATTAAGAAAGAGTTATTTTTAACAGCAGCCTTCTGTCCACAGAAGATGTATGTAAACACATGTAAAGCCATGTGAATATCAAACTGCTGGTATGAGGAAATAATAAGTGAAAATCAGAAATATTCAACCTACACATGCTATAGTGACATAAATACACTACTTTTTTGACTTTGTTTATGACACGCAGTGGAATCATTCCAATAAGTTTATGTAATGTCACATTATTTGTTTCTATCCAGAGTTGCATTCAGTTTTCATTAAGATTTTGTGCTGATGATGGGAGAGTTGAACTGCTGCGCAAAATCCCTACCAGCACATCCCAAGGAGTTAAGATCTGGACTCTGGGGTGGCCAATCCATGTGTGAATTTTATGTTTTATACTCCCTGAACCACTCTTTCACTGTCATTGTCAAAAAACAGTGCTGAAATTAGACGTGACCAACTGAAGCAGCCCTAGATCGTCGCACTGCCCCGACTGGCTTGTTCAGTAGGCACAAGGCATGACAGATGCATCACTTCATCCAAGCTTCCTTTTGTCCAGAGTACAATCTTTATGCTCCCTGAAGCCTTCTTCACTTGTAAGCGGTATTCTTGAGGCGACACAGCAGTGTAGTCCTAATCCCTTGAGTTTCCTTTACACTGCACATGTGGAAATGCTCTTACTTTTGCTATCAAACATAGCTGTGATTTCTGCTGTTGATTTTGTTTTACAGTTTGATTTCATCACATGTTTATTCGATTGCCAGTATTGATCATTCAAAATTTTTTTCCAACCACATTGCTTCAATGGTTTCCCACTATCATTCCAGTTTTTAATAATGCATTTGACTGACTAACATCTAAGGAGATTTCTGGTTTCAGTAATCTCCTTAGATGTTTTCTTTGCTTGAAACGTGGCAAAAATGTGACTCTTTTGAAACAGATCCCAGGATGCGTCTTCAAACATAGATTTTTTTATTTTTATTAAAAGTTGCTCACTGCATTAGTTAGGTAAAAATAACTTGTTGCTAGCTGAAACATATGTATCTATGCATTATCCAATTGGAAGATATTGTTTTAGTTAAATCCAAGTGGTGACCTTTTACTTGACAGGCAGTGTTAATGCATTTTTTTCTTTAAAACAGGGGGAGCTGCAAAACGTTTTAGGTCAGCAGTTGTTGTATGACTCCTTCTAGCTAAACGTTTTCTTAAATTTCCACCAGTCAGTCCAGACATGACATGATGTTGCACTTTTGGTTCTTCTGATATTCCCAATAAATGTACACGAATGAAGAATCTCTTCCTTCCCACACTCTCTTCTTGCTACTGTTGTGTTACAGGATAAAACTTGTGCGTCCTTCGAACAACAACTGTTACAAATGTAAAAATGCCAATTACTGGCAAAAAGCACAAACCATTTTAAATGAGTCTGCAGAGATTTATTTCAATGAATTGTGCCATCACACAAATATAACTGTGATGTACCTAAATATCAGTAGTCATTTTTAAAACCAAAATAGGTATTGGAAAGCCATAGCCATAGGCAAATACTAAAGAAGAAAAACAGTATCACCTACAGCTTCAGCTTTTTTATGACAAACCTAAATGAGTCTATCTACACTCACAAACTGTACAATTTTCCACAGAAATGAAGCCAAGCCTTCAGGTCACTTTTTGGTCTAGTGGATCTCTTGGCTTTAGCAAAGTAGCAATAAGAACCTGGACCTTTCCTGAAGCTCTTATGGCCTTCAGATTTGACCAAACCAGAACCAAAATACCAGTTGAATTAACTTTAAGTACTTCTATTATATATCATTACTTCTTGTTGCCTGCTGTAGAGTAGAGTTTAAATCACACGGTCTGGGGCAGTGAAATGTGTTGAAAGTGAAACTGCAATTTTCTCATACAGGGAGACGATCTAAAGAGTGTTGTTTCTTTTCAGTAACTTGACTTTCTTTTTTCTATGTCACGTTTCTCCAAACATAAACAATAAATTGTGTTACATTTTAATTCTTTCTTTACAACTGCTGCTGGTGTCAGACTCACACCCACAGGTGTGGATTCAAGCCACATGACCTTTACTTAGGTCACATGATGATCTACTAAGGGGTTGAAGAAAACCATAGTTCAAGATTTGGATCTTGACTTATGAGTCTGACAACCTGAAAACTGTTATAGCAACAGTGGGCCTGCAGAGGTCTGCGTTGAGGTTTGTGTACAATGGGACACAACCGACGTATGAATTTGAGTCACATGAAATGACTCATACTCGTACTTCTATATACTTGTATATAGAAGTACTTTGTATGTAAATAACACAAAATGTCCTAAAAAAACTGACTAGATTTCTCATCCAAAAACTTGGACATGAACATTTTGAATTCAACAATAAGTCTGGCAAGTATATAGCCAATCAGATGAAAAAAGAAAAAACAAAGTTAACTCAACAGGAGACATTGTTTAAGAACCCAAAAAAATTCAGTGATGAGTTCATGAACTTTTATATACATCTGTATTCATCTACAAACAAACCAAACATACAAGATATTGATACATTTTCTCAACAATATCAACCTACCTCACCTTACAGAAGATCAAGCAAAAGAACTCGATAAGCCGCTATCTCCAACTGAGCTCCATAAAGCACTTCAACGTATGCCTAATAACAAATCACCAGGTCCAGACGGCTTCCCGGCAGAATTTTATAAACACTTTTGAAATATTCTAGCATCCATATTTACAAGATTAATAGCAGAACTTAAAGAAAATTCAAAGCTCCCTACAGAAATGAAAACAGCTTTGATTTTTTTTACATTGAAATCTGGAAACAACAAGCTGTGATCCATTGTTCCTCATTGATTCAAACACTAACATTATCAGTAAAGCATTAGCGCTACCATATTACCACTCAACTCTAACAGTTGGGATGTCGCAACTGACACTGCACCCCTCTCACTCAATACAGGCAATGTTAAATATTTGTGAATTAACATATCTCCTAAGCTGTTAGAGTTAATCAGCCTTAACTACAACTCACTTTTAACAACAAGAGAAGGAAACCTAAAACATTGGATGAGTAAACTCTATTTTCTCAATGATCCCCATCAAGCCTTCACCCCCCTGCTTCAAATCTCTAGACTCAATAATCTCACACTATTATTGGATAACACAAAAGGCTACAATTAAATTATCCACACTACAAATCACTAAGTGAAATGATGGTTTGGAAGCCCCACTAGTTTCTTGCAAATAATTTACAGATACAATTTAATGGTATCATGCTCATACTTTTTCTCTCACCTTATATTATATTACTATAGAGTGCTACTGACAAAGAAATCAACATCTGCAGAGGTAGAACCGAGGTTGCAGCCCTCAACTGCTTCACTATGTTCCACTGTAGGAAGATGAAGAGCAATGGCCTCCCTAAATTTAGTAAAAGCTTTATTTGATAGGCATCTGCTAAAGTAATTCCTCCTATTTTGTGCTTTAATATTGACTGTGGCTTCCCTGGGCTTGGGATGTGCCCTTTAACCCTGAAATACCGCCCTCCTCCACACCCCTGCCTGATACATACACACCAATTTATATACATAAACATGGAGGGTTTGGGCACGCTGGGGTGGTCACCCCTGCACGCCCCACATTATTTTTAATGCACTCACTCACAACACAAAAAAATTAACATGGGGACAGAAAAAAAAATAAATGAACAAAACATACATTTTCATTTTACTGAGGGTTGGGGCATACAGGGACTATCCACCCCGCATGTCCCACTTTCTATATAATGCACCTAAGACACATGCAAACTTGCATGACAAACTAAAATAGAAGGATAAAGATAAATAAATAAAAATACACATTTGCTATATGACACCTTGGGCATGCAGGGAATATGCACCCTTCATGTCCCGCACCCTCATTTTAATGCACCCAAGACACAAATAAATTGACATAAAAATTAACATAGGAGGGGCATTAAAAAAAGGAAAAAGAAGGAAAAGAGGAAAGAGAGAAAAAAATTTGGTCAGCAGGGCAGTTAGAGGGATGTTTTGACCTGCTCTCTGGCTTGACCTGGGGGTACCCCCGGGTGCTGGGCTGTTTGGTGTGAGTTTCTGTTTGTGACCGCCCTGTTCGACTAGCTGTTTGGGGCTGGAGATAGTGGTCGTCCTTCCGGGGTTGGTCGCATTACTCCAGCGTCTCCATCCTCTTCTTGTCATTGTTCGCTGCGTTCCCCTTGGCAGTGGATTGGCGGTGGGAGTTTGGTGTACTGCTGTGGCCACATGGGGTGGGGTTCATCTGGGTTGGTAGCTCTCGGTGGTGCTGTTGTTTGGATGGGGGCAGAATTGGGTTAGGGGGCCGGGGTGGAGAGTGGGAGTGACCTCTTGCTGCCCTTGTCTTTTGGGTCCTGCTGGGTCTCTGGTTGGCGTGGTGTGGTGCTGGGGGTAATGGAGCCCAGCGACTGCTCGCCCCTCTTGCCCCCCACCCTCCACCCCAGTTGGGGTTATGGTCATGACTGTTGCTCTGGAGTGCCTGAGCATATTTGTGTATATGCATGTATTTATGTATGTATATGTATGTATATACGTATAGAAATGTGTATACGTAAGTCTATGTGTGTATGTGTATGTTTGCATGTAGGTGTATATATGTGTATCTATACGTGTGTATGTGTATGCATGTGCTCGCGTGCACTCGTGTATGTATACATACTATATGTGTATATGTGTGTATCTATGTGTGTCTGGGTGTGTACTTGTGTACATATTTGTATATGATGTTTATGTCAATTTTATGTAATTCATATATATTTATAACATTTCATGTATAACATGACCTTGGAAAGAGACTTATAAGAAGTATTGCTGACTTTACCTACAGCTGCAAATTACAGGGATTATAAAGATGAAAAGACACCATGGCCACAGTAAAATGTAAGGCCGATACATCTTGACTAACAAATTTGCACAATACAGTCTTGATGAAAGTGTGCAAAGGCTCTTGCCAAAGAGCACTCAATGACAAAGCATTCACTGCATGGGACCTGGAGCCACTGAGTGCTGCCTACAGCTCCTGCTGAATCTTCTGATGTAGTCGAAGACATTCGGACAGTGACAGTCTTCTCCAGCTGGACAGATCCAGTCAGTTATTTTTGGTATTGTTTTTATCTTTTTACGTGAGCACATGTGTGTGTATGTTTCCACACTATGTAACAATCCAACTTAATAAAATTTTTATTTTCCTTTTGGTCTTTAATTTAGAGGCATTACTTTAAATCTGCATAAGCCTAAATTGGAGTAAATATAAATGACTCTGACTTCAGTGTTAACAGGCAGAGACCTCTAGTGGCTGATGTAACTTATTTTTTTTAAAGCCCAGTGATTGAGATCAGGCTACACCTCAGCTGCAGGTTAAATTAAAGGATAGAGACAGTGCAGTTTTTACTTTATTTATTTATTTATTTATTTATTTATTTATTTATTTATTTATTTATTTATTTATTTATTTATTTATTTATTTATTTATTTATTTATTTATTTATTTATTTATTTATTTATTTATTTATTCTAAAGCTAGTGTTATTTTCTTGTTCCTAAGAAATTAAGAGCATATAAATCCTAAAAAAAAGCTTTGCACCTCCCAATCTTTTTTAATGTGCTGTGTTCTTTTCTTTTCTTTTAGTTTGAACACTCTAAAATTTTAAAAAGTCATAGGCATCATCAGTACTACTCTAGTTCAGTTGACCTGTTTTACAGAACTTAATAAGTAAGAAACATAAGAAAACACGGCGAAGCCCTTCTTCCTTTGTCACAAACAATACTTTTTTTTTTAAACATTCCAGATGGAAACAATCATAAATGACATCAGAGGATTCCAGATTCCAGGATGACTGTTATCCAAATGTCGTACACCATGATGGTCTCAGAAGTGGAACTGAAGACTCAGCTGAAGTGAGCTCACACATTTTTCTCTCACTCGTGACACTTACTGATGCTACAAACAAGTAAAGACAATGGTTAATGGTAGAAAACTCCTCACTACTTGGTATTCTCACTGCCATAATAGATAGATAGATATATAAATGAAGTGAAGTTGACAAGAAAAAAACAAAACAAAACATGAATTATCTTTAGTTTATACTGTCTCAAAAGAGAAGAGGGTCAAATTAAATGCAAAAATTACTGCATTTTTCTTCTAATTTGGGACTATAGAGGATACAATTTTTAAGTGCAAGACTGCATTATATTATTTTAACTCATCCCAAGGTAAAAATAAAATGTGATGGCATCAGTTGTACCCATGATCCATGTGTGATAACAACCCTGGCCTTAAAAGCTTACTCCAAATACAATCCTGATCTGTTGGCCACATGTAATGAAGATATGGCCGCAGTTTGGTAATCGCGTTCCCACACAACACAAACTCACAGTTATGACTTAATTATGACATTCCCATGCTCATTAACAACTGACCGTGCAGTAAAATATATTTTTACAAACATCCCCACAAACTCAGTAGAAAATCACTGCCAAACAAAGAAAAAAGCATCAAAATCTGATGTCATGTATTTTGCAGTGGATTTTTTGTCTTCACTGATAACAGACATGGCCATGTTTATAGAGTTCACTTGTGCTGTGCAAATGTAATGCATCACACAGAGCAATAGTGATAGAGCCAGCAGAAAATGACAAAGCAAGAGAGCCAGAGACAGACAGGGAGAGCGAGGTGCCCCTGTGTCCCTGGTCACACCAGTGGGTAACCACACACTCCATCCCGCGGCTCCAGACACACACACACACACTCACACAAAGTTAGGCCAATGATATGTTGGGAAACACAGTGAGGGGGAAACCTGAGAAGGGGAAAACTGAACCAGGGAGAAAACAATAACAAAAATGACTGAAAAAGATCAACATTGTGTCACGATTTCTTTCTGTCTGTCTGCTGGGTCTCCCTAATTTACTGCACAGGAATATTGTAACACCATCACATAAATGCAATAAATGCTGAAAATCATACTCACTTTTGCTACATTACTGTAGTTTAGGTACGGCAACATGCAATTGTTGATCAAAAACAAATCTTATGATTGAAAACAAATATAGAAAAAAAGTACCAAGACATCAATCAGAAGACTCTCAGTAGACTCCAGTGTTCTGTGAACATTTAGCTGTCTAGATATGCAGTGAGTTTTAACTTTTGTAAAAATTTAATGCGAGCAAAAAAAATCTAAATGCTTAATGTTCAAAAAAGCCTATCAAAATAAGTAGTTAGATCAGGGAATTTAGTAAAATATCAAAAATTCTGCTTCATTCATACAGACATGAGAATTAAATGTATACTTGTTTTTTCAACATTTTCAAAAAAATGTGTCCAGTCTGCACTGGACCGCATGAGCTCACCTACGATCGGCTGTGGGGACAGTTTTAAAAACAAATATGTGTATCATTCATTCTTTGGTTTTTCTGTTGTAAAACCAAATCAAAAATGGCCAGCGTTTTTTTTTTTCTGTTCTAAAGACAAAGTAGAATAATGAAAGAAGAGTTGAAAAAAAATTTCTAATTCAAATATAAAATGGTACAGGTGAAAAAAATGTTTTTCTGTTGAGTGTTATTGATGGAATATTGAAAAAACAAGGAGGCAGACACAGGATTTATATAAGTATGACGTGTAAAAAATAAAAAAAATGGCTAGTTTTGTTTTATTCCAAGGCAGTCTGTGACTGATTGTCAGAGCTGATCACCTCATCAGAGACAAGAGTGCCAGTGGAGCACCAATTTATTTCAGTGATTTTTCCCACACTCAAAGCAATTACCTCTCAGATAGGACACATTAGTCTATAGCAATGGGGTCTGGGGTAAACCCACCTGGGAACCTCTTACAGGGTCAACCACCATCTCAGCCCCTTCAGCTGGAGTGTCTCCATTACACTGTAATTCCACACAAAAACCATCGACAACTTACCGCATAATGGCAGAAATCTGACTTTTTTACTATTTGCGAACAGCCAACAGCAAAGAAAAAAAGAGAAAAAAAGAAGGATTCAGCATAAGGAGAAGAATAAACAAGTGAACAAGCGACAGATATTTCTCGTATTTTTTTTTGTTTGTTTTGTTTTTTAGCATACACTGTGGTGGTAGCAATTTTGATCAAAAGAATCAACCGCGAAGATTTCCAGAGGGATGAGCTGGTTGAGTTATGCTCACGTGAGAGGGTCCGGGTGCTGAACTGGCTCAGTCCAGACCTTTCATCAATAGAAAACATTGGCGCATAATGAAACAAAACGCAGCAACAACGGCCAAGACTGTTGAGCAGCTAGAATCCTGCACCAGACAAGACTAGGACAGCATTACTTTTGTTAAACCTGCAGCAATTGATCGTCCGACATCCCAGATGTTTACAGACAGTTGTTAAAAGAAGAGAGACACATGTACAATGGTAAATGTTGCCATGTTCCAACTGTTTTGAGATGTGTTGGTCCCATCAAATTCAAAATGATCTAATATTTTCCATGAAATGGCAACATCTGATATGTTGTTTGTGTTTTATTGATAATAAAATATGTGTTTATGAGGACATAACAGTCCTTTATTTATATACACTTTTTGTACTATCTTAAAGGTAAAGTTACCTTGTTTCTTCTGTATGGACCTTAACCACCTTATCAATTAGGTGGAAGGACATTTTTGTGTCTGAGGCTTGAAATAGAAATATGGTCAACCCGAGACCTGCAAAACATCATGTGAGGGGCGGCACAGAAGTGCTTGCAGGTCTGGGCCTTTCCAGTCTCACCTCAAAAACTAAAGCGAAGAAAAAGAGTTTGCCAATCAACTTGGCTTTAAGAAAACCAAGGAGCAAGTTAAAGGACCTTTTTACAGCAAAAGGGATTACATACTTGTGGGAGGAAAAAACTCTGCTTCATACTTCTGCTCTGTAGCTGATGGCTGTCAATGGTCAGTTGACAAGGTAAAAACATTGTGGGACCAAGATGGTGACTGTATGTGTGTGATTCATTGCAGTCTTAAGTCCTCCTGATAAAGATATGCTAGTGTGATGGTGTTTTTGTTTTTGATGAGGTCATGCAGGAGATGTTCCCCATAATGAGACATGAAATGAATGCTATGAAAGACCATGTCCTGTGTTCAGACCAATTAAAATTTGAAATTCTTCTTTGAAACCATGCTATGTCCTGACATGTCTGGACTAGAGAGGAGATAGACCTTGTTATCAGGTTAAAAGTAGCATCTTTTATGTTATAAGACTAATTTACCATCCATCCATTATCTATACCCGCTTTATCCGTTTCCGGGTCACGGGGGTCTGTCGGAGCCTATCCCGACGCATATCAGGGGTACACCCTGGACAGGTCGCCAGTCTATCCAGGGCCACATACAAACAACCAATCACACTCACATTCACTCCTAGGGAGAATTTAGAATGATCAATTAACCTACACTGCATGATTTTGGACTGTGGGAGGAAGCCGGAGTACCCGGAGGAAACCCACGCAAGCACGGGGAGAACATGCAAACTCCACACAGAAAGACCCACCGGGGTGGGGGAATTGAACCGGGAACCTTCCTGCTGTGAGGCAACAGTGCTAACCACTAAGCCACCGTGCTGCGAGACTAATTTACTTTTTATGGAATTAGCAGCATACAGGTTTTTGTTGTGGAGGAGTCTAGGTGTTTAACTGGCCCAGCTGCATTCCAGACCTTTCACCATCTGTAAACAACTGGAACATCATGTAACAGTTAATCCAACAAAGAAGGCCCATGTCTGTTGAGTGGCTCGTATCTTATATCTGACAAAAATGGAAACATGTTTGTCTCTGAAAACCTCTGCAACTGGCATACTCACATCCCAGACATATTTATGGATGGTTAGTTAAAGATGAGAGGATGCTGAACTGGTTAACATCACCCTGTTTTCTTTTCTAACACTCCTCTATACATTTTTTCTCCATCACCTTCTTTTCTCCCTGTTTTTGTCTTTTTCTCTTTTTCCCATACTCCTTTCCCTCTGTCTGCAGGCAACTATATGCAGTGCTTACTACAGTGTCATGCTGGCTTACCACAACACACACACACGCATGCACACACACGCACGCATGCACACACACACTCCCACACGGCGTCAGTGCCTGTTATAGGGACAATGCCACGAACAAAACCAACAACAGACAAATATATAAAAATGGGCTGAAATTCTGTTTAATTTTAGGAGATTTCCACATCAGCGCTGCTCTCATAAACCCCATGTTTAGCCATGCATGTAGGTTCAAGAAAACCAGGGGAGTTGGAAAGATAAATAGACTGAATTATAAAGTTTTGGAGGCAGTCATCTCCAAATAGCATGGGTACTTTTTCCTTGGGTTAAAAAAGAGACATATAGACCACAGAGAGTCCCTAAAAATGTCTTCATCTGTTCTCCCGGGCTGTCATCTTTCATTTGAATCTTATTTTTTCTCTTGTTTGCCCTGCTTCTCACATGTCCCTTTCCCCACCCCCTTTTTGAATGTTATTGTTTTTTGTTTTTTTTTTAGCCATTTTTCATCTTTAGAAGTTATTGGAATATAGGACATAGTGGATCATATGAGGAAATAAGGAAATGAGTACAATGACCCCAAAGTCGATAGTCTTGAAATCAACTTTTGGCACCAAAACTTGAATAAGAGTAGATGGGTTTGTTTGTGTTAATTCAACATTATATTCAGCAAAACTGTGCAAAAAAAAAACAACTTCAAACTTCAAAACAAAGTTTTGGCAGCATCTTAACTTTGTCACTTCAGCTAATAAGAAAATTTTATAATTGGCACAATAATAAAAAAAATCCCTTATATAACCTGGTAACAATAATTATATATATATATATATATATATATATATTTGGGACTACATGTTATTGAGTGTATGTGTAATGCAGAGCCATCGTATAGATTATGTGAGTGCTGCTCACTCAGTTAACTTATTTAACATGGGCACAAATAGAATTGTAATATATATGAATAATATATTTTTTTTCAATGATGTCTCACAGCTTTTATCATGTCTTGCCTTATGCATTCTGTGTGAGAACTTTGCTGAAATTATGCTGTCAAGTGCTGTAGGTTTCTTTCATATCAGCCTTTTTTGCTCGTCTGTATTCCATAGCTCACTTCAATATGCAAAATGAAATTAAAGGCCAAGAAGGAGTTACAGGAAAAAAAGGTTAAAAACAAAGCCGGTTTTCAACAAGCAATCAGGATAAAGTGAAATAGAACCTTTTCTTCGGATTCCTGCTGACTCAGATCATGGCAGTGACTGGCTGGTTTGACTGTTTCCACGCTGATAGATGAGTTCCACCAGTCAACATTAGTGGTTAGGCTTGCCCGGGATCTGAACCCACAACCCACAAAAACTTCAAAGCCAAGGCCACCAAACCAGCTGACCTCAGAGGTTTAACACCCACACCTTGGCTCCCACTAAAGAGTGAGAAGCAGATGAGGGAGCGTGAAGGAGAGATAAAATGAGGGAAAAACTGCAGAAAAGTGAGAGGAGAAAACTGTGGAAAGAAAGAGCTTACAGAATTAACAACGAAAGAGGGAGAAGAAAGTTGGAATTTAGTTGCAACTGAGAATTTGTACAAATTTCCAAAACTGGCATTTATACTTTGCACATCTTCAGATCAGACACATGAGGTCACTTAATCTCCATCTTTCTCCATCCACAAGACTACTTTTTTTTAATGAGCAATCAAATGCAGCTCTGTGTACCATTGATCAGGCAACAAGCTCACTCAGATGAAAGAGGGACATGTCATCATGCTTCCCTCTGTACAAAAATTAAACTAAAATATCACAGAAACAGGTGCTATCTTACACCAACATCACTGGCAACCAATTTGAAAAATGTCTTAACTCTACCAGTCAGCTGGCTTAGTGAGACAAGTAAGTTTAACCACATCATAAAATTCACTATGTACCATGAACAGTACACCCACTATGTTCACTTCTAAGCAAGTTTATTTTCTACATTGTTTTTGAAGTTGAGATTGTCATAATTTTTCTTGGTTTGTCCTGCCAGGCTGAGACCAGTGACACGATGTGAACGGGAAAGCTCTGACTGGTTAATCATGTTCTTCTTGGGAGGCAAATGTTGGAAAATCAAATCTGAGGCAAAAAAGTATGTGTGTTTTTGTTTTTGTTGCCTAAATAGGATCTTTTGTGGTATTTTTTTTGTCTGCATATATATCAATGGTTAGTGCCCTAATTAGCAAAAACCTTTTTGCCAGTATATAAGCATTCTAATCTTGCATCAGTTGTTAGTTTTCGTGCGTAGGTGTTTGTGTGCTTCAATGTGTCCTCCACCAGTACTCTCGTCAGACTGATTAAACATACTTTCTTAACAGATGAATACCCGAGTCTGCCAGAGAGGACAAAAACACTCATGTGAAACATAAAAGCACAGGACAGAGAAAGACACTAGACCATAAGTGTTGGACACCAGTCTGTGAGGGCCGGTGTCCTGCATGTTTTAGATGTCTACTTGCATCAACACACCTGATTCTAATTAATGCTTGTTATCTGCATGTCATCAAGGTCTGGACAAGTCTGTTAATGATGCAGCCATTTGTATCAGGGTGTGTTGAAGCAGGGTAACATCTAAAACACGCAGGACACCGCCCCTCAAGGAATTGGGACCAATAGTCCCTGTGGGGACTAAAGGCCCATCCTAATGAGGCAGGCCATTTCTGTGTGTGTGTGTGTGTGTGTGTGTGTGTGTGTGTGTGTGTGTGTGTGTGTGTGTGTGTGTGTGTGTGTGTGTGTGTGTGTGTGTGTGTGAATAGAAATAGTTACTTAAAGCTTTATACTTTGGCAGCCCAAGCAGTTGTAAAAGAGTTATGATTAGGTACAATGTTGTTGCACACCTATGTAGACACAGGACAGTAGGAAACATGCATGGCATGAAAATGTTACATGATGAACAGAAAGTCATTGTATTGCGTAATCTAGACATCCAAAAATGTGGGAGGAAATTCCAAAGCAACTCAAAATAAGACACAAAGATTTGCAGATTCTTGTTTAACTTGTAAAGATGTACAAACAGCAATTACAGTCAAGCACAATTTTGAACTGAGTAATACGAGAGGAGGACAGAGAGGATAGGTCACAGCACAGCGTGGGCATAGCATTGTACAATATGGCAAATAGATTGTGTGTCAGCATGTCATTTTTTCATGGCAAAACTGACTGACAAATTCATAATTATTTTATGTTATATTATCCTGAGTGACAATTTTTTTATTGTTGTCATCTCCACTTGAACCAGTCAACAAAACCTGACAATACAAAAGGATTAAAATAGATTACAAACAAGAATAACAAGCAGTAAGATGGTGAAAGCAAAAAAAAGCACACATGAGGAATAGGGGGGAGACAGATCTTTCATCTTTCTCCATCCACAAAACTACTTTTCATATGAACAATCAAAACATAAGTAAAGTGAGAAGAGAAGGAATAGGCTAGGGCCAATCTTGTTCAGTTTATACATGCAGCCCTTCTGCAGTATTATCCGGAACCACAGCATTCATTTTCATTGTTATGCTGATGATACGCAGCTGTATCTGTCTATGAAGCCAGATGAAACAGAACCATTAGACAAACTTCAGATGTGTCTTAAGGACATCAAGGACTGGATGTCCAGAAATTTTTGCTACTAAATTCTGATAAAATTGAGGTTTTTGGTCCCAAACAGCTTAGGAAAGGATTAGATGGTCTTGCGATGGCCTCCAGTAAAACTGTGTGAAACCTTGGTGTTATTTTCGATCAGGATTTTTCATTTAAACAGCATATTAATCAGGTTTGTAAAACCGCATTTTTCCACCTTCGTAATATTGCAAAGATCAGGAGCATCCTCTCGCAGAGTGATGCTGAAAAACTAATTCATGCGTTCGTATCTTCTAGACTAGATTACTGTAACGTGTTGTTGGCTGGATGTCCAAGTAATTCTCTGAACAGCCTCCAGCTGATCCAAAATGCAGCAGCGCGAGTGCTGACAGGAATCAACAAGAGAGACCATGTCTCTCCAGTTTTAGCTTCCCTCCATTGGCTCCCCGTAAAATTTAGAATCCAATTCAAAATGTTATTACTGGCATATAAAGTCCAAAATTGCCTAGTGCCATGATATTTGCATAACTTGATAATACCGTACGTTCCTAATAGAGCTCGCCGTTCTCAGAGTGCAGGTTTACTCGTAGTTCCTAGAGTATCGAAATGTAGATTTGGAGGACGGGCTTTCTGTTATCAGGCACCATCACTCTGGAACCAACTTCCAGTTTAGGTTAAGGAGGCTGATGCCTCCTCCACCTTTAAAACTAAACTTAAAACATTTCTGTTTAATAAAGCATATAGATAGTGTATATTTAGTACCTTAATGTGTCGGGCCAGTAGTCAAAGCTGCAGCTACAGGACCAGATTAGAGCAGCTTATTTTAAACATAGCTTCGGTGTAGATATGCTGTTATAGGCCTATGCTGCAGGGGGGCACCAACATGATCCACTGAGTGGTGCCTTTCACCTCCTCTGTTTCTCTTTGCCTTCCCTGTCTCTTCTTCACCTCAATCCTCAGTTATTAACAGTATCCCATAAGCATAATTGTGGTCCATTGTTCTTGTAGTTTTTTGTGCTTGTCTGGCCCTTCTTTTCCTCTTCTGTGCATGTCCTGCGGACCAGAGCCTCAGGAGCTGCTTGCTGACCTGCAGTTCCACCTCTGACCATCCCAGTGTCTGCCTTCACCTGTCTGTATGGATGTCTGTTGGATATTTGCTGACATCCCGACCTGCAGTCCTCATCCCCGTGGATCACCATCTATCCATATTACCCATAGACACAGAAGTCTAATTGGGCTACTGATGATAGTTACTATTGTATCCTGTCTTGTACCTTTGACGGTGTGTCTATGTCTCTATTCTTTCTTTACTTCCTGCTCTACCTGGCTGGCCTTCAGCAGGATGGTCCCCCCTTATGATCCAGGTCCTGCTCAAGGTTTCTTCCCTCTTAAAGGGGAGTTTTTCCCGCCACTGTTTGGTTTAAGTTTTTCTTCCACTAGGGAAGTTTTTACCTGCCGTTGTTTATGCAATAATTGCTCGGGGGTCATGTTCTGGGTCTCTGGAAAGCGCCTAGAGACAACTTGTGTTGTAATAGACGCTATATAAATAAAATTGAATTGAATTGAATTGAATTGGATAAGAAAAGAGGAAGAAAAAAATCAATCTCATGTAAGAGTGCCATATTCCTGTTAGGTCTTGCTATCTATTAAAATAAGAAAAGCTTCATACAGGATCAGAGATCCTTCTTACATGTTTGTGACGTATGGCGAGATACGGTCATCTGTTTACATTTGACATGTTAGTCTCCCATGAGGTCTGAATGCAGCTGGGAAGAATTTTTTAACCCTGTTATGATATTGTCCTTATGACACCCCCACCTCCTGTCTTGTTTCTTTACCTTCATTTTTTGAAATTCTTCTCTGATCCTGAGCCTCGCGTCTCAGACACACTCTTAATGTGGGTAAAAGTCTATCAAATGAAAAATGGTGTGTCTGCCCATAATAATAGTACATGTTCAATGCAACAAACCTCTCCATTCCAGTCCTGAACAGTACCTACCAAAGGAAGTGAACACAGAGCTACTTCCTGCAGAGACAGGAAAAAGGAAGCAGTGGGGGATGTAGGACAGAGGCTGACATCCTGCGGCAAAGAGGGAGCAGGACCCCACCACCACGATTACTTCATCATCATCCTGATTCATGCATTCAAGGAGAGTTGAGTTACGGTAAGTATGTAAGGTGACTGGAGCAACTTAAGATAAGAAACAATAGGACTTTATTGATCCCACAAGAGGAAATATGTATGTTATTATAGCTCAAGTACAAAAACAGAAGTGTAAGCAAAACAATAAAATAAAATAGTATAAGATAAAATACAACAGAAGCTAATATTGTGTACAAGAATACACAGTATGCATTATGGATGGAAGGTTGTGGAGATAGATCTAAGTATAAATATAATATAAGTATTAAGTGCTTCACAAAAAATGGATATAAAACTAAACAACACATAAAAATAAAAAAATAATAATAATAACATTTCAATAAAAATAAAAAAAAAACTAAAAGAGTAAAAAGAAGTGGCCGTGCTTTTGACCAAATGCCATTCTGAGCATCTTTAGATTCAGGATCAGAATTAGCTTTACGCCCCAGACATGTGCAAACAAACATGAAATTTAATTTAGCAGACTTTGTCTCCTCAAAGTTCAATAAAAATATATATAAAAAAAAATCCAAATTAAAGAGCATTACAATAATTAAGCTGGGAACTAATGAAATCATGAATGGCTTTGTCAAAGTCGCCACGGCTCGCGAGGAGTCGAAGCTGACAGAAGTTTCCCCTGACAATGGGGTCAGTCTGTTTATCCCAATTTAAGCTGTTATCACAGGTCACACCCAGATTTCTGACTGCACGCTTAAAGTGAGGGGCGATGGTATCAAGACCTAGAACAAGTCCAACACCTAGAACAAGACCAAACCGAAAAACTGTTGTTGTCATGTCACAACTTGTTTCTCGTCTCTTTTTAACCTGCACTTTATGTTCAAATGTATTTATTGTGTAGCACCGAGGGTTTGAGGGTAACGCAATTTCGATTCTCTGTATGTGTCTCACATGTGGTAGAATTGACAATAAACTTGACTCTGACTCTGACTCTGAAGTGAAGACTGTTCAGTGAAGACGTTCAGTTTTGAGACAGCCAGAGTTTATTGTCATCTACACATCTTTGGATGGATTGCAGTGTGCTCGATGAGCTAGACATAATTGGGAAATAAGTTTGCAGATCATCTGCATACAGATGAAAAGAGACATTATGATGTGAGATTATTGACTCTAATGACAGCATGTAGGAGAATAAGAGAGGGCCCAAAATGGATAAGGCTAAAAGTATAAACATGCTACTCCTTGCACCATCTATAACATCTCTATTTAACATATGCAACAACCAGAGAGTGTCATAAGGCCCATTCATGCTCTATGTTGGATGAGGACATGGATAAGGATTTTGTCAATTTTTTTGGTATTTCAAGCTTAATATTACGGATGAAACAATGATATACCAATGGAGGTTGTGGGGGCAGTATCGAGCATAATAAGTCAATTGCTAACCAAGTTTGTGACGAACCTGTGCTGCATGCACGAGGGCAGTAGCTTCTGTAAATGGGATCCACTCAATCCACTGAGGTATCCAGGGCCCATGATATTTATTACCCCCAGCAAGGAACCTCTATGTTCAAGTTCTCATAATGGATGAAAGGGTAGCTTCCCTGTGCCTCTGGGTTGGGGAACAGGCTTTAACAGTTGTTTCTGCTTATGCAGCAATCAGAAGTTTCCAAACTTGAAATTTTGATTCATCTGACCACAGAACGGTTTGTGGCAACAGTTCTGGAAAGTGCTTTTAAATGGACTCATTTGTTCTGCTGGGGGACGTTAAGGGTTATGTGAGCAACACCAGTGTTACTTGGAAGGGCATGATTGGGAGGAATGGTATCTTCCATCTCAAGTGGTGTTCTTTGTCATGGTCTTTGACAGTTTGTCCATAACAACCACCATGTTTGAATATAAGGGTGTCCATAAGTGCATGTGCATGTGGCACCAGGGCACCCTCTGCTGCTGTTTGGTGATTAATTTCACAGTCTGGACCGCATGCTCTGGGTCTTGGGTAAAGAGAGGAGCTGAACTGTCAAATGATCATTGCTTGGTCATAGGTTAGATCTGATGGCAGGGGAGGATGCCAGGCAGAATGGAGGTCCCAGGGCAGACGCAAGAAACACTGGTGGGATTATATTTCTCGGCTGGCTAGGGAATGCCTTGCTATTCTCCTGGAGTAGCTATAGAAGGTGTTCAGGGTCTTAATGTTATTGAAGGTCAGTATTACCTTTACTGAAGGTCAGAGTAAAGCTGCTGCCTCACAAGATGCAGCAAGATGTATGTATGTATGTATGTATGTATGTATGTATGTATGTATGTATGGATGGATGGATGGATGGATGGATGGATGGATGGATGGATGGATGGATGGATGGATGGATGGATGGATGGATGGATGGATGAATTGAAAGGTGTGAATTTCTTCTGAAGGCATTTGGACTGTTAACTTCTGTCTTATCTTCTGTCTTGTGAACTTATCTCTTACATCTTTAAGTCTCACCTTTATTGAAGTTGTTGTTTTGGTTCATGTGGCTAAATGTGACTATATTTTAATAGGCACTTACATACAACATTTCATAACATTTCCCCCTTTTGCTGATCTAGGTGCCATTGTACAGCTTTCCGGAAAGGATAAAATCTAATCACCTTTTTTTCCGCCTTCTGAGGTAGATTAATAGGTGTCAAAAAGGACAGCCCAGTCGTGTATGTAAGAGCCATCCCTCCATTGTATAACCGAGGGAGAAGTGCGAAAACTTATGTGCTGTTAAAAACAGCATGGTGCTGTTAAAAGGACTGTAACAATATATAAAATGTGGGTAAACTGGTAATGAAGTTGCTTGTGTGTCTACTACAAAAAAGGTAAAATATTTAGCTTCTAATTTTTACATAATTTGGGGCTTAACATCAGAGCCTAATAAAACAGATATCCAGCTTTATTTTAAATCTCAAACTATCTTGAGATAGAACATGAAATTCAATCGGTCCTGTAATTTCATGAATTTAATGCATCAGGGTGTCAGGGTAAGTGAACTCCCCCCCACCCCCACCCCCCCCCCCCCCCCCCCCCCTCTCTCTCTCTCCCACAGCATCATTCATAAATGGCTGCACTTTTCCATCACTTTTGTAACCATACCATACCATATCGCTAGATATCATACTGTACATGTTGTACAGTACTATACCAAACCTATTACTATAAATATAGTCGACAAAACTGACTAAAGGCCATCAACAGCAAAAACCTCAGTTACATCTAAATCACCATAGCTCTTGTGAGCACAGCGATGTAAAGAGAGACAGAACTTTATTAAATTACAATTTTTCCAGAGCAATTCTTGAAAATTATCAAAACCTCCCACAACAAAAACAACTCAAGGGCGAGAGAGCCACAGCTTTAACAAGTGGACAATTGAAAACATTTTGTGTTTGTTTTCTTGGAAAGGGACATAGATGAGCAGAAAACCTAGCCCTTAAGAGGAGGGTGACAGAGAGACATCGCAGGTGCTCGTGTCATTTTTTTAATTTACTCTGTCCTGACTGGATTCAGATGTGAATCATAGCACATTGCTCTACACTGAAGAAATTGCCAAAAAAAAATATTTCCTCTTTTGTTCTAACATTCATCCATCCATTAGCAATTCCCGCTAAATCTGTTTCTGGGTCACGGGGTCTGTCGGAGCCTATCCCGACGCATAGTAGGCAAAAGGCAGGGGTACACCCTAGACAGGTCGCCAGTCTATCCAGGGTCACATGGAAGACAAAACAACCAATCACACTTACATTCACACCTAGGGAGAATTTAGGATGATCAATCAACCTACCCTGCAAGTTTTTTGGACTGTGGGAGGAAGCCGAAGTACCCGGAGGAAACCCACGCAAGCACGGGGAGAACATGCACACAACCCACCGGGCTGGGAATCAAACCAGGAACCTTCTTGCTGTGAGGCAACAGTCCCAACTACTAAGCCACCGTGCCTTTGTTCCAACATTCTTTATCTTTTTTATCTAAAGGTTTTCTCTTTACTCATTTACTCATTTTTATTTTTACATAATTTTATGTTTCTCCATTTTATGGATGGTTACGTCTGTCATTACAACTTTCTTTTGCCTTTCTTTGTCTCTTCTTATTTGTTTTAAGTTGTAGTCTGTTGCTTTCTCCTTTTGTTGGTTGAATTCTGTAAGGCACTCGACCTATTATGATGCTGTTTCTCTTTAATATTATTATTATATCTTCCGCCATTTTTGTTGGTTATCCTAACTAGTTCCACAATTTTCTAACTATCTAAGCCATTCAGACGTCAAAACGTTCAGCTCATTCAGGAGAATGTGGCTATGACTTTTGGTCCTTCGACTCACTGAACTTTTTAAGATATTCCAGAAATTCCAAAATGGCCCATTGAAATATAATGGGAAAATCTTAAAATCCTTGAAAAACGTTTCCCCATTTTATAACCTTGGTACTTCAGCATATTTTCAGCTAGAGACATAATTCAAACTTTAAACTACTCACAAGGCTTTAAGCTATAACAATTAAATTTAGCTTTTTAAAATCTTTTGTACTTTTTGAAATATTAACCTTTAACTTTTATGATATATTCAGCATTTATAATGGATTCCAATGGAGGCGCCTTCAGTAACCTTGAAAAACATTTTAGTCTTTGAGAGCTCACTACTTCAGCATACTTTCACCTAGAGACACCATTCAAAGTGTAAGATCCATGACACTTTGGACTACAACATATTAAAGCCGTGTGTCCATACGGCCTACAGTCTCTGAGAAATGGGGTTTAAATTGTAAGATTCTTTTCAGAACACAATGAGAACCACCTCATTCAGGATCTTAGCATAGCAACCCTGCATTTTCAAAGGAAAGGCAATCTGTTCTTGTTTATCTTGTCTGCCTTTAATTCATCCTGTCATATTTTGCTATTGCTTCCAATTCAGATAATCGTCTCACTGTTTTCTTCTTATTTAACAATAAACTAATATTTCTCCTCAATCTACATTTTTACAAATTTTACATTCAGTCATCTCTTGTTTGGGGAACAGAAGGTCTTAAATAGCCTGTACAAAAGCAAAGTTCTGTGTGGTATGGATATAGGGAATGTTTTCCTACACTGGGAGAAGTACTTAGAGGGCTGAGCGTGTGTGTGCGTGCGTGCGTGCGTGCGTGTGTGTGTGTGTCAGTGAAAACTGTTCTAATAGTGTGAGTGTTACTGAGGTAACTGACAGGAATGTTTGCAACAAGGAGGAAACCCCTGTGGAAGTTTGGGATGTTCGGAAAGGGTGTGTATGCCTCTGTATGTGTGGAAAGTGAAAGGGGAAGAGGTGTATATTTTTGTGAGAACACCTCACCCGGCTGCTTACTGCCCTGACTGGAAAAGATAACATGAAGCTGGATTCCCCTTTACCCACCTGGAAATAAACACATATGTAATCCTACACTGTATACACCATGTGCATATGCATGCATGTGTGCAACTTTCAAAATATTTGTGTTGTATAGCTGGCAGTTTACATTGGATTCATCCTCTGAGATGATCAGAAAAGGCCAAAACAAGTCCTTAGTTCACTGAAGAGGGCAGCATAGTGGCTTTGTGGGTAACACTGTTGCCTGACAGCAAGAAGTCCTTGCTCAAGTCTCTGCAAGGAACTTTTTGTGTGGACTTTACATGTTCTCCCTGTGCTTGTATTAGTTCTTACCCTGTACTCTGACTTCCTTCCACAGTCCAAAAACATGTATGCCAGGTAATTTAGAACTGTTGATTCTAAATTACCGCCGGGATTGAGTGTGAGTTTGTGTGATTGTTTGTTTATATATGGCCCTGTGATGAGCTGGCCACTTGTCCAGGAAGCAGGTAGGGCAAGGCAAATTTATTGGTAAAGCACATTTCACCTACAAGACAATTCAAGGTGCTTTACATAATAACAACATAAAAAGTAAAGAATTATCAGTTACTGTGCAGCGGCATAATAAAGAAAAGAGTATACTTAAGGTAAATTTAAAGTGTAGCACTAAAATTAACATTGTTTAAATCTAAATTCATAACAGTTCAAATAATTCAGTAAAAAGCAGCTGTAAACAAATAGGTTTTTAACCTTGATTTAAAGGCACTGAGGATTTCTTGTTTGTTCCAGATCTGTGGAGCATAAAAACTGAAGGCTTGTTTCTCCATGTTTCGTGTCAGGGACACAGAACAGACCTGAACCAGACGAGCTTAGGTCTTCGATACATCAGAAGTCTCTGATGTATTTTGGTCCTAAACCGTTCAGTGATTTACAAACAGAAAAGTCTTTTCTATAAGGTACAGTGAGCCAGTGTAAGGACCTCAAAACTGGAGTTATGTGGTTCACTTTCTTAGTTCTAGTGAGAACTCGGGCAGCAGATGTAGCTGTCTAACTGACTTTGAAGGCAGACCTATGAAGACACTGTCGCAGTAATTAATTCGACTGAAGATAAATGCATGGATACATTTTTGAAGATCCTGCTGATACATTTGTCCTTTAATCCTAAAGATGTACCTTTGCCTTTTGCCCGAAGAGGCCTGGGATAGGATCCAGGATATCCCTGTGTTCAGGGTCTTAATGTTATTGAAGGCCAGTATTACCTTTACTGAAGGTCAGAGTAAAGCTGCTGCCTCACAAGATGCAGCAAGATGTATCTATGTATGTATGTATGTATGTATGTATGTATGTATGTATGTATGTATGTATGTATGGATGGATGGATGGATGGATGGATGGATAATTGATTTAATATGAAACTGAAAGTACAGTTTTGAGCAAATTAAGTAAGTTGAAAAGTCAAAAACAGGAAGAAGGGGAAATAGTACATCCTAATTTAATTCAATTTTATTTATATAGCATATATTATAATACAAGTTGTCCCACTGTGCTACTATGCAATTTGAACACCTTGTTCTCATAGTTGCTCAGTCACATGTTATAATTACCTGTGGTAGATGTGCTTCATTTTAATAATGGTTCACAGAGAAAGATGTAAAAAGATTTAAATTAGTTAGGATGCACAACACAAAAGTGAAAAAAGTCAGGATGATATAGAAAATGCAAATAAATAGTATGCCCTTTCTGCTTTTTCAAATAGTTAGTTTCAAATATTTTTTTTGTTGTTGCATAAAGCGAATTTATTATTTTCATATAAATTTTCCATTTCAGGCCGACAACACTTTCCAAGAAGAAAAAAAAAAGTTACAACAGCAAAGCTTTTACCATTTTGTAATTCCTTTGTAATGCCATTCCTTCCTAAAATTCTCAAAATGTGTTATAAGCTTGAGCACGCCAAGTGAAGAAAGTTTTTAGGTTGTCATTACATTCCTTCTGATTTGCAGCTGTGGCTCAGCAGGAAGACCAGTCATTTGCCAACCTGAAAGTTAGTGGTAAAATTCTAGACTTAGTAGTCCAAATGTCAAAGTGTCCTTGTGCAAGACGTTGAACCTCAAGTAACCATCTTCTGTTTTTTTTTTCTTTTTCTTTTTTTAACTGTTGCTACTGTTTTAAACTTGTAAAGCACTTTGGGCTGCACAAGTTGTATGACAAGTACTATACGAATAAAAGAAAACTTTTACCTGTATAAAAAAACATATGAAATGAAGTCAGTGGAAAAAAAAGACTATTTACTCCTAAAGTTGAGAGAGAGAGAAAAAATTGATTTGAGGAAGTTATTGAAAACAAGAATAGTGAAAGAAAACAAAAGTGCACTTGGGATTAAATTTTCATGTACAAATTTAAAGAGAAATATGTTGTGAATGTGAAGCTGCAGAAAAATGCATATTTTATGCTGAATGATGATAAAATAAGTATTGCAGATCTATTTATGGCATGGCCACTTGTCTGAGCTTCCTTTTGTCCAGCATTCAAAGTTGGGGAAATATTTATGCATGGGTATCAATCAAAGAAATATTTAGAAACCAGTGTTTATTTGGTCAAATTGCCTAAAAGTTATAAGAATAACTTTTCTAAAACGGACCCTTTGACTATAAATAGGGTTAAAGTGCCATTAACCCCTTCCTTCCTGGAGTTGCTTTTACTAGGTCTTGGTGTACTTGTTTAAAAAATGCAACTAATACTATTTCAATAGCAGTGTAACTGAAGAGCTTGGAGTAAAAATATATAAAATAAATATATTAAATTAGTTTCATTGATGTTAAAACAAATTTGGCAGACCAGCAGTAAAGAACTTTTAAAACACTGAGAACATCAGTATGATTTACTTATCGTTATCAGTTTGTTGTTTACTCTCACAGAAATGGGTAAAATTAATTATTATTTTAGAGCCCAAAGTTTTCACTGCTGTGCTGATGAGAATGACTCCTTAACAGAAAAAGTGGCATTAGGCTTAAAGGGTTGAGTTTTCAATGTATGCATAATAATAATTATTACTGTATATGATGAAAAAATAAACTACAAAAGTACTCACTCTTTGTTTGAAGAAAGTAATACTGAAATAAAACTATTTTTGAATTTTCAGATCCAAGGATGTTGTTCCAAAAAAAAAAAAATCAAAGCTTTTAAGTGTTAGTTTTCATTTAATTAAAGAGACTAGCCTCTCAAATGTAAGATCCATGATGATGCATTTGGTGCCTGTGTGTCTACTACAAAAAAGGTTAAATATTTAGCTTCTAATTTTTACATAATTTGGGGGTTAACATCAGAGCCTAATCAATAGATTAGGAACAGATATCCAGCTTTATTTTAAATCTCAAACTATCTTGTGTGCAGCTTTAGAACATGAAATTCAATCGGTCATTCAATTTCATGAATTTAATGCATCAGGGTGTCAGGGTATGTGAACCCCCCCCCCTCCCTTCCCTCTCGCATATATATATATATATATATATATATATATATATATATATATATATATATATATATATATATATATATATATATATATATATATATATATATATACACCAAACACAGTAAACATCTATGAAACAGTTGCTCCAGAGATTCAGAAACCCAAGTTAGTTCTCAGAAGTGTTTATTTGATAAAACTGGTTTACACAACAGAACATATCCATTTACAGCAATAGCACATTTTTCAAATGCATAAGCACAAACATTTTGCATTTTTAGAAACTCTAAAAATTATCCTTGTCAGGCACATTAAAAGTATTACAGTGACACTTCTGGGAAAATCCTGGTTTTAATTTGTTGTTATATAACTGCTAAGAAAGTGTCCTTTGATTTAATCCCCAAATCCTTGGTGTTTTTTTCTTCAGCGGATAATTACTACCAAAAGCCTCAATGTAAATGCTAAACTCCAAAAAAACGTCTGTCTTTCTGAAGTCTTTGTGCCACAGTAAATTAAAATGGAAAAAAGACTGTTGGGTGTCAACAAAAAAGAATGTCAAATGCAGACGTATTTTTTTAATTCTTTGCAATAACTTTTGCTTTTCTGTGGCTAAATCTTTTAGAAGAAACGTAAGGGGAAAAAAATCTCTTATTGGTCTTTTTTAACCCAACGTCTGCCCCAAGGGAAAGTATGGCTAACGCAAAAGTTGTGCTATACAGGATACTTGAATTTGTTCTACTGTTTAATGTACATGAGAAAAAAAGAAACATTCATTGTTTTAAAGACTAATGTCTAGCAGATGTAGGATTAACCTTTGAAGATTCTTCTTTTTTTTAAAGCTCTTAATTTATACAAAGCTATTACAGGACTGAAAGTATTCAACATTGGCTACAATTTGTGTTTTTTTAAATTTCAGCATAAAATAAATATTTTCATGTTAAGTTCAAATCCTATGGGTGGGAGAGTTTTTTTTTTTTTCCATGCGAGTTTAGCAGGACAGCTAAAACATTATTGACACATGGAGTTCTACAAAAAATGTTTGCAGTTTTCTTTTGAAAGCAATTTCATAATACTCAAAATTTTGGATGAGTAGGCAAAACCTACCAGTTAAAAAACAAAAAAACACTTTTTAAGGAAGTCATCATTTTTATGTTTGGTTTAAATATAATGATGCATCAAGATGTGAGTAAACAAAGCCAAGTACAGCTTAGTACAATGAGCCTTCCAGCACCTCAACATAATGTCTTTTATCTCAAATATTTAATCCACAAACAAACAGAGAGGTGCACAAAGACAGTGAACAGCTCTCAACATAAGTGCAAGCTTACAATACTGTTTGCACATGGATTAAATCACAGAAATACAGCACAATATTAGGTAAGAATAATAGATACTGGTTGGTGGAATTGACTAACTGCCTCACAGGCTTGGGACCACACTTCAAAAACAAGTAGAAGTAGGGTTTACTCATTTTACCTTCTGCAAGAAAGCTAAGTGTAATTTATAAAGTTTTCCTTTAACAAAAATAAGACTATAAAAAACAGTCCTTTATGTACAAAAGCATATTTTAAAAAATGTATATTTAACTTTTGATAAGTAGTGTCCCTTCTATACAGATAAAACAATAAACCCAGTGCAAAGAGAACATTTCATAGTTTCAATTTCTCCTCTACATACAGCTAAGAATTATTGCATCTACATGTACAGTACAGCTACATCAAACCACAGTTTTCCAATATTATAACACAAAGAACAATTAGAGTCATCAAATCACATACCAGTATATGTTTGCATTAGGCTGATTCAAATTAGTTGGCAACAAAGACAATGGCTTTTGAAGAAAACATATGAAGCGAATATGTGTTGTCATGATCCACCATACCAAACTTACTCCAGAAGTAGAACCTGAGCTTCTGTTGTTTGTAGAACTAAGTATTTAATTTGGTAAAACTACGCTTTGTTTAAACAAGTGATATGTTTGTTATACCAAAGAGACTTTGTGGTAAGAAAGAAAGATCTTTGAATCATCAACATATCTGTGTTTGTTATGTTAGGAAGCAAAGCTACTTTTAAAACGTGCAGATTTATACATGGATTTTGGCATGATGCCCTGCAATGAAATGAACCGCAGAGAAAAAGGCATGTATGATTGAAACGAAAATACACCCCAGCTTGTAAAACATCCTGATAGTTTGTGAGTATATTGTTCTGAGTTAGTGGCCAAAGCTTACCCAACACCATTTCTGATGTATGAACAGTCTCACCCACTGAATCTTCTTTTTTCTTTTTTACCTCCCTAGTTCTCCATTTGCAGCTAAAGTTCCAAAGATAAATTCGGCCAAACTTCACAAATTATATTTGCCTACTCTTGATATGTCAAAATAATAATATTCAATGGCCATGAAATACAGATTTTTTTAATACTTTTATCTGATAGACAGTGTACTTACAGTGCAATTAAAGAAGAAACATATTGTTAAAACAGCCTATTGTTTGTCATTACCATATAATCTACAAAGCCACCATGCCAAATTCTAGGTCATAAATCAGTATAGAACTATTAATATCAATTATTAATGAGTCTCTGTTTACTATTGTTAGCCATGCCACTAAGAAGTAGCCCTATTAATTGTCCAACTGAAAAATGCTTTTAAATTACTCAAGGCTGAAAACACTTCGTCTTGCCCTTAAGCTTTCTGTTTATCTGCTATGAATGTTCGCAACAAAAAGTCAAAACCTCTGAGTGAAGAGCAATGTCATATCTACAAAAATCATCACTTTTTTATGTTCGTTCAGCTGTAAGTCAGCTACTGGCATTAGCAACAACATCATCGGACTTACAAAACAATTTTTTTTTCTTTTGCTTACTTTCTCTCAAGTGGTTCATATGAACCAGTAATATACGAAGAGCTACATATTGTCTGAGGGAAGAGATTTTGTATTTATCCAGTGATACAGGCACTGTAATAGACAGCAGTGGTGGCATCAGAAAGGGCAGATATGAGGGGGCTGCTCCCATTATCACAGCCCCCAACACCACTCATAATACTGCTGATGTCCTTGTTAACTACATTGCTAACAATGCCATTATTGCTGCTACCTCCGCTAATGGTGGTACAACCGTCCTGGACTTTTGATCTGCCTCCACATCCCCCACCAAGTCCGTATGCTTCCTCTTGATTTCTTCCCAAATTTGCATACTGATTAAATTCATGTCTGTCCACCTCAGACCAAAATTCAGCAGAAGAAGAGCCCATATGACCAGTGGCCTCAATATTTGAATGTTCTAAGTGGATGGAGCGAAGGAAGGTTGGTGGAGGGAGAACACAGGATGACAAGCAAGAAGAGGGTGAAGTTTCAGGAGGAGGTGACAGCTGGCCTAGATGAGTGGAAGTGAAATGGATTGCACCTGGGGTGTCACTTCCGTACACTTGGCTGAAGTAGTTGACAGGAGCTGCATTCAAGGTTGTTTGCTGGCATTTTACTGGCTCAGGGAGGCTAATGGAGGAATGGGTGAAGGACCCAGCAGAAGAGGAATCAGGCTGAGGTGGTGGGCATTTCACAGAACTCCTTAAAGGAATTTGGTGACTAGAAGTAAGTGAAGGATGTAACTTAGAGGTGTTTGAACTAACAGAACTCATGCTTGAAGTCATGTTTGGTTCAACAGAACTCATTCTAGAATCAAGTCTTGAACTTCTACTTGGACTAAGACTTGAAGTTATACTGTTATTTAAACTGGCACTCATACTCATTTCAGATCCCTGACCATGTATGGACGTGTGGTGACTGTGGTTGTTGTAGTGATGGCTGTAATGCTGATTATGATGGTGAAGGTGGCGTTGGTACCCATTCCAACCTCCTATTCCAACCTCCTCTTGCATATGTTGAGGGAAAAACACAGGTTCTCCAGCTCCTTCTTCTAAAACGTCCAGAGGGGACATTTCTGGAGTCGGCAAGCCATAGCTCTCTAGTTCCGGGTGCCCCGGGACCTGGAGGTCCCTGAAGTGTCCGAGGGATGGCAGTAGTTGGTGGGGATGATGGTGGTGATGAGGGTGAGCGCATGGGTGTCCATATGCAGAGCCTCCAGATGCATTTTCTGCACCCATAGAGCTAACACCAGGACCCAAACCAAGACCTGTTGTCCCTCCTTGGGCTAAGCTGTGCAGCAGGAGCCCTGGTTCAACCCTCTTCAGCTTTTTGGTGGTCTTTTTGCGGCGTGGCCTGTATTTGTAGTTTGGGTGATCTTGAAGATGTTGGACACGGAGACGTTCTGCCTCTTCCACAAATGGTCGCTTGTCTGTGACACTCAAGGCCTTCCATGACTGACCTAGTGGTGGAGAAGATAAATTGACACGAAATTAACACAGTTAGGACAGCATTCATTAATATGAGACTGTGTAACTGAGTATTTGTAGTATTATTTATTTTTTAATGTAGCAGATCTGATGGGAGAACTTTATGTTCATGTTAAGTCCTTGCAAACAGAAAAATGGCAGCTAGTGAGACACTTGAGAACTGTTTGTTAGTCAGCCACATATGTCTGTAATGTCTGAAAAAGTGACACTCAAGAATCATGGGTCTATCTCTGAAACATCACAAACAAAGCCTTATTCTGTCAGAGGTTCTTGGTGTCTCTTAGGGTAAAAAGTTTAATAGAGATGTGAACTTTGATGTTATACCCTCCTATTTGAAGTGTTTACCCATTTTATTAGGTTCTCATATTGACAGTTTGTCTTGTGGTTGAGACATAAAAAACAAACATTCTTCTAGAAAGATTGTGGTTTGAAATGGAGTGACTGAAAATCTAAGTCAGCAGATGAGCTCCAGCTGTCTAGTGCGATTG